>OX577861.1:13594457-14086058 GCA_951213275.1 Idaea straminata
GCATGGCAGAACATTTCAGCAGAAAAACTTTTTTTGCAGCGTTTTACACCACATGGGACGCTGGAACTCTTTCGTTTTTGTCAGACCAATATCAGAACTGCAGTCAAGAACTCGATTCAAACCCAGAACTCTCGTCCAAGAGCCAGCAGAGCATGGCAGAACATATCAGCGTAAAACAAAACTTTTTTTGCAGCGTTTTAAATCACATAGGACGCTAGAACTCTTTCGTTTTTGTCAGAACAATATCGGAACTAAAGCTTAGAAGTCGATTCGACCCCAGAACTCTCATCCATGTGCCAGCAGAGCATGGCAGAACATTTCAGAGTAAAAAAATATTTTTTGCAGCGTTTTTAATCACATAGGACGCTAGAACTCTTTCGTTTTTGTCAGACCAATATCAGAACTGAAGTTTAGAAGTCGATTCGACCCCAGAACTCTTATCCAAGTGCCAGTAGAGCATAGCAGAACATTTCAGCAGAAAAACTTTTTTTGCAGCGTTTTACACCACATGGGACGCTGGAACTCTTTCGTTTTTGTCAGACCAATATCAGAACTGCAGTCAAGAACTCGATTCAAACCCAGAACTCTCGTCCAAGTGCCAGCAGAGCATGGCAGAACATTTCAGCGTAAAAAATATTTTTTGCAGCGTTTTAAATCACATAGGACGCTAGAACTCTTTCGTTTTTGTCAGACCAATATCGGAACTAAAGCTTAGAAGTCGATTCGACCCCAGAACTCTCATCCAAGTGCCAGCAGAGCATGGCAGAACATTTCAGAGTAAAAAAATATTTTTTGCAGCGTTTTAAATCACATAGGACGCTGGAACTCTTTCGTTTTTGTCAGACCAATATCAGAACTGAAGCTTAGAAGTCGATTCGACCCCAGAACTCTCGACCAAGTGCCAGTAGAGCATGGCAGAACATTTCAGCTTAGAAAAATATTTTTTGCAGCGTTTTAAATCACATAGGACGCTAGAACTCTTTCGTTTTTGTCAGACCAATATCAGAACTGAAGCTAAGAAGTCGATTCGACCCCAGAACTCTTATCCAAGTGCCAGTAGAGCATAGCAGAACATTTCAGCAGAAAAACTTATTTTGCAGCGTTTTACACCACATGGGACGCTGGAACTCTTTCGTTTTTGTCAGACCAATATCGGAACTAAAGCTTAGAAGTCGATTCGACCCCAGAACTCTCATCCAAGTGCCAGCAGAGCATGGCAGAACATTTCAGCAGAAAAAAAACTTTTTTTGCAGGGTTTTAAATCACATAGGACGCTAGAACTCTTTCGTTTTTGTCAGAACAATATCGGAACTAAAGCTTAGAAGTCGATTCGACCCCAGAACTCTCGTCCAAGTGCCAGCAGAGCATGGCAGAACTTTTCAGCGTAAAAAAAAAACTTTTTTGCAGCGTTTTAAATCACATAGGACGCTAGAACTCTATCGTTTTTGTCAGACCAATATCGGAACTAAAGCTTAGAAGTCGATTCGACCCCAGAACTCTAATCCAAGTGCCAGCAGATCATGGCAGAACATTTCAGCAGAAAAACTTTTTTTGCAGCGTTTCAAACCACATGGGACGCTGGAACTCTTTCGTTTTTGTCAGACCAATATCAGAACTGCAGTCAAGAACTCGATTCGAACCCAGAACTCTCGTCCAAGTGCCAGCAGAGCATGGCAGAACATTACAGCGTAAAAAAAACTTTTTTTGCAGCGTTTTAAATCACATAGGACGCTAGAACTCTTTCGTTTTTGTCAGACCAATATCGAAACTAAAGCTTAGAAGTCGATTTGACCCCAGAACTCTCATCCAAGTGCCAGCAGAGCATGGCAGAACATTTCAGAGTAAAAAAATATTTTTTGCAGCGTTTTAAATCACATAGGACGCTGGAACTCTTTCGTTTTTGTCAGACCAATATCAGAACTGAAGCTTAGAAGTCGATTCGACCCCAGAACTCTCATCCAAGTGCCAGCAGAGCATGGCAGAACATTTCAGCAGAAAAACTTTTTTTGCAGCGTTTTACACCACATGGGACGCTGGAACTCTTTCGTTTTTGTCAGACCAATATCAGAACTGCAGTCAAGAACTCGATTCAAACCCAGAACTCTCGTCCAAGAGCCAGCAGAGCATGGCAGAACATATCAGCGTAAAAAAAAACTTTTTTTGCAGCGTTTTAAATCACATATTACGCTAGAACTCTTTCGTTTTTGTCAGAACAATATCGGAACTAAAGCTTAGAAGTCGATACGACCCCAGAACTCTCGTCCAAGTGCCAGCAGAACATGGCAGAACTTTTCAGCGTAAAAAAAAAAACTTTTTTGCAGCGTTTTAAATCACATAGGACGCTAGAACTCTATCGTTTTTGTCAGACCAATATCGGAACTAAAGCTTAGAAGTCGATTCGACCCCAGAACTCTTATCCAAGTGCCAGCAGAGCATGGCAGAACATTTCAGCAGAAAAACTTTTTTTGCAGCGTTTCAAACCACATGGGACGCTGGAACTCTTTCGTTTTTGTCAGACCAATATCAGAACTGCAGTCAAGAACTCGATTCAAACCCAGAACTCTCGTCCAAGTGCCAGCAGAGCATGGCAGAACATTACAGCGTAAAAAAAACTTTTTTTGCAGCGTTTTAAATCACATAGGACGCTAGAACTCTTTCGTTTTTGTCAGACCAATATCGAAACTAAAGCTTAGAAGTCGATTCGACCCCAGAACTCTCATCCAAGTGCCAGCAGAGCATGGCAGAACATTTCAGAGTAAAAAAATATTTTTTGCAGCGTTTTAAATCACATAGGACGCTGGACCTCTTTCGTTTTTGTCAGACCAATATCAGAACTGAAGCTTAGAAGTCGATTCGACCCCAGAACTCTCATCCAAGTGCCAGCAGAGCATGGCAGAACATTTCAGCAGAAAAACTTTTTTTGCAGCGTTTTACACCACATGGGACGCTGGAACTCTTTCGTTTTTGTCAGACCAATATCAGAACTGCAGTCAAGAACTCGATTCAAACCCAGAACTCTCGTCCAAGAGCCAGCAGAGCATGGCAGAACATATCAGCGTAAAAAAAAACTTTTTTTGCAGCGTTTTAAATCACATATTACGCTAGAACTCTTTCGTTTTTGTCAGAACAATATCGGAACTAAAGCTTAGAAGTCGATTCGACCCCAGAACTCTCGTCCAAGTGCCAGCAGAACATGGCAGAACTTTTCAGCGTAAAAAAAAACTTTTTTGCAGCGTTTTAAATCACATAGGACGCTAGAACTCTATCGTTTTTGTCAGACCAATATCGGAACTAAAGCCTAGAAGTCGATTCGACCCCAGAACTCTTATCCAAGTGCCAGCAGAGCATGGCAGAACATTTCAGCAGAAAAACTTTTTTTGCAGCGTTTCAAACCACATGGGACGCTGGAACTCTTTCGTTTTTGTCAGACCAATATCAGAACTGCAGTCAAGAACTCGATTCAAACCCAGAACTCTCGTCCAAGTGCCAGCAGAGCATGGCAGAACATTTTAGAGTAAAAAAATATTTTTTGCAGCGTTTTAAATCACATAGAACGCTGGAACTCTTTCGTTTTTGTCAGACCAATATCAGAACTGAAGCTTAGAAGTCGATTCGACCCCAGAACTCTCATCCAAGTGCCAGCAGAGCATGGTAGAACATTTCAGCAGAAAAACTTTTTTTGCAGCGTTTTACACCACATGGGACGCTGGAACTCTTTCGTTTTTGTCAGACCAATATCGGAACTAAAGCTAAGAAGTCGATTCGACCCCAGAACTCTCATCCAAGTGCCAGCAGAGCATGGCAGAACATTTCAGAGTAAAAAAATATTTTTACAGCGTTTTAAATCACATAGGACGCTGGAACTCTTTCGTTTTTGTCAGACCAATATCAGAACTGAAGCTTAGAATTCGAATCGACCCCAGAACTCTTATCCAAGTGCCAGCAGAGCATGGCAGAACATTTCAGCCCAAAAAACTTTTTTTGCAGTGTTTCACACCACATGGGACGCTGGAACTCTTTCGTTTTTGTCAGACCAATATCAGAACTGAAGTCAAGAACTCGATTCAAACCCAGAACTCTCGTCCAAGTGCCAGCAGAGCATGGCAGAACATTTCAGCGTAAAAAAAAAACTTTTTTGCAGCGTTTTAAATTACATAGGACGCTAGAACTCCTTCGTTTTTGTTAGACTAATATCGGAACTGCAGCCTAAAACTCGATTCGACCCGAGAACTCTCAAGAGCCAGCAGAGTTCAAAAACAATAATAACTCCGCATTTAATAGTATACGCAATATGCAGTGGTCGTTAAATGGTTAAATTAAGGAACAGGACTCTTGCGTATTCAAAAAAAATACAGAAATCCCATAAAACAAAAAAATACAAAAAAAAATCACAAAGACAAAATCCGTATATAAACCAAAAATCGTAAAAAAGTAAAAAAAATATAACAAAACAAAAAAAAAAGAAATATGGAACAAAAACGAAGCCAGTTATCAACACGTCCCTTAATAGTATACGCAATACGCAGTGGTCGTTAAGTGGTCAAAGCCTCTTACGTATAAAAAAAATACAAAAAAACCATAAAACAAAAAAATACATAAAATACAAAAAATTTGGTTGTCTGTAAAGTCAGTTTACTGACGTTAGTTGAACGTGACAACGTCTTAAGAATATACTGATGAAAAGGTAGCATTAATTTTAATTTCATTTGTTTAATAGATTTGTATGTATATAGAGAAGGAGGTAATTGGAAATCACAATTAAATTAATAGTAATTTGTTATAAAAAAGTAATAATTTTAAATAATTCATTATAAGAATAAACAATGATTAAATTATTGTTTATAAATCTTACATTTAAAATTTAAAATCCAAGCCTTACATGGAACGCCACAGAGCGAGGTAACGCCGCATGATGACGTCATGTGTTTTCGTGTGTGCAGCCGGCTCTGAATTATAAGACGTTGTCACGTCAAAAACAACAAGACAAAATGCGTATATAAAACAAAAATCCTAAAAAAAAATAAAAAAATAAAAATTTAAAAAAAAAATTGCACTCCGGGAGTGCCGGCAGAAGTGAAAACTTGATTATTAACGTTGAGCATGTTTGATATTTTGGAATGGTTAGGGAATCATTTTGCACCAATTGCTTTATCAGTATAAAAGTACTATCATTTATGTGGTAGAATACAATATTCATTTATTGCGCTATCGTACACAAACATGACAATTTATATTACATTAAAAATTTAACACTTTAAAACTAAAGCTCTCTACTCTCCATCCGTCTTACGCTTTTTCGATCAGGTCACGTGTCCTGACGCGAGTTTAAGATTTTATACCCATTACAGAAAAAGTGCTCAACGCCGCTAAAGAAGTTTTCACTTCAAAAAAAATGAAATGTGGAAAGTAACGAAGCCAGTTCTCAACACGTCCCCGCCGTTGGCTTTGGGTAACGAAAAGATTGAGAATCCAAAATGAAATGAAATGTTCTGCCATGCTCTGCTGGCAATTGGATGAGAGTTCTGGGGTCGAATCGAGTTTTAGGCTGCAGTTCCGATATTGGTCTGACAAAAACGAAAGAGTTCTAGCGTCCTATGTGATTTAAAACGCTGCAAAAAAAGTTTTTTTTTACGCTGATTTGTTCTGCCATGCTCTGCTGGCACTTGGACCAGAGTTCTGGGGTCGAATCAAGTTCTTGACTGCAGTTCTGATATTGGTCTGACAAAAACGAAAGAGTTCCAGCGTCCCATGTGGTGTGAAACGCTGCAAAAAAGGTTTTTTGGGCTGAAATGTTTTGCCATGCTCTGCTGGCACTTGGATAAGAGTTCTGGGGTCGAATCGACTTCTTAGCTTCAGTTCTGATATTGGTCTGACAAAAACGAAAGAGTTCTAGCGTCCTATGTGATTTAAAACGCTGCAAAAAAAGTTTTTTTTTTAAACTGATATGTTCTGCCATGCTCTGCTGGCACTTGGACGAGAGTTCTGGGTTTGAATCGAGTTCTTGACTTCAGTTCTGATATTGGTCTGACAATAACGAAAGAGTTCCAGCGTCCCATGTGGTGTGAAACGCTGCAAAAAAAGTTTTTTGGCCTGAAATGTTCTGCCATGCTCTGCTGGCAATTGGATAAGAGTTCAGGGGTCGAATCGAGTTCTAGGCTGCAGTTCTTATATTGTTCTGACAAAAACGAAAGAGTTCTAGCGTCCTATGTGATTTAAAACGCTGCAAAAAATATTTTTTCACTCTTAAATGTTCTGCCATGCTCTGCTGGCACTTGGATGAGAGTTCTGGGGTCGAATCGACTTCTAAGCTTTAGTTCCGATATTGGTCTGACAAAAACGATAGAGTTCTAGCGTCCTATGTGATTTAAAACGCTGCAAAACGTTTTTTTTTACGCTGAAATGTTCTGCCATGCTCTGCTGGCACTTGGACGAGAGTTCTGGGTTTGAATCGAATTCTTGACTGAATCGACTTCTAAGCTTTAGTTCCGATACTGGTCTGACAAAAACGAAAGAGTTCTAGCGTCCTATGCGATTTAAAACGCTGCAAAATAAGTTTTTTTTTTTTACGCTCAAATGTTCTGCCATGCTCTGCTAGCATTTGGACGAGAGTTTTGGGTTTGAATCGAGTTCTTGACTGCAGTTCTGATATTGGTTTGACAAAAACGAAAGAGTTCCAGCGTCCCATAAGGTTTGAAACGCTGCAAAAAAAGTTTTTACGCTGAAATGTTCTGCCATGCTCTGCTGGCACTTGGACGAGAGTTCTGGGTTTGAATCGAGTTCTTGACTGCAGTTCTGATATTAGTCTAACAAAAACGAAGGAGTTCTAGCGTCCTATGTGATTTAAAACGCTGCAAAAAAAGTTTTTTTTTTACGCTGAAATGTTCTGCCATGCTCTGCTGGCACTTGGACGAGAGTTCTGGGTTTGAATCGAGTTCTTGACTGCAGTTCTGATATTGGTCTGACAAAAACGAATGAGTTCCAGCGTCCCATGAGGTTTGAAACGCTGCAAAAAAAGTTTTTCTACTGAAATGTTCTGCCATGCTCTGCTGGCACTTGGATAAGAGTTCTGGGGTCGAATCGAGTTCTTGACTGCAGTTCTGATATTGGTCTAACGAAAACGAAAGAGTTCCAGCGTCCCATGTGGTGTAAAACGCTGCAAAAAAAGTTTTTCTGCTGAAATGTTCTGCTATGCTCTGCTGGTACTTGGATAAGAGTTCTGGGGTCGAATCGACTTCTAAGCTTCAGGTCTGAATTTGGTCTGACAAAAACGAAAGAGTTCCAGCGTCCTATGTGATTTAAAACGCTGCAAAAAATATTTTTTTACTCTGAAATGTTCTGCCATGCTCTGCTGGCACTTGGATGTGAGTTCTGGGGTCGAATCGACTTCTAAGCTTTAGTTCCGATATTGGTCTGACAAAAACGAAAGAGTTCTAGCGTCCTATGTGATTTAAAACGCTGCAAAAAGTTTTTTTTTTACGCTGAAATGTTCTGCCATGCTCTGCTGGCACTTGGACGAGAGTTCTGGGTTTGAATCGAGTTCTTGACTGCAGTTCTGATATTGGTCTGACAAAAACGAAAGAGTTCCAGCGTCCCATGTGGTGTAAAACGCTGCAAAAAAAGTTTTTCTGCTGAAATGTTCTGCCATGCTCTGCTGGCACTTGGATGAGAGTTCTGGGGTCGAATCGACTTCTAAGCTTTAGTTTCGATATTGGTCTGACAAAAACGAAAGAGTTCTAGCGTCCTATGTGATTTAAAACGCTGCAAAAAAAGTTTTTTCTTACGCTGAAATGTTCTGCCATGCTCTGCTGGCACTTGGACGAGAGTTCTAGGTTTGAATCGAGCTCTTGACTACAGTTCTGATATTGGTCTGACAAAAACGAAAGAGTTCCAGCGTCCCATGTGGTTTGAAACGCTGCAAAAAAAGTTTTTCTGCTGAAATGTTCTTCCATGCTCTGCTGGCACTTGGATAAGAGTTCTGGGGTCGAATCGAGTTCTTGACTGCAGTTCTGATATTGGTCTAACAAAAACGAAAGAGTTCCAGCGTCCCATGTGGTGTAAAACGCTGCAAAAAAAGTTTTTTCTTACGCTGAAATGTTCTGCCATGCTCTGCTGGCACTTGGACGAGAGTTCTAGGTTTGAATCGAGTTCTTGACTGCAGTTCTGATATTGGTCTGACAAAAACGAAAGAGTTCCAGCGTCCCATGTGGTTTGAAACGCTGCAAAAAAAGTTTTTCTGCTGAAATGTTCTTCCATGCTCTGCTGGCACTTGGATAAGAGTTCTGGGGTCGAATCGAGTTCTTGACTGCAGTTCTGATATTGGTCTAACAAAAACGAAAGAGTTCCAGCGTCCCATGTAGTGTAAAACGCTGCAAAAAAAGTTTTTTCTTACGCTGAAATGTTCTGCCATGCTCTGCTGGCACTTGGACGAGAGTTCTAGGTTTGAATCGAGTTCTTGACTGCAGTTCTGATATTGGTCTGACAAAAACGAAAGAGTTCCAGCGTCCCATGTGGTTTGAAACGCTGCAAAAAAAGTTTTTCTGCTGAAATGTTCTTCCATGCTCTGCTGGCACTTGGATAAGAGTTCTGGGGTCGAATCGAGTTCTTGACTGCAGTTCTGATATTGGTCTAACAAAAACGAAAGAGTTCCAGCGTCCCATGTGGTGTAAAACGCTGCAAAAAAAGTTTTTCTGCTGAAATGTTCTGCTATGCTCTGCTGGCTTTTGGATAAGAGTTCTGGGGTTGAATCGACTTCTAAGCTTCAGGTCTGAATTTGGTCTGACAAAAACGAAAGAGTTCCAGCGTCCTATGTGATTTAAAACGCTGCAAAAAATATTTTTTTACTCTGTAATGTTTTGCCATGCTCTGCTGGCACTTGGATGTGAGTTCTGGGGTCGAATCGACTTCTAAGCTTTAGTTCCGATATTGGTCTGACAAAAACGAAAGAGTTCTAGCGTCCTATGTGATTTAAAACGCTGCAAAAAGTTTTTTTTTTACGCTGAAATGTTCTGCCATGCTCTGCTGGCACTTGGAAGAGAGTTCTGGGGTCGAATCGACTTCTAAGCTTTAGTTCTGATATTAGTCTGACAAAAACGAAAGAGTTCTAGCGTCCTATGTGATTTAAAACGCTGCAAAAAATATTTTTTACGCTGAAATGTTCTGCCATGCTCTGCTGGCACTTGGACGAGAGTTCTGGGTTTGAATCGAGTTCTTGACTGCAGTTCTGATATTGGTCTGACAAAAACGAAAGAGTTCCAGCGTCCCATGTGGTGTAAAACGCTGCAAAAAAAGTTTTTCTGTTGAAATGTTCTGCTATCCTCTACTGGCACTTGGATAAGAGTTCTGGGATCGAATCGACTTCTAAACTTCAGTTCTGATATTGGTCTGACAAAAACGAAAGAGTTCTAGCGTCCTATGTGATTTAAAACGCTGCAAAAAATATTTTTTTACTCTGAAATGTTCTGCCATGCTCTGCTGGCACATGGATGAGAGTTCTGGGGTCGAATCGACTTCTAAGCTTTAGTTCCGATATTGGTCTGACAAAAACGAAAGAGTTCTAGCGTCCTATGTGATTTAAAACGCTGCAAAAAATATTTTTTACGCTGAAATGTTCTGCCATGCTCTGCTGGCACTTGGACGAGAGTTCTGGGTTTGAATCGAGTTCTTGACTGCAGTTCTGATATTGGTCTGACAAAAACGAAAGAGTTCCAGCGTCCTATGTGATTTAAAACGCTGCAAAAAATATTTTTTTACTCTGAAATGTTCTGCCATGCTCTGCTGGCACTTGGATGAGAGTTCTGGGGTCGAATCGACTTCTAAGCTTTAGTTCCGATATTGGTCTGACAAAAACGAAAGAGTTCTAGCGTCCTATGTGATTTGAAACGCTGCAAAAAAAGTTTTTTTTTTTACGCTGAAATGTTCTGCCATGCTCTGCTGGCACTTGGACGAGAGTTCTGGGGTCTAATCGACTTCTAAGCTTTAGTTCTGATATTGGTCTGACAAAAACGAAAGAGTTCTAGCGTCCTATGTGATTTAAAACGCTGCAATAAATATTTTTTACGCTGAATTGTTCTGCCATGCTCTGCTGGCACTTGGATGAGAGTTCTGGGGTCGAATCGACTTCTAAGCTTTAGTTCCGATATTGGTCTGACAAAAACGAAAGAGTTCTAGCGTCCTATGTGATTTAAAACGCTGCAGAAAAAGTTTTTTTTTTACGCTGAAATGCTCTGCCATGCTCTGCTGGCACTTGGACGAGAGTTCTGGGGTCGAATCGACTTCTCAGCTTTAGTTCCGATATTGGTCTGACAAAAACGAAAGAGTTCCAGCGTCCCATGTGGTGTAAAACGCTGCAAAAAAAGTTTTTCTGCTGAAATGTTCTGCCATGCTCTGCTGGCACTTGGATAAGAGTTCTGGGGTCGATTCGACTTCTAAGCTTCAGTTCTGATATTGGTCTGACAAAAACGAAAGAGTTCCAGCGTCCTATGTAATTTAAAACGCTGCAAAAAATATTTTTTTACTCTGAAATGTTCTGCCATGCTCTGCTGGCACTTGGATGAGAGTTCTGGGGTCGAATCGACTTCTAAGCTTTAGTTTCGATATTGGTCTGACAAAAACGAAAGAGTTCTAGCGTCCTATGTGATTTAAAACGCTGCAAAAAAAGTTTTTTCTTACGCTGAAATGTTCTGCCATGCTCTGCTGGCACTTGGACGAGAGTTCTAGGTTTGAATCGAGCTCTTGACTACAGTTCTGATATTGGTCTGACAAAAACGAAAGAGTTCCAGCGTCCCATGTGGTTTGAAACGCTGCAAAAAAAGTTTTTCTGCTGAAATGTTCTTCCATGCTCTGCTGGCACTTGGATAAGAGTTCTGGGGTCGAATCGAGTTCTTGACTGCAGTTCTGATATTGGTCTAACGAAAACGAAAGAGTTCCAGCGTCCCATGTGGTGTAAAACGCTGCAAAAAAAGTTTTTCTGCTGAAATGTTCTGCTATGCTCTGCTGGTACTTGGATAAGAGTTCTGGGGTCGAATCGACTTCTAAGCTTCAGGTCTGAATTTGGTCTGACAAAAACGAAAGAGTTCCAGCGTCCTATGTGATTTAAAACGCTGCAAAAAATATTTTTTTACTCTGAAATGTTCTGCCATGCTCTGCTGGCACTTGGATGTGAGTTCTGGGGTCGAATCGACTTCTAAGCTTTAGTTCCGATATTGGTCTGACAAAAACGAAAGAGTTCTAGCGTCCTATGTGATTTAAAACGCTGCAAAAAGTTTTTTTTTTACGCTGAAATGTTCTGCCATGCTCTGCTGGCACTTGGACGAGAGTTCTGGGTTTGAATCGAGTTCTTGACTGCAGTTCTGATATTGGTCTGACAAAAACGAAAGAGTTCCAGCGTCCCATGTGGTGTAAAACGCTGCAAAAAAAGTTTTTCTGCTGAAATGTTCTGCCATGCTCTGCTGGCACTTGGATGAGAGTTCTGGGGTCGAATGGACTTCTAAGCTTTAGTTTCGATATTGGTCTGACAAAAACGAAAGAGTTCTAGCGTCCTATGTGATTTAAAACGCTGCAAAAAAAGTTTTTTCTTACGCTGAAATGTTCTGCCATGCTCTGCTGGCACTTGGACGAGAGTTCTAGGTTTGAATCGAGCTCTTGACTACAGTTCTGATATTGGTCTGACAAAAACGAAAGAGTTCCAGCGTCCCATGTGGTTTGAAACGCTGCAAAAAAAGTTTTTCTGCTGAAATGTTCTTCCATGCTCTGCTGGCACTTGGATAAGAGTTCTGGGGTCGAATCGAGTTCTTGACTGCAGTTCTGATATTGGTCTAACGAAAACGAAAGAGTTCCAGCGTCCCATGTGGTGTAAAACGCTGCAAAAAAAGTTTTTCTGCTGAAATGTTCTGCTATGCTCTGCTGGCACTTGGATAAGAGTTCTGGGGTCGAATCGACTTCTAAGCTTCAGGTCTGAATTTGGTCTGACAAAAACGAAAGAGTTCCAGCGTCCTATGTGATTTAAAACGCTGCAAAAAATATTTTTTTACTCTGAAATGTTCTGCCATGCTCTGCTGGCACTTGGATGTGAGTTCTGGGGTCGAATCGACTTCTAAGCTTTAGTTCCGATATTGGTCTGACAAAAACGAAAGAGTTCTAGCGTCCTATGTGATTTAAAACGCTGCAAAAAGTTTTTTTTTTACGCTGAAATGTTCTGCCATGCTCTGCTGGCACTTGGACGAGAGTTCTGGGGTCGAATCGACTTCTAAGCTTTAGTTCTGATATTGGTCTGACAAAAACGAAAGAGTTCTAGCGTCCTATGTGATTTAAAACGCTGCAAAAAAGTTTTTTTTTTACGCTGAAAAGTTCTGCCATGCTCTGCTGGCACTTGGACGAGAGTTCTGGGTTTGAATCGAGTTCTTGACTTCAGTTCTGATATTGGTCTGACAAAAACGAAAGAGTTCCAGCGTCCCATGTGGTGTGAAACGCTGCAAAAAAAGTTTTTTGGCCTGAAATGTTCTGCCATGCTCTGCTGGCAATTAGATAAGAGTTCAGGGGTCGAATCGAGTTCTAGGCTGCAGTTCTTATATTGTTCTGACAAAAACGAAAGAGTTCTAGCGTCCTATGTGATTTAAAACGCTGCAAAAAATATTTTTTCACTCTTAAATGTTCTGCCATGCTCTGCTGGCACTTGGATAAGAGTTCTGGGGTCGAATCGACTTCTTAGCTTCAGTTCTGATATTGGTCTGACAAAAACGAAAGAGTTCCAGCGTCCTATGTGATTTAAAACGCTGTAAAAAATATTTTTTTACTCTGAAATGTTCTGCCATGCTCTGCTGGCACTTGGATGAGAGTTCTGGGGTCGAATCGACTTCTAAGCTTTAGTTCCGATATTGGTCTGACAAAAACGATAGAGTTCTAGCGTCCTATGTGATTTAAAACGCTGCAAAAAAGTTTTTTTTTACGCTGAAATGTTCTGCCATGCTCTGCTGGCACTTGGACGAGAGTTCTGGGTTTGAATCGAGTTCTTGACTGAATCGACTTCTAAGCTTTAGTTCCGATACTGGTCTGACAAAAACGAAAGAGTTCTAGCGTCCTATGCGATTTAAAACGCTGCAAAATAAGTTTTTTTTTACGCTGAAATGTTCTGCCATGCTCTGCTAGCATTTGGACGAGAGTTTTGGGTTTGAATCGAGTTCTTGACTGCAGTTCTGATATTGGTCTGACAAAAACGAAAGAGTTCCAGCGTCCCATAAGGTTTGAAACGCTGCAAAAAAAGTTTTTCTGCTGAAATGTTCTGCCATGCTCTGCTGGCACTTGGATAAGAGTTCTGGGGTCGAATCAACTTCTTAGCTTCAGTTCTGATATTGGTCTGACAAAAACGAAAGAGTTCTAGCGTCCTATGTGATTTAAAACGCTGCAAAAAATATTTTTTTACGCTGAAATGTTCTGCCATGCTCTGCTGGCACTTGGACGAGAGTTCTGGGTTTGAATCGAGTTCTTGACTGCAGTTCTGAGATTAGTCTAACAAAAACGAAGGAGTTCTAGCGTCCTATGTGATTTAAAACGCTGCAAAAAAAGTTTTTTTTTTACGCTGAAATGTTCTGCCATGCTCTGCTGGCACTTGGACGAGAGTTCTGGGTTTGAATCGAGTTCTTGACTGCAGTTCTGATATTGGTCTAACAAAAACGAAAGAGTTCCAGCGTCCCATGTGGTGTAAAACGCTGCAAAAAAAGTTTTTCTGCTGAAATGTTCTGCTATGCTCTGCTGGCACTTGGATAAGAGTTCTGGGGTCGAATCGACTTCTAAGCTTCAGGTCTGAATTTGGTCTGACAAAAACGAAAGAGTTCCAGCGTCCTATGTGATTTAAAACGCTGCAAAAAGTTTTTTTTTTACGCTGAAATGTTCTGCCATGCTCTGCTGGCACTTGGACGAGAGTTCTGGGGTCGAATTGACTTCTAAGCTTTAGTTCTGATATTGGTCTGACAAAAACGAAAGAGTTCTAGCGTCCTATGTGATTTAAAACGCTGCAAAAAAAGTTTTTTCTTACGCTGAAATGTTCTGCCATGCTCTGCTGGCACTTGGACGAGAGTTCTAGGTTTGAATCGAGTTCTTGACTGCAGTTCTGATATTGGTCTGACAAAAACGAAAGAGTTCCAGCGTCCCATGTGGTTTGAAACGCTGCAAAAAAAGTTTTTCTGCTGAAATGTTCTTCCATGCTCTGCTGGCACTTGGATAAGAGTTCTGGGGTCGAATCGAGTTCTTGACTGCAGTTCTGATATTGGTCTAACAAAAACGAAAGAGTTCCAGCGTCCCATGTGGTGTAAAACGCTGCAAAAAAAGTTTTTTCTTACGCTGAAATGTTCTGCCATGCTCTGCTGGCACTTGGACGAGAGTTCTAGGTTTGAATCGAGTTCTTGACTGCAGTTCTGATATTGGTCTGACAAAAACGAAAGAGTTCCAGCGTCCCATGTGGTGTAAAACGCTGCAAAAAAAGTTTTTCTGCTGAAATGTTCTGCCATGCTCTGCTGGCACTTGGACGAGAGTTCTGGGTTCGAATCGACTTCTAAGATTTAGTTCCGATATTGGTCTGACAAAAACGAAAGAGTTCCAGCGTCCTATGTAATTTAAAACGCTGCAAAAAATATTTTTTTACTCTGAAATGTTCTGCCATGCTCTGCTGGCACTTGTATGAGAGTTCTGGGGTCGAATCGACTTCTAAGCTTTAGTTCCGATATTGGTCTGACAAAAACGAAAGAGTTCTAGCGTCCTATGTGATTTAAAACGCTGCAAAAAAAGTTTTTTCTTACGCTGAAATGTTCTGCCATGCTCTGCTGGCACTTGGACGAGAGTTCTAGGTTTGAATCGAGTTCTTGACTGCAGTTCTGATATTGGTCTGACAAAAACGAAAGAGTTCCAGCGTCCCATGTGGTTTGAAACGCTGCAAAAAAAGTTTTTCTGCTGAAATGTTCTTCCATGCTCTGCTGGCACTTGGATAAGAGTTCTGGGGTCGAATCGAGTTCTTGACTGCAGTTCTGATATTGGTCTAACAAAAACGAAAGAGTTCCAGCGTCCCATGTAGTGTAAAACGCTGCAAAAAAAGTTTTTTCTTACGCTGAAATGTTCTGCCATGCTCTGCTGGCACTTGGACGAGAGTTCTAGGTTTGAATCGAGTTCTTGACTGCAGTTCTGATATTGGTCTGACAAAAACGAAAGAGTTCCAGCGTCCCATGTGGTTTGAAACGCTGCAAAAAAAGTTTTTCTGCTGAAATGTTCTTCCATGCTCTGCTGGCACTTGGATAAGAGTTCTGGGGTCGAATCGAGTTCTTGACTGCAGTTCTGATATTGGTCTAACAAAAACGAAAGAGTTCCAGCGTCCCATGTGGTGTAAAACGCTGCAAAAAAAGTTTTTCTGCTGAAATGTTCTGCTATGCTCTGCTGGCACTTGGATAAGAGTTCTGGGGTTGAATCGACTTCTAAGCTTCAGGTCTGAATTTGGTCTGACAAAAACGAAAGAGTTCCAGCGTCCTATGTGATTTAAAACGCTGCAAAAAATATTTTTTTACTCTGTAATGTTTTGCCATGCTCTGCTGGCACTTGGATGTGAGTTCTGGGGTCGAATCGACTTCTAAGCTTTAGTTCCGATATTGGTCTGACAAAAACGAAAGAGTTCTAGCGTCCTATGTGATTTAAAACGCTGCAAAAAGTTTTTTTTTTACGCTGAAATGTTCTGCCATGCTCTGCTGGCACTTGGAAGAGAGTTCTGGGGTCGAATCGACTTCTAAGCTTTAGTTCTGATATTAGTCTGACAAAAACGAAAGAGTTCTAGCGTCCTATGTGATTTAAAACGCTGCAAAAAATATTTTTTACGCTGAAATGTTCTGCCATGCTCTGCTGGCACTTGGACGAGAGTTCTGGGTTTGAATCGAGTTCTTGACTGCAGTTCTGATATTGGTCTGACAAAAACGAAAGAGTTCCAGCGTCCCATGTGGTGTAAAACGCTGCAAAAAAAGTTTTTCTGTTGAAATGTTCTGCTATCCTCTACTGGCACTTGGATAAGAGTTCTGGGATCGAATCGACTTCTAAACTTCAGTTCTGATATTGGTCTGACAAAAACGAAAGAGTTCTAGGTTTGAATCGAGTTCTTATGTGATTTAAAACGCTGCAAAAAATATTTTTTTACTCTGAAATGTTCTGCCATGCTCTGCTGGCACATGGATGAGAGTTTTGGGGTCGAATCGACTTCTAAGCTTTAGTTCCGATATTGGTCTGACAAAAACGAAAGAGTTCTAGCGTCCTATGTGATTTAAAACGCTGCAAAAAATATTTTTTACGCTGAAATGTTCTGCCATGCTCTGCTGGCACTTGGACGAGAGTTCTGGGTTTGAATCGAGTTCTTGACTGCAGTTCTGATATTGGTCTGACAAAAACGAAAGAGTTCCAGCGTCCCATGTGGTTTGAAACGCTGCAAAAAAAGTTTTTCTGCTGAAATGTTCTGCCATGCTCTGCTGGCACTTGGATAAGAGTTCTGGGGTCGAATCGAGTTCTTGACTGCAGTTCTGATATTGGTCTAACAAAAACGAAAGAGTTCCAGCGTCCCATGTGGTGTAAAACGCTGCAAAAAAAGTTTTTCTGCTGAAATGTTCTGCTATGCTCTGCTGGCACTTGGATAAGAGTTCTGGGGTCGAATCGACTTCTAAGCTTCAGGTCTGAATTTGGTCTGACAAAAACGAAAGAGTTCCAGCGTCCTATGTGATTTAAAACGCTGCAAAAAATATTTTTTTACTCTGAAATGTTCTGCCATGCTCTGCTGGCACTTGGATGAGAGTTCTGGGGTCGAATCGACTTCTAAGCTTTAGTTCCGATATTGGTCTGACAAAAACGAAAGAGTTCCAGCGTCCCATGTGGTTTGAAACGCTGCAAAAAAAGTTTTTCTGCTGAAATGTTCTTCCATGCTCTGCTGGCACTTGGATAAGAGTTCTGGGGTCGAATCGAGTTCTTGACTGCAGTTCTGATATTGGTCTAACAAAAACGAAAGAGTTCCAGCGTCCCATGTGGTGTAAAACGCTGCAAAAAAAGTTTTTCTGCTGAAATGTTCTGCTATGCTCTGCTGGCACTTGGATAAGAGTTCTGGGGTTGAATCGACTTCTAAGCTTCAGGTCTGAATTTGGTCTGACAAAAACGAAAGAGTTCCAGCGTCCTATGTGATTTAAAACGCTGCAAAAAATATTTTTTTACTCTGTAATGTTTTGCCATGCTCTGCTGGCACTTGGATGTGAGTTCTGGGGTCGAATCGACTTCTAAGCTTTAGTTCCGATATTGGTCTGACAAAAACGAAAGAGTTCTAGCGTCCTATGTGATTTAAAACGCTGCAAAAAGTTTTTTTTTTACGCTGAAATGTTCTGCCATGCTCTGCTGGCACTTGGAAGAGAGTTCTGGGGTCGAATCGACTTCTAAGCTTTAGTTCTGATATTAGTCTGACAAAAACGAAAGAGTTCTAGCGTCCTATGTGATTTAAAACGCTGCAAAAAATATTTTTTACGCTGAAATGTTCTGCCATGCTCTGCTGGCACTTGGACGAGAGTTCTGGGTTTGAATCGAGTTCTTGACTGCAGTTCTGATATTGGTCTGACAAAAACGAAAGAGTTCCAGCGTCCCATGTGGTGTAAAACGCTGCAAAAAAAGTTTTTCTGTTGAAATGTTCTGCTATCCTCTACTGGCACTTGGATAAGAGTTCTGGGATCGAATCGACTTCTAAACTTCAGTTCTGATATTGGTCTGACAAAAACGAAAGAGTTCTAGGTTTGAATCGAGTTCTTATGTGATTTAAAACGCTGCAAAAAATATTTTTTTACTCTGAAATGTTCTGCCATGCTCTGCTGGCACATGGATGAGAGTTCTGGGGTCGAATCGACTTCTAAGCTTTAGTTCCGATATTGGTCTGACAAAAACGAAAGAGTTCTAGCGTCCTATGTGATTTAAAACGCTGCAAAAAATATTTTTTACGCTGAAATGTTCTGCCATGCTCTGCTGGCACTTGGACGAGAGTTCTGGGTTTGAATCGAGTTCTTGACTGCAGTTCTGATATTGGTCTGACAAAAACGAAAGAGTTCCAGCGTCCCATGTGGTTTGAAACGCTGCAAAAAAAGTTTTTCTGCTGAAATGTTCTGCCATGCTCTGCTGGCACTTGGATAAGAGTTCTGGGGTCGAATCGAGTTCTTGACTGCAGTTCTGATATTGGTCTAACAAAAACGAAAGAGTTCCAGCGTCCCATGTGGTGTAAAACGCTGCAAAAAAAGTTTTTCTGCTGAAATGTTCTGCTATGCTCTGCTGGCACTTGGATAAGAGTTCTGGGGTCGAATCGACTTCTAAGCTTCAGGTCTGAATTTGGTCTGACAAAAACGAAAGAGTTCCAGCGTCCTATGTGATTTAAAACGCTGCAAAAAATATTTTTTTACTCTGAAATGTTCTGCCATGCTCTGCTGGCACTTGGATGAGAGTTCTGGGGTCGAATCGACTTCTAAGCTTTAGTTCCGATATTGGTCTGACAAAAACGAAAGAGTTCTAGCGTCCTATGTGATTTGAAACGCTGCAAAAAAAGTTTTTTTTTTTACGCTGAAATGTTCTGCCATGCTCTGCTGGCACTTGGACGAGAGTTCTGGGGTCTAATCGACTTCTAAGCTTTAGTTCTGATATTGGTCTGACAAAAACGAAAGAGTTCTAGCGTCCTATGTGATTTAAAACGCTGCAATAAATATTTTTTACGCTGAATTGTTCTGCCATGCTCTGCTGGCACTTGGATGAGAGTTCTGGGGTCGAATCGACTTCTAAGCTTTAGTTCCGATATTGGTCTGACAAAAACGAAAGAGTTCTAGCGTCCTATGTGATTTAAAACGCTGCAGAAAAAGTTTTTTTTTTACGCTGAAATGCTCTGCCATGCTCTGCTGGCACTTGGACGAGAGTTCTGGGGTCGACTCGACTTCTCAGCTTTAGTTCCGATATTGGTCTGACAAAAACGAAAGAGTTCTAGCGTCCTATGTGATTTAAAACGCTGCAAAAAAAGTTTTTTTTACGCTGAAATGTTCTGCCATGCTCTGCTGGCACTTGGACGAGAGTTCTGGGGTCGAATCGAGTGTTAGGCTTCAGTTTTTATATTGATCTGACAAAAACGAAAGAGATCCAATGTTTTATTTGATTTGAAACTCTAATTTTTTTTTTTTACATTTAAAACGTTCTGACATGATATGCTGGCACTTGGACGAGAGTTTTGGAGTCAAATTGAGTTCTAGGCTGCAGTTCTAATACGATTATATGGAAAACAGAAGAGTTCCAGCATTTTAAATAATTTGAAACTATGAAAATAGTATTTGTCGACCTTATGAACTTTTATAGCAGATAATTTAGTAAATATACCATTTTCACGGCAAAAACGCCAGAACTATTCTTAAAAAGTATCAGGAACTATAGAACACAGCAGCATGCGAAAAGAACTCACATTTTTTTTCGATTAGCTGTAAAATGATCTGCGACGGGAAGTTAGCAGATCATTTTGAAAAAAAAAAATCTCGGCAAAAACGCCAGAACTATTCTTAAAAAGTATCAGGAACTGTAGAACTCATCTGCATGCGATAAGAACTCACATTTATTTTTGATCTGCTGGACAATGATCTGCTAAGTTCACTAACATACATCATCTGAACCATTGAGGAGTTTTACAATGAGAAGGTTATTTCTGGTAAGTATACCATCAATGAACATATCTGTCAAAATATGTTAGATTTCTTGTGTAAACAAAATAGAATTAAAAAACCTCCTATTTTTATCCTTGATCAAACATAGCTAAGAACACTCCGACTAATTCACGTTTCAAACAAAAGAAACAAAATCAAAATCGGTTCATCCGTTCGGGAGCTACGATGACACAGACAGACACACACACACACAGCTACGTGAAACTTATAACAACCTAGAAAATGTTTATGCGTCGGGGTTAAAAAAAGTGGCGATAGGACATCAACAGTATCGGCTGACTTCAAGTGAATTGACCCAAACATCGCTCGTTTGTAGGCACCGACAGACATACGCGTTTACTCCCCAACCCAAGTTATACAAATAAACAGGGTACGAGGTAACAATACCATCAATGTTGGTAAAACACGTTCTATTATTGTTTGTTAAACTCCATTTTGAATTATTTATCAATGGCGATTTTGTGTAAACAATCTATAAAGGTTTTGACGTGGCAATAGCCCGACACTAACAAAAACAGCTTGACGCAGATCCGCTTGAAAAGTAGATAATAATCCAAAAGTCAAAACTTAACATTGTTTATTAATTTGGATTCATTTACATGTCAAACACATTGAAACATCTTAAAAATAAACTTAGGATCTGTACCTTCAAAACGCTTTCCTCAAACGCTTAATTCTCATTTGGTATAATAAAGTGTATCTATCTATCTAGATGCCTTCGTCATAATAACTATCTGACTGATACTGATAAGACTTGAGGAACTAGGAATTTTATACCTGTTTATTATTAGACAAAAATCTTCTATACATTTTGTATTCAATTCAAAGTAATAGGAATAGTTAATTGTATTGTAAATATATCTCATGGCTTGCACCGAGTCTTCAGAAATGAGATTATGGCGAGGTTCCGGCGGCGCACGGCGCACGGTGCACGGCGCACGGCGTCCGGTGTACTGAGCAATCTAATTTTTCACTCACCTACGTACGCTGGGATTACAGTTTTTAGAGCAGCTGATATTTAGTTAACTCTTGTTATTAGGTTACCTTGATTTTCTGGCTATAATGTTAACTGCACTGCAGCTACGTTTTTACGGGTTAATATTTTGTATGACTTCATTTACCTTCCAATTTCGACGTTAAAAAAAATCAAAATCACAAAGAGTACAATGCGACCTGCAATAATCAAATGTAACGGAAGGTAACGTCATACGTGAAAAAGATGACAAAAGAGGATGTAGCTAAGCTAATCTAATCTCTTACGCTTCGTTTTTCTTCTTGACATAACCTTTTAACAAAGAGTCTCGACTTGATTTAAGATGAGATGTTTCGCGAACTCCACTGCGGCTGCGTCACTGATATGGGTCAATGGCGGAGCTACCCGATCTCCGAGCGACCCGTCGCTGAGCTACTCACTTTCAAAATTTTCGACTATGACGATTTTGAATAAATCTATACTAATATTATAAAGCTGAAGAGTTTGTTTGTTTGTTTGAACGCGCTAATCTCAGGAACTACTGGTTCGAATTGAAAAACTTTTTATCTCGAAATTCCCACGGGATCAGGAGTTAAGGGGGTGAAACCGCGCAGCGCGGCTAGTTTTGAATAAAAAAACCGTTAGCAACGCCGCAGTGACACTGGTTTTTTTTAGCTTTTTTTTTTGTCTGTATTGCATTTAAAACTATGAACTAAACAAGACAGACTTAATAAAACTTAGTAAGTATAAGGATATACTTAAAATCCTCGGAAGTGTGGTACCTACGGTACTTTATATCGGAAAATTACTACGGGATCGGGATCTATGTAAGCCGCACGAGACCTAACTCGGCCATTATTGTACAATCATTAAAATATAAGTGTGCATAAATATAACCCCACTTATATATTACAGACCTCAGTCGGGCATTATTTGTACAATTCGAGATATGATATGAGATATAAATACTTTATGTAGAGCAAGCAATAAATAAAATTGGGGTATAGTGGTTTCTATTAGGTCGCGTTGTTACCAAGCTATTTCACCTTATTACGTCGCTATTAGATTTCGCTCTCAGTAACTACCTACTAACTCTATAGAACAGTGGTTCCCAAACTAGTCTAGACCTCGACCTTTAAAAAAACCTAAGTTCGCGACACACCGTTTCCAACATAATTTTATTAAGAACCTTGGCTTATATTCAAATTAAGATGTAAAGAGGAAGAGGACCTTTATAGCCTCTTCAAATAGACAAGGTTAGGTCTTAGCTACTGTAATTTATAATTTTGATGATCTGTTTGCGATCAAGTGCTTTTCAGAGACTTATGTACATACTAGCTGCGCCCCGCGGTTTGACCCGCGTAAGTCCCGATCCCGTGGGGATCGGATATCGGGATAAAAAGTAGCCTATGTGTTATGTGTTATTCCAGGACTCCATCTATCTAAATACCGAATTTCATCGCAATCACTCCAGTAGTTTTTGCGTGAAGGAGTAACAAACACACACACACACACAAACTTTCACATTTATAATATTAGTAGGATGTTCTTTCTAGGTTTAAAATTTTTGTGTTAGTTCTTAGGGTTATGACATCTATCTGTATGCCAAATTTAGCTCAAACCATTGGTTTAAGTTATGCGCGTTGAAATACCAATCAGTTAGTCAGGACTTTAACTTTTATATTTTTAATAACTTAGGCGAACTTAATCACGGATTATTCCTTCACAAAAATTGGGCAATTTCGACGTTTTATGAATGTGGTCCTTAATTTCAGGACCCACATATGAAGATTGCTTGCGACCCATTAGTGGATGACGACCCATTGTTTGAGAAACTTTGCTAAAGAAATTGGAAATTTCTTAAGATAAAATTAATCCGAATAATACCTAGAAATTTCGTCGAAAATAATCTGAATTTACGTCTTAATTTGTCTCTCGTATCGAAGACGTCACGTAATTTGGAGCAATCAGAAGCCATTGCCGGTTCCACAGGAGGTTCCTTTCTACCCACTGAATATATTACCATACTGCGACGTTATTTCAAATACGTTGTCTACTATATTATTATCTTTGTTACTAACAGGTTGTTTACTGACTTACTGCTGCAGCAGCCTAGTTACCTTAGTAAATATTTTTTTAGATTTTAACAACTATTCGTTTAACATCAATCCTATGTACCCTTATTCTATTTTTTACAGTATTTGAGCTATATCGAACACGATGATAAGTGACGATGCGGTCTAAGATATATCACGCTTTCCTAGAAGATACCTATACGCTCCTGTCTCAAAGACCACCAAATAAACGAGGGACGCGAGTGGAGGTTCGCAATAAATGAATTAAGAATTATTATTTTAAAATTAAAAAAAATAATCAGGGTAATTAGTAATGTAGTAATAATAATGAGAATTCAATAGTAATGAGAATTAGGAATCGTATAAAAGGTACTTATACTGAAACACTGTTGGTATTTCAGTATAAGTCTATAATGTAATATTCAAAGTCCTGACTGACTGATATATCAAAGCTCAAGCCAATGGACAGATCGGGCTAAAAATTGGAGTGAAGAGAGAAAAGATTTTGGAAAATTCAACCTCTAAGCAGACGAATTCGCGAATAGCAGTGAGCTTAAAAAAATATAAGTATCCAATGAGTTTCTTGTGTCTTCTTATTGGTAGGTGCGTTACGAAGAAACAGATCCTAACTTAGTTTTTAAGACGATTCAATGTAATTTCATGCGAATAATTCCAACTGAATAAAGAAAGTTTGACTTTGACTAATCTAGAATATTGTATAAATATTCATATTATGCACATTTTAGGTATTATAAGAGTCTATATAGTTGTTATAAAACTTTCTAATATAAATCTTGGAATAAGAACGTGCTACGAACTAATATCACGAAATCGACAATCTATTCTCGCTGTGCACCTTATATCCGATACACTCACCGGTAAATAAATGGGCTTACTGATAAATGAAATATATTTACCTACTGCACATGATACCTAGAAAAATGTAAAAGAAAATTTACATTCGAATTATTCTTAACCCTACATTTCTGCATCAATATACATTCCATGTCATTCCATCTCTCAAAATAGTCCGTCTTAATCCCTCCACAGTAAATCTTAATGATTTATTATATTTTAAATTTTAGTGCCTTCGTTCGTTTCCAAATGATGGACTACTCAATTAGCTTGTCTACACTCTTCACGGTAGGTACATGACATACGGATTAGCTTATGAACTTTTGTTTGTCTTCTTTTTTATTGATTCAACTCAAAGCTTGTATAAAATGCAACGTCAGATATAATAAAGATAGCTTTCAATTTCCAGTATTTAAATTTCAAATACCTAATAAAACAGCAAAGAAAAGCGTAGAATTCGAGCGTGGAAAAGGGTTATTTTTGACACATTGAATCATTTTAATTACGATGGGTTAAACTTATTGGAATGATCTATCGAATAGGCATCGAGTCGACCCTTGGCCCTTTGAAGCCTTGATTAAAAACGTACTCATTCACCCGCGTACTCATTAGGCATACGAGTATTATATGTGCCAGGGAAGGGTTATTTCCAATATGCGTATATAGGTACCTACCTTACTTACAGTAAAGGTAAATATTATCTATCTTTATACAGCAACACCTACGTGTTCAAAAACCAATATTGTTAAATCTGATATTCATGAAGCAAAAATTGATTTAACATTAGGGTAATTTATTTGTTTCATATTTAATTCATACATTTACATAAATAGTAAGAATACGATCATTAACATATATAAATAAAAGTCATGTCATCGTGAGTAAATTTATGTCATCTAATTAGATTAAAATAAATTATTTAAAGAATTTAAGTAGGTTTATTATAGTTTTAAAGGAACTTAAAATCGCTAATAAATAAATTTTTGACACAATAGACGTCATTTTGAAACTACTTTGAATTTTTAGATTTTATTAATCGATATTTTTTAGTTTAGCGAGTAGGCCTAAATATTTATGATTAAAATTTCACCATTGTACATACAAGATAAACTTAGATTGCGACCAGATGGTGCTACGAAATAGAATGTCTTAAAGTAATTACCTATACCTATTCACATGTTACGTCTCACACGGTGGCTCAGTCTAATTCTCCAATTGTCCACAGCCTCACAGCAATTAACTCACTCTTAGATGCAACACCTGAATGTGACCTGTTCATGGATTAATGGAGTTAAATATTGTCAATGCGTTTCGATTTTTGTCAGACCACTAATTACGTTTGGGCGAACGGAAGAATTAATAAAAAATATTTATTTAAAGACAATTTATTTGTTAGATGCTAGTTTAAGACTAATTACAAAATAATATTTTAGATTTAAAGAAACAATTATAGAACTTAACTAAGCACTTAAAACTAGGTCGCACGCGCCGGCTATTAGTGCAGCGTTTGCTGTACTTGCGTAGCTGGTGCCCAGCTAACTCACTGCATGTCATGTAATGCTCCCCCAGAGGAGACGTTAAGAGCTGAACTATTAATTTAAATGTAATCATACCAAAAATAAATAATAAATAAATAAGTCTCAACTTAAGTTGTCTTTCATTGTACGATACAAAATCGTCGTGTCTCAGCTCATAACCCGGCAGACGGGCTATATTTCTCACCGCCATTTTTACCGTAAAATACAACCATTGACGTTCACTGAGAAATGGATGAGGCGCTAAAACGACGCTTTTCGATACTAGAATATCTAGTTTCAGTGAGTAGGTAGGTATCTAAGTTGTCTAGTTTCGTAACAGATATTGATCAATACGCTACTTTGTCATTGTCTTCTGGTAGATAGCAAAACCTTATTCCCAAAATTGCCAATAAGCAGATTTAATATTATTTTATATTTAGTGGAGTTGTATTTTTTTTCTTATGGAAATAAAAAATCAGGAATGATGTTGTCGTATCGGAGTTCTTGAAAAGTATTATTTTACGTCAAGTCAACACAATTCTAAAGGATGTAGCTAATCCAGCCCCTTTATTAGAAGGTAAGGAGAAAGCGAAGTAGAGCTCTTTCGTCATAGAAGAAAGAAATAAAAACATTTTTTGTTTTCTGTTCATATATGTTACATGAGTTTAATTAAATCACTTCTGACGTTTCTTGTTAAAATACTTCTAGCTACTAGCATGATTTTAACATATTTGAAAAAATGCTTAAAACAGTCGTAGTTCTATAATAATAGGTTGGTACAAAAATATTTATAAGCAAGATTATTTTTTCTTAATACCAAAGACTCATTTTAGTCGCTTCACGGATCATAAAGTCTTGAATATGAAATTAATACGTCCTCGGAAATAAAACGAATTACTCCGCGGTATATCTTTGTATAATATCAGCGAATAAAATAGTACCTACATCAGAGTATTTTGATCTCGAATTTAAGTGTCTGTTACTCCTTAATCTCTCCTGCTGGGAGAACTCCTGGCTCTTATTTATGGACTTTTTCTTCTTATCGCTATAGACGTTTGATCAACTTTTTTTTATTATTTTATTACCTGTTATCTTTTATTGAATAAATTAAGTTTTGTATGACCAATACCTTGTAATAGTGACAGCAGTGAAGATCTTCCAACGTATCGGTGTTATGGCACAATGTCTAGTCTCGTATGTCTAGTCACAATGTAAACTCTCTAGTCTAGAGACTATCCTCAATGTTTTTTTTTTCGCATATTATACTTAAAATACCGCTACTGTCGCTGATGTAACGCTTAAGCCAATTTTTTAAAATAACCTTATAACTAACTATACAATAATCTAAAATTATAAGTAAAAAACTAAAATTAAAATCCGACAATGTAATTTTTTTTTCCTTTTTCTTTCTTTTTTCTCTCCTCCTCCTCTTCTATGTTAGGGTCCCATAGTTAAGCCCTATCGACTCATAAAATAACATAGACCAAGCATGTGTAAATTTTTTAAGTGATATGCCAGTGTTTCACCTCTCTTACACCTGCCTGATGATAGGCAACGAAGCAGAAGATAATATAGCACGCTTTCCTTGAAGATAAATATTTACCACAAATTATACACTTCAGAAAAGACATAACAGACATGCAGCAAGAGATTGGAATCAGTTGCAGGCAACTGATTCAAATCTTCCAATCTAACTCAATCCAGAATAAGGAATGACGAAGCAAAACGCTTAGTGCGGGTTTCTAGGATTTCTACCACGAATCGGGTGTCACATATCAGTTTGTCAGTTAATAAATATTATTTTAAAAAGACGAAATTTCTTCCGTACCATTTCCTCGAAAGCTTCACGCGGGAGCAAGCGAGGTCTCGACTCAAATAAACAAGCATTGCCTTGTAATCCGGACATTCGTATGTGTCCGGTGCATCTTCGGTGCCGTATCTATACGTCGGACAAATCCTCTGACTGATGCCCTTTGTAGGGGACCACGGTTCACTGAGTTTGAGGAACGATATTAGAAAAGTATGGTTGGAGATATTCGTGCTATTTAATGCGCTAGACAATGTCACAGACACACTTAAAAACGAAATAGTTTTTCGTATTACTATACGTTCTATCCCTTGTTGACTACTGTCATAATGTCTATGAAATTTAAACCCTTACTTGTTTCTATATCTCCGTCCATCCGTCCGTCTGTTCGTGGTGTTCGTGTTAGGTCTAGCTATTACTACTGGCAAAGAAAGTAATTTGGCATGGGCCATACATATACTCACGCCAACAAAGTAGTAAAATATTAGTATATTTTAGAGTACCTCCCATAAACGTAAAGTGAGGATATTTTTATTTCTCGACTATGCTACCCTTAACTAGTTAAATGAATAATTAAAAGAGTATAAGGCACAATTAGGCTTAAAGAAGGTTAGAAATGATATTATTTACAAATAGTATTTTTTTTAAAAGCGTAGTTTTGAGGAGTGGTTTGTCTTAACCCATTTTAAAACTAATTCTACATAATATCGTTCCTTATAATCGGTATGTGAACCAAATGCGGCACGATCACTGAATACAATTCCCGACGATATTTCTCTTCGAGAATCGCCATTTTGTCTCCGGCAGTAATCGTGCGAGCATCAGAACTTTTGGCTCCGAATTGAGCCTACATATTGTATTTTAGTACCTAGTATCTAGTATTTACTTCTAAACTAATGGTCAGAGGAATTTACAGTTTTCTTTTTACTTTTTGTTAAGCTATTTCGTCCCACTGTAAGCCTCCTTCACATTCTTACATGCTTCTAGGTCCTAGGCCAAACTTGGGTAGTCATCCTCGAATATTAGGTTTTTTTTGATTAATTTAATAAAATATTGAATAATCTATACTTATATTATAAAGCTGAAGAGTTTGTTTGTTTGTTTGTTTGAATGCGCTAATCTCAGGAACTACTGGTTCGAATTGAAAAATTTTTGTGTTGGATAGTCCATTTATCGAGGAAGGCTATAGGCTACTTTTTATCCTGATATTCCCACGGGATCGGGAGTTACGCGGGTGAAACTGCGGAGCGCTGCTAGTATATTTATACAAAAAGCCTTTACGCTACATACTTCGTTCGCGTATTAGTAAAAAAAATCTTAAATGCTTTGTTGGTTGAACTGTGCGTGTGTGAATTATTTATGGATCAGTGTGCGAATATTTTCAGACACAGTGCTTATCTTTAGCATTCTATTGTTACCAGTTAGCTCAGTTAGAAAAAGGCCATAAAACGACTAAGCGGAGGTCACAAGTTGAAATTCCAGTGAATATATTTTTTTTACGAATATGTTCATTTTTAAATTTGTTTTAAGTTTAACGTTACTTATATTCTATGTAGCGTTTTCTCTATAAAACAAAATACAATAAACAAATCTGGCTACCATTTTCAAATATAGAATTCCTTTTAAATATTTTCCATCGAACTATAAACGTAACAAAAACAACGCAATGATATAGTAGTTGGAAAGCGTTTTAGATTTCCTGTAAGCAGACAAATAGCGGCACCAATAAACCATTTCCAACCTTTTACAAAACGCACCGTTCGGATTAAGGCTACCACACAAGGAAGAGGCGTGATCGGTTGATTCACGTCGTTTTCTACGACTTACGTTAAAAATAAAGATAAAAATATTTTACGTGTTAGCTCTATAACGCGCGCTGGTGTTTATTCTTTATGTGTATGAGGCTGATACAAATCTATCACATGTAGCTTATCCAATTTACTTTGCCTGCAAATAGTTACGTTGCCAATCTTACCTCTTTGGCAGTAGGTATCATCAAAAATTTGTTAAATATTATTTCGTAATGCTTTTTGTTAATGTGATATTTTACTACCTAATAAATGTTTATGCCGAGAGGTTTAAATGAAATCTATTCTGAAGGAATGAAATCCAAAAAATGTCAGGTGTTTATGGGACACAGTTGTCAGCGAGTGAATATTTCTCCTTTAAGGAAATTTTTAAAGGTATTTAGCAGTAAAAACAATTATGTTTGGCACGATAATAAATATTCATTCTACTACTGGTTATTATATTATTTACCTGAAAAGTTGATCAAGGTAACGGGGAGACTGATGAACTATAGTAGGGAGAATATGTAATCGCGACTCGTGTTCACAGAATAAATATTTATAAAAAAGTTTCAGTTGTTCGGTAATCGGACTAGCAACCAAACTAAGCCATAGAAACTAGCGCTCATTCCTCATAGTAATATTAGTCTGTCAAATCAGTATGATTACGAGGATATAAATGTCCTCGTAGTCATACTATAACTTCATCCCATTAGTAATAGGTGTAAAATGAGTTTCATTGAAAACCCGTGTTACGTCCATGCCACACCGACGTCATGTCCGCGCCGTTTGCCTTTTCTCTACACACTTTCGGTCAGAACTTAAGAAACAAAGTTATGTGAGAATCAAATTTATTGTGGACCCAAGATGGGAAAGGTACCCGTTCCTTATGCTAAAGTGACATTTGCCCGATGGTTAGAATTCATTTATTAGACCTGGTACATGGGCCAGTACTTATACCTACATTTTGTACTTCATTGAGGTGTTACTTTGCTAGTTTATTTCGGGGAATGTGTTCTGTAGTTGTGAACCAGACTTTTCCTGTGACTTTGCTTACTTTGATATCTTTTTGTTTTTTGAAGACCAAGGAATTTACACAGGCATATATGTAGGTGACACAAATGTACGTCAAGAAATTATAGGATTTTATTGCGTGACTTGAATTTGCCATAACCAGAATCAGACCGGGTTTCTGTCGGCCCTAAATTTTGTGATAATGATGATGAAAAGTAACAAGAAAGTATTGTATTAACCGAATAAACATATGTCCAAGATCAATAAGTGTTGGGCCAGAAGTGGACGCTACCATGGCATATATTTTATAGTATAAACACAAGCAGCTAAAAGTATAAAGTTAACACCGTACCTGTCTTATTAACTTCAACATAGTAATGCTAAGCTCACACAAATCCCTGTTCTATTTCCTTAAATCCAGGCCGTGTCTAGTTATCAAGCCGTTCACCCTGAAGGGTAGGGGAACAAACGAGATACTTTCCATTGGTTGATGTTGCAACGATCTTTCATATTTGAAGATGTGCAATTTTTTTTTTAGGGTCCGTACTCTAAGGGTAAAAACGGGACCCTTTTGCTAATACTCGACAGTTTGACCGTCTGTCACTAGGCTGTATCTTTTGAACCGTAATAGTTAGACAGTTGAAATTTTTAGATTATGCATGAAATTTACAGATTATACATGTATTTCTATTGCTACTACAGCAACAAATACCTACTAAAAACAGAATATAATGGTACGGTAACATTAGTGCGCGAGTCCGAATCGCATGGTCGATAGAAAAGTCTACGAACTGTATAAAACTAAATGAAATAGACCGATTTCTTTAACCCAGTTCAAAAAACATTTGTACGTCTTAGAAAGCCATTAATCTTACGAGGTTACAAAGCATTCGAGTTGTTTTCTTATGTTAGCGGCACGAGGCGGTATCCCACTCGACACAGATGTGACAATCGAAGATGGCCTTCCTATCAATACGTGCTGGATGAGCCGTTATCTTCGTGCATGCATGGAGCTCGCGTCCGCAGGAGTTACCGACCATTGGGTGCTGCTAAACGAGCTCATTTACCGATAGAAATATCATACAATTTAATATATCGTGCATACATGCGTATTCAAGTGTGCGCATACAGAAGCTTAGGTACTCAATGGTGTGGATTCAAGATCTACCAATAGCAGTCGAGAAACCTTGAAGATTTGGTTGTTGATTTTGAGGATATGATTCTATAAAGGTGGGTGAACATCCGACTACGACGCAGAAAGTTGCAGATTCGATAACCGCCTCAAACAAGTATTTATCTTCAGATATTTGTTTCCGGTTTGAGTGTCTGTATGTATATTTAGTTTATATTTATAAAAATATATATTATATAGTATCCTATCCGTGGTCTGGCCACCATAACACAAGCCTAGTTGCTTAGCTTGACGCTAGATGGCGCTCCGTATGACAATATTTTCATGATTTACCAGTAAGTTTATAACACTTGGTGCTACAGGACCTAGGAAATGTAGGTAAATGGAATAGGCTAAATTACGTCACAGATTTATTAACTATTAAAATCTATAGCATACAAGTGGTAGAGGTTTCTTAAGAAGTTTTGGGGTAGCAAAAAATACCACGATTATTCTCGGTTTTTTATTTTATTTATTTGGTGCACCAACAGTAATACACTAATACTAAGAATAGATACGTCATTACTGAAATTATATTCAAGTGTGTTTATCAATAAAGGTATACACAACTTTACCTTAACAATTTATACTAGGTATTTCAATTTACAACTTAAATTTCTGTACATGACCTGAATTTAATAAACTTTCAACAAAATTATGCAATGTAACTACAACTATCACAAATATAGCGAATTTGAAACACAGAGCACTAAATGTTCCCTCCAAAATTCTAGTACATAAATAAATATCGGATGAAAGTTTTACACAGCGCCATCTGACCTCAAACTAAGTCACTAGGCTCGTGTTATGGTGGCCAGACAACGGATAGAATATTTAAATACTTTTCTTTTGTAAATACATACTAGAAACAAATGTTTGCATGAGGCGCGATGTTTGCAGATGTACACATTGATGACTTTTATGCTATTCTAAGGAAAAGAACTGCATCCCTGTTGTCTAGACTTCGTGGGAGCTCTAACAGCCTGCTGGCCGTTGTTGCTGATAATGAGTGTACAGGGCATATAACAAGGTTCTGGCTGTCGAGGCTGAGACCCCACACAACACTTGTCTCGCTTTGACATATAAATGAAATGACAATGTTAAATTCAATTTTCAATATATTTTATTTATTACTAACATAGTGTATAAGATAATTGTTCTGAAAATAAATCAATTTAATTTAATTTAATAGAACCCGCAACCTCCTGTTTCACAGGCGCGTGTTCGCCCGTAGCGCCACAGAGGACAAACTAACTTCCCAGTTTATTCTAGTCTCTTCAATAACTCCTAACTCCATGTACACCCAGTCTCCGCAGAGTCCCCTAACGGCGTCTGCGTAAAGATAAATCGCTCCAAACGCTCGCTTCCTTCCCAAGGCTTTCGAGCTAACAACCCCGTAAAATAGGTAAATAGGGACTTTATTTAGCGATGCCCTTTGTGCATTTCATATTGTATGGAAATAAATAACCTACCTAAGGGATATTATAGCTATTCAATGGATACGAGAATGAAATACGTTTTACGGTCAACTGTTGTGTAAATTTTGGGGGAGTTATGAAGAAAATCTTGAAAGGGTATAGTAAAACTGAAATAGGTTTTCATGAAATATGATTTCTTTTGAAAGCGGCTTTTTAGATCTAGATTTAGGATATGAAACTCGATTTAAACCTTAATCTCATCAGATTTAACCTTACTCAACCAAGTTTTAATGTTGTAAGATATATATTATGAATGAGACAAGTTGCGAATGTGGGATGAGTTGTAATTGGGACGACTAGCGTTGGATCCTATTACGAACGAAGGCGAACACCGGCCAGAAGCGGATAAAATTGCCAATTCGATTCCTGCCCTGGTGCGTAATTTTTATCCTGATATTCTTACGGGATTGGGATTTAACCAGCCTGTAGATAAAACAGCGAGATGTAATTAGTATTTAATAGTTAATGGAATAAGTTATTCACTAATGATCTAAGTCTAGACTTACAGTGTTTACAATAAAGATAATTACATTTCTAAATATTTACATATGTTTTCCACATCTACTGAAAATTCCTTTTGTATCTTCGCACTCGGTCTGTTCAAAGTAAATATTTCTGTCTGAAATAAGGAAATATACTAATATTTGTTGTATGTTGAACGCGTGCCACATCAATCCTACGCAAAGCTTACGTGAAATTATATAAAAAAATCTGTTGAAAAACTTGAAAAACGTTCCCTCGACAAATCCTCTGTACCTACGTTTGGTTTATACTTTCTTTCGTTTTATGTAGGGTGACCAACTTTACTTAATTATTTGCGAGACATATTTAAGGGACAGACGCTCTTATGTGTTTTATTTATTTATAATGAAAATGTATGTTTAGTTTTATTTATTATTATTGTATTGTACGAGTATTAATAATAATTATTACTATAGTAATTGATAAAAATGTATAGACTAGAACCTTTCTATTTTATATATTATTTTAAAAAGATGTTTTTACGTATTGCACGACTTGAAGACCCCCAAATTGTTAAAAGACAGCCGCAGGCAACAGATTCCATTTCCATTTATATGGTTCCTCTGACCAATCAACAACTTTAAAGCTAGAGATTTCAAAGCGCGTCTAGTCCATTGAAATGTTACATTTTTTAGGCCTAACCTTGCGTTTTTCAGAGGACGCAATTTTATTTTTTTGATGTGTAGGGGGGGTCAGTGTAAAGCTAAAACCAAGTTTGTGGGGTCACCACTCTTGGCCCACGGCCGCCATCTTGAAAATAGGGGTTGAAATGGTTTTTACGATGTATCTCTTAAACTATTTATTTGATCAAAAAAAATTGTTTTTGTTTTTTTGCAAATTAAATTCTTATTTTCGTAAAATGATAAAAAAAAAGTTACATCGAAAAATATAATTTTTTTTCTCGAATTTCTGAACATTTTCACTTATAACTTTTTTATTTATAGTTCTACGACAAAAAGTTACCAAACCAAAGTTGTAGAGAATTTAATTTGCAACAAAAAATGTAAACAATTTTTTTTGATCAAATAAAAAGTTTAAGAGATACATCGTAAAAACCATTTCAACCCCTATTTTCAAGATGGCGGCCGTGGGCCAAGAGTGGCGACCCCACAAACTTGGTTTTAGCTTTACACTGACCCCCCCTACACATCAAAAAAATAAAATTGCGTCCTCTGAAAAACGCAACCCCAAATGTAACTTTTCAATGGACTAATCGGTTTTTATCACTCTATGTATTTTATGTATATTATTATATTCCGCTAAACCTTCCATACAAACATTTTAATCTTGTATTATCCTAGATATTCCTAAAATAACATCCACCCTGCGTGGGGTGGTTTCTTTTTATTTGTTGGAGAGCGCATTAAGCAGTGCGAGTGTTGTGAACGTGCGAGAGGTTACTCTCGTATGTAATCCCTGAAGTTTACGTCACGCCTACAGTAAGCGCTCGCTGGACCAAGTTTATGGTCAATGATTAACTATATAGTACGCTTAATGTATATACTCTGCAATCTCTCTTAGGAATACGTAGGTATCTCCAGACCTTACACAAAAAAATCGAGAAAAAAAGGAGTTTGTTTCTCTTCGGAGACACTATAATTAACAAACTTTAAATGTATTTTATTAAATAAATAAAATATATTAGGTAGGCTATATCAAGGAAGCAGCACAGTAAAGTACGTGAAACTATTATTACACAACCGTTACATTTGGTTTTTGAAAGTGACTTTCTACTCGAAATAAATGATGTTAAATGAGGTCGAGAGATGAAAAAGCGTAATCAAAGGTGCTACGTATTTTTAGCACCGTAGCTCAGGAGTCTCGTAGCACGGGAACTCGTAGCAACTCAACCTATTTATCTTTCCAAAGTAGGAACAAATTATAGGCAGAATACTTACCTGTGGCGAGCTTGCAGCAACTTTAATAACTTAGTTAAAAACACTGATAGTAATCTGGACTTGTTCTGTACTAGTGTTGCGACTGCAAGACGGCGTCTAGCTAACACATTCTTTGCTGGTGAATGATGATAGTATGCTCAGTTCAATTTTCAATTGCAACTTTAATAATTAATTGGTTTATTAAGTTTCTATATTTTATGTATATAGTGCTAGTTCGTAGTTACACTCACGTATGAATGTCTGAGTTACACCATTTTTTACCCGTGAGATCCTGTAATTGGCTTTCTGTTGTTACACTATGTTTTTATACATTAAGTATAGAATAGCTGTTGGATCTCCGAATAAATAAATAAATAAATAAGAGTTCTAGAAAGAAAACGATCTACTTGGACTAGCTTATTGCACCAAGTATAATCGAAGCCAGAGGTTGATAAAGTCTCTCTAAAGCCTAGTTCGCATTAAGCTAGTATTTTAGTCGAGTAGCGTAATTTAGTGGCTACTAAATTACTCGCTACTGCCCAAAAACCGTTCGCACTTTGCTCGAGTACAGTTTACAAGTGAGTGGTGTATTGCAAGATAAACATCCTACAAAACAATGCAACGATGAGACGGCAACTAATCAACTCGACTAATTCTACAGGTTCAGACTTGTTTAGTCGGTGAACCAGTGAGCAGGGATGCGTGGGAAAAGGGGTGCTACTCGCCACTTGCCTAGTTAAAATATAATAAAATGGATCGACTCGACTAAATTACTTACTAACCTACTCGACTAAATTTTGATTTTTAGACATGTTTAGCGACTAAATTACTCGCTACTCGACTAAAATACTAGCTTAATGCGAACTAGGCTTTAGAGTCAATAGTGGGAGCGCTAGGGTGTTGGAGTAAATAATGCATTTATATACATTTTGTACTGAGTAATATTAAAATCCTCTTAAGCTCGGAAATCTCCTTGGTCCGTGACAGGTGACTCTGTTACCATAATATTGTTATGTATCAGCGTATAAAACTTAAGTCGACCTGGGCCCAATTGACCAAAATAGAAAAGGGACAACGGGTCCCTGGTCTCATTTTTAGAAGAGGCCGATTAGGACCCTAAACCTAAAAAACAGGACCATACAATTCGACTAAAATTTTACATATCAGAGACCCTTTTTTCCCATACATTTACCAAGAAATTAATAGTTAAGCTGCGACCATCACAGTCGGAAAGCCTACAACCTCAATACCCGACACTTTTATACAAAAATCCTCACAAAATTAGCAAAACTGTGGTAAAACAAAACAAAAGGATGAATTACGTTTTTTGGGGTGACACTGGTAACAGAATTGGATTGAAACTTTTGTAAAAGTTTTTTTATGAAAAATTGTTGTAAATTATGAGTTTGTTTTACTGTAGGCTCCTAAATTAGTTATATACATAGTACAAATTATTATATTATGAAAATGTATGGATTTTTACTGTCTAAAATAAATTATCATAGAACATAATATCTTTTAATAATCACATTTGAAAATAAGTAATTTTTAAAATATTTTTTTATGAAAATATTAACAGCAATAAAAGTCTTCCCGCGACCATGATCGGTGCAACCCGATCGAAACGTATAAATATTAAAATGACTAGTTATAACGCGATCGTGACTCGTGTTTGTAGAATTAATAGTAAAAAATGAGTTAAAAAATTATTTTAATTTAGAAATTAAACAACTAACACTAAACAAATGACTTGTTAACCCCTGAGAAGTCAGGACACGAGTATAAACTGTACTAATTATACAACCTAAATAAAGGCTTTGATAATAATAATCAAGCCCTTATTTAGGTTATTTCTAACTTTGTTGTTGTTATACCTAATATCCTTTGTTGTTAAACATTGTTTACGTAAACCGTAATCATTTTGGTTTACGTATAGTACTCACAAAGCTTATTTATAATATTAAGATTTATATTTGAATTTATATAGGTAACTAGCTGATCTGGCAAACTTTGTTTGCCATATAGAAAAAAAAAGGAAAAAATATAGATATTGTTCTATTCTCAGACCTAACGAATGTACACAAAAATTTTCATACAAATGGCTTCAGCTGCGTAGGTGGAATTTGAAAACTAACACCGCGACACGAGAATTTTATATAAATTTATAGGAAGGATGATTTAAAATTAAAGTAGCCTAAATATTATAAAAAGAATGACGTCGTGCCACTACGATAGCCCAAATATTGTAAAACTGATGACTTCGTGCTATTAAAGTAGTCTAAATATTATAAAACTTATTCCAATCAGTCCAGTCGTTTGACCGTGAAGAGGGAAACAAACAAACAAATAAGTAAACACACTTTCGGATAAATAATATTAGTGAGGATTGTCTGTCTGTTGTGTAAAACAATGAGTCTGTAGTCTGCATTCACCATAAAACTATAAAAAAGGATCAGTAGACAAGAGTGTTGGTAACAAAAAAATGTTGGTCCACAGTGAAGGCAGTTGAGCGTGCTTTGCTTTGTGACGTCACGTGTCGTTACGAGCCCTTTGACACGACATGTAACGCCACGCGGCGCGTTCACTTTATCATAAAGAGATTCAACCTATTATAACATAGAGTGGCCACTTTCACAGTTATACTTTGTTCTTGTTTTTTTTTTCCTGCGCAAGGTTATATCTCCCGCGTAGAACACACACGTTGAACTGGATTGAGCGACTGAGCAAGTCAATGAGGTTTTAATCATAAATGATAGAAATACCACATTCTCTGTTGGAAACTAAGGTTGTATGCTCTCATGAGCTGTCAAACGTCAAAAATATAGAAGCAACTCATGCGCACCACTATTAAAAGCAGCTATATTAAAGGGCAAAGTTTTTAAAAAATTGTTCGCTTTTCCGTACATATAACTAGTCATCTTGCCATATGGAGTTTTTTTCTATGTCAGTGGAGAATTAAGGGCAAATACATTTCTCCATTGTCCGGTCTACTTCTGGTAATTTATTAAAAGTCTTTGCTCACATACTAATATAGCGCAATACATTTATACGTGTTTATATGTGTGTATGTGTTTTATTAGTGTAATAATCAGGATAAACCCCAGACACAAATTGCTCCCGGGATTCGGAGAATCAATTCCGGGATTCCAATCCAAAATAAATACAATCCCGCTATATTTTCCACTAATTGTTTATTTTAATTTAAAATCGGACCGAATATACTTATACTTAAAATTGTACATACCTAGTACAACACAGATTAGTTTTAGATTTTTAATTTACAAAATAAATAATTATTCTTGTTTTAGATTAAAAAATCAGATTTGGATAAAAACTCTGTTCCATAAGAGACACAGTAGCAGTGAGGTAGTGTATCATACGTTCTAACAAAGAAGTTGGATTAGCTACATCCTCTTTTATAAATTCTAAAGTTTTTTGACATTACATCCTTCGTAAGTAATCCCCCATACTTCTGTGTTAATTTAAAAAATAACAGCGTATAGAAGAATAAAGCATACTTTTCATATCATCATCAAAAATTCTCTCTTAAAAAAAGCTATATAATTTCCAAAAAATACTAACAAAACTACGATAAAAAGAAGATTGACGGTCAGTATTGATTGGCAAACGTCTCACAAAGCTGGTATCCTATCACAAAAGAGACAGGTTACCTCGCATCAATCAGACGCTGGCCATTGTCATCGATCATCAGAGTTGACCGGTCCTCCGTCCGCCGCCGCCCGTTGTTGGACTATCTCTTGTAACTATATATTTACGACTTATAGTCGACCGATGGAGCAATGTTGGATAACTGTCAGAATTACCATCTGCTAACACTTACGTGGCTGTTATTCTTTGCTGTCATTATAAGTCAAAAAGGTTTGTGGTTTAAATGAAATCCGCATAATGTATTAACAGATGGTAGCAGGTAAAGGTATGTTAAAGATTCTGGCCGTTAGTAAGAAATGATCTGTATCCTCGTTGTTTTATTTGGTTAACTTTTATTATAAATAGGAAAGATTATTTAGTTTTTTATGCAATTAATAGGTTTCGAAACTACTGTACTGATTTTGATGAATCGTAGTAGGTATAAATAGAATCCTTCGGTTGGAAGTAAATATTATGCTACTTTTTATCAAACTACGGTAAACATTTTGATTTGAACCGTATGTATTTATCACTAGACAACCGAGAGTGTATGTTTGTAACAAAGTTTGTATGTTCATCTGTTTCTGTATCATTTTGTTTAGGTACATTGGTTTCAGAAGCTTATGTCGGTTGGAAAACTTTCATTACGGCCGAGTAAAGTATCCGGTCCAGTGGATCATAGAATATTTTCTAGGATATATTTATTGAAGTTTCGAGCCATTCTGTTTTGGACGGAGATGGATTGTACCTCCGTCACTGATTGGATACTTGTTGTGTCTGGCTCTAATGTCTAGTCTTTATAGCTTAACGTATTCAGATACAACATTACTATACCTATTGCTAAAGTTCTGTTTATGGCGTTTGTAATAACTTCGAAATATCGGTTTGCTTTTATTTAGGCACCATCCTTTTCGGAAACAATGAGTAGTTAGCAGCATGTCTGACCATTTTTGAAAAATAACTCTCATCGCGCTTAATTTACATTTTGTATCGATCCAAAAAAAACTTGATATGATATTCTGTAAACGTCACCAGTTGAAGCGAGTTGGAATTACCTTATAAATTCTGTGTAGTAAAAAATTCATTGGCATTAGGAAACAGAATGCATTATCATTCTGAATTTTGACATCTAACTCGACTTTCAAATCTAATTGGACTTTAACATTTAATGGAACTTTGACATCTAATCGGACTTTGACTTCTAATGCGACTTTGACATCTAATTGGGCTTTGACATCTGATGTATGGCAATACTGGCAATTCATATGTCATTCCATACATTATATGTCAAAGTCTTGCTTTCGCTTTAGGTTAACTCGCCGCCAAGAAAGACACCCCTAGCGGACGTAATGCCAAGCTTTAGTTTGGTATACGAAATACATCGCCTTAGTTACCTACCGATTATTTTGCCGTAGACCCTAAGATCTGATTGATAAGAAGTGTCTAAACAACTCGCACAAAACCACTTGAACACACAAACGAACAAGTAACACAAGTAACTTGAACATGATGTTTCAACTTACAACTCCTTCAAACATTTGACAACTTTTAATGTCTTTAATGTAATACTCTACAAAAAAATATTTTGTTTAAGCTCTTAAACATGATTAACTAACTGTCAAAGTGTCAGCACAAGTTACTGTAAACATTGTGGTTAATGTATGTAATTTTAAATTTAGATTACTCTAAATGATTTTTATTTTTGACTAGCTGCGCCCCGCGGTTTCACCCGCGTAAGTCCCGATCCCGTAGGAATTGATAGGGTTTTCCCGGAAATTATTCGATTTTTTTCTCGCCTTTTAAACCTTCCCTAGACCTCTACGAACATTTCAAGACTAAGATAAGATAAATCCGTTCAGCCGTTCTCGAGTTTTAGTGAGACTAACTGATGTATATGAGCAGGATGCGAGTTAAACAAGCGGTGGCTAGTAACGCACTGATTTATTGAATGATGTAGGAATACCTACCTACATACATAACACTCCTCCCTCTTGGAAGATTACTTAAAAGCTATTAACGATGTATTACCTAATCTACATAGTTTATTTATTTACTACCATATAACTAAGAATTTAAACACATGGGTACAGGGTATTAGTGGGTATGCCTAGTCACTCTCCGCATCATCGAACAGTTCTACTTCTGTAGCCTCAATCTCCTCATCCCTCCCCTCACTCTCTGTATCTCGTGTTCTCGGCGGCGATGGTGTGTCACTGGGTATGTACAACTCAGCCCTCCTTACTTGGTGCAACCTCGGCATGTATACCGCAGCAGATGGTGCTGAGAATTCTGGTTGTTCTTGTGATGATTCAACGCTGTCAGGTAAGTGTTCCTCAGCATGGGATGGAGACATAGGATGCATTCTGGAACTTACGCCTCAAATATTAACTTACATAATATTTTATAAAAGATTTCGAGCGAGGCGCGAGCTGCGTCATCAATGTGGTAGGTGCTGTCGCTCCCGTATAGTGCTTACTAGCCACGTGCGTAAGTGTCGTACCTTAAGAACGGATGCTGCTTAAAGCATCTTATATATATGAAGAGGCTAATGATAATGTGATGATTCCTTTGACTACAGACAAACTAGGTTTAAAGTGCCGTCGTTCAAAAAGGATTATAAGTAAATTAACGATAAAATCATTTATCCATTATACGAAATACTTATGGCTAATATTTTCACAATAAGTAGGTATATAAAAGAGCTAGTACATATAATGAAAAGACACAAAAATCAAATAATGATAAACAAAGGTGAAGTCAATAACAGTAGGTACGTACCGGAGTTGGGTATAACGCCGCCGCCGCCACCGCCGCCAGCATCGCCCGCGCCCGCGCCGGCTACGGACATTTACGGACGCTGATCGGACGATGATTTTTATAGCTTATTCCACTTACATAAATAAAGTCTGTTTATAGACGATAATTTTACGTGATAACGTCATAATTTTTTTTATCGTGTAACCATATCAACTATAATACGTTACTATGGTTACCTAGTCAATAAAGCTCACTTTCCGGTAACTTTACACTTTTTTGTGAGGGCAGTACGGTGTTCATTGATTTATAAGACGTTATCACGTCAAAAATGAAGGACGATCAGGCAATTGATTCGATTCTCGATGAGAATACTCAGTTAACGAAACAGCTCAAAAAAATTCCGCTTCCTCCGCTCCTCATCTGTATTCGTTTACAAAATAAAACAATTCAATGTGCTACCTACTTTTACTTAAAATTGTTTGTTTCTATGTTTTGTCGTGTGTTTGAGGTCTTAATAAATGTTTTGCTCCTCTATTTTTCTAACTATTTCCATACGTACCGGAAGTAGAGTGAGCCGTGTATCCGTTTCCTTTATATTTATTTGTTTGTACGTAAAACAATAGCTTTTTTCTGCACTTAATGTACGATTTATTACTGTTTTAGGGTGAACGCAGATTGGAACGATCGACGAGCTATCGGCCGATCCAAAGTTTGCTTTTAATATTACTGTCAAAGCCATTGTAGTTCAGAATTAGGTCGTCTGGAATAGAAACTGATATATAGAATTCTCTAAAATGAAGTATCTACTTCATATATTATATATCTCTATATTCTATTAGTAATAATATGATGAAAACTGTTTTTTTATTATAGCCGGCCTTTGACAAGCTGAAGTATGTAAGCTGATGTGTGGACAGTTCGTAATGACTGGCGCTTTAAATTGCTTCTTTTCTTTACTTGATTTTTTTGATTCGGGATAAAATTCTGTGGTATGAATTGGGACTAAATTTTACTTTGAGAGTGGACTAGCAAAATGAGCACAATTTAAAAAAATCTGAATTTTTTACTTTGCATCGGCTTCTTCTTAAAACTCACAGGGTGCTGAGTAAAGTCACAGGCCACAGCTAGTTACCTACATAATAAACCTTATTTATTTCACCAGCATCTAAATGAATTTGACTTGAAACAGTACTCGAAAACAGTCCCTAAAGTTAATGCCATAAATTGTGCAGCGTCGCATCCAAAACTTTCTCTTGTTTATTTATAGTGTACCCACTGGAGATGAGATAAAATACTCATACGTTAATGTAATAGAGAGTACATCAGAACATTTACTATTGCCGAATGTTATATTCTTTGGGTAAATATAAAAAACAATCATCTCACACTTCAGAAAACAAAACAAAAAATGCCCAGTGAGCTAGAGGCATTAAAATTTCTGGATTAATGCACTTAAAATATAATTTTTGTTACATTTTATTCATGGCGGATACGATGGGCAATATTAAGCAGCATTACCACAGTAACAATGTTGCATAAATTTTGGTCAACAAAGTACTGACTGTCCTATTTTTTTTCGATTATGGAATTCGTAGCTTGTAATTTTTTGACTCCATAACTTATACGGAAATGTGATCACAAACAAGCCATTTATAAAAAATAAAAAATGTGGGTGTGGATGAAAGTTTCACTAACAAAAACCGATAGATGTTACCTCTATGTTTAAATATATTATTTAAATCTCTTTGTTATTTAGTTTCTTTTATTATTTTTGTTTCTTCGCAAACTTTATAGACGCCATTGGATGAAATAAAATAAATACGAGTAAACGTAAAAGTAAGATGGCGTCTCGGTCGCTGTGATGAGTTTAAACAATAAACTGGAGCTTTGTGAATGAGTACGTTTAAGACTCGGTGACATTTCCTCACGATTACCGCTTTTTTATATGTTCTATTGAGACACAACCGACTGATGTACAAGAACTAAGTCTTAAGTACAATACTCCTGGTCAGAACCTAAAATTCCTATAAACGATACCTTTTGCTTTATTGTCATGACATTCAGAAATGCTATTGATTCCAGAGTTCACAGTAATAAATATATCACCTATTTTTATAATCAAGCAAGCTTCAGTAAAAATAGGTTTATTTAAAGTTATCTAACATCGAAAACCTTATGCAAGAACAATAAAAACTTAAATTCAAGTATATAACTCAACGGACCCGTCTCAAAGGAAAGGAGCCTAAAACCATAAAGTTCATTGTCCCGAACAATTTAGCTGTCAATAAACGTTTAGTTAATATTACTAGGGTATATAAGTAAACCCTTTTTACGGGCCCTCGCGGGAACTGGCGAAATCTCGATAAGCTCCCGCCTTACGCAGTACGCAGTACGCAGCTTGATATACTCTAATATTTCATACTCTATAGACCTATAGATTTTAAGTTTTGAATTAAAATAACAACGTACTTATATTATGTCTTGTCTAACTTCAACTTTATTTTCTTTATTACATAGAGTCGAATTGCCATTATTTTTACAAAAACATCACTTGCGAAAGTCGTAGCGCTTAATTAGAATATGTTACTTCGGAACGTGTCCTCATAGATTTCATACTCTCATAGACTTTAAAACCGTTTTGAATAAAGAATAAAATGTAAGTTTGTTATCTTTTCGCGTAAAAACTACTGAACCGATTTTTATAAAAATGAGTATGGGATTCAGTTATTTCCATGTCATCGGCTGCAGCTTGATTTAATAATAATTACACCTTTATACCATACAAACTTCTCTTGCTAACCATACCAAAAAATTGTGCATGAAGGTCATGAGGAAAAAAAAGCATTTTAACTAGTTTGTACCCGCGACCTAATCAGCCGAGGAATTGAATTTTCTAAACTCCATCCTTAGCCATATCCTTAGCGGATGCCTACGCCATAATAGCTAACTATACGCCAAATTTTTAGCCTGATTAGTCCATTAATTTTAGCTGTGTGTCACTATACGAGTATCAGTCACGAGTTTGCAATTTATTTTTATAGATTTTAATGATTTAACTAATTTTGTTTTTGAGAATATTGGGTCTGGAAATAATTAATTTCGTACAGATATAAATGACATTCAATAATTCACATTCATTTAATAAAACGGTAAAGGCAGCCAAGCAAGCAAGACGTATTTACTTATAAATTTAAATTCCGGAACATTAATCTAATAATAGCCTTATTTGAATAAATATAGTTAAACCGCCGTACAATTTTGAATGCATTTGGTTAGCAAAGCAGTAATCTTGAGTCGTTTGTCAAATGAAAAACATGGGGTAGTTAAGGTAACTTAGAGAGAGAATAAGTAAAGTACTTACCTGGGAATTTTTACACTCATTACTGTGATTTACATGCGTTTACGGTGTATTCCATTTAGACGAAAATATACAAAAACCCATTGTTCTCTAAACTTTTTCGTCCATGAAAGTTTATCTAACCGTCCCAAAACAAACCCAACTACATACTAAAATTAAATGTAGAAATATTTTCAGATAATATCATTTTTACTTCGATCCAAAGCGGTTCCATACCTATGTTTTTGAAGGGGATGTTTACTCCTTTTGCTGACGCTGTATAAATCATCCAGATTAGATGTAAATGCCAATATTATTTATTCCAAAGAAAGTATTATGTGAAAGTTTGTTTGTTCACGGGTAAGCGGCTCTATCTATTTCGATGAAAAAATGTAAAGGATAGCTCTTAGTGTGGAGAAGGACATGGGCTACTTTTACGACATCATGACACATGAGCCGCAGAAGGTTGCGCGTTCGATTCCTGTCTCAAACAACTATTTATGTACCTACAGAAACTCGTTTTCATTTCTGTGCTGAGTGTTTCTCCGTAGCTTGTGTTATGGTGACCGTTCGATTGTCTGGCCACCATAACATAAGCCTATTTGCTTAGGTTGAGCCTAGATGGCGCTGTGTTATGTCCTGTAATATTTATTTAATTTCCGCGGATGCAATCGCGGGGTAACAAATTATGTATATTTTGTTATTATGATAGTACCTACTCACATAATATTTCGATGCAAATATCTATGGATACTTACCAAGGAAGTTAATTATATTTAACTGACCCGTGTAAATCATTTTAAAATGTTATGAATACAGAAGTTTTCTTTTTTAATTTTTCTTTCAGCTTTTGGGCACGGTATAAAAATGATTAATCTATCTAGTTTCTTCTTTAAGCTTAGACGCACTTCGTCGCGAGTTCGAGAAAATTTACTTTTATACATTTTCTGTATTTTCCTTTAGTTTATTTTACGAATTTACTTTTTAAATTAAAAAAGAAAGGTTTGAAAAATCAAAATGGCGTAATATTATAAAAACACCCCGTTTTTTAATTGACTAAAGGAACTCACCCTTTTTCTTAGGATTTCAGCAAATGATTGCGGAAAAATTAAATATTAAAAGCTGCTTACTTTGCGATTTTTAATTTCAAAAGAGATAAGAACATTATGAAGTCAAGGGAGAGTCGATAATGAGTTCCTGATTATATTAGAACTGGCAATACTGTCTTCTATGTATTTTTCCTTAATAATGTATTGTTAACAGACTTCAAGAAAAGGAGGAGAATCATAATTCGTCGCAAAAAATTTTTTTGAATGGGCGTTCAGGTTGGGGCGTTAAGAATGGTTGCGTGCCCGATTTTGAAAAATATAAAAGGATTTTCAGAAAAGTCATTACTAGCCAAAAATGGAACCAGTTCATTTTTCAAAAGAATATTTACTCCATTGTTTTGTAGATTTTTTGTTTTTGTGTTGAATTTGCCATGCTATATCATCAAATATAGCATGGCAAATTAAATGAAATACCTCACTGGGCCTGCTGAGTCGCCGCTTCTATTTCTTACATTTATGGTTTTTACATTCCTCCATCGCAACCAGTTACGAACCTGCAGTTTCGTAGACGGTCAAAGAGACTTTAACCGAAATAAAAGATGTTTAACATTAAAAAAACGTCGATTGAAACTGTTTTCTATTTTAAAAATTCTCGTTGAAAACACGTCTCATTTACATTTAAAGTACTCTACGTGTAAAAGGTATTTACGTGTGAAGTACCCTAATACCGTACAGGAGGCAGGAACATTGCATCGGACCGCAACGTACCTACAATCACGCTAACTATTGGAACTATGCTTTATATCTTTCATGGATATTTGTGTTCATTGGATGGTTTTTTTTTAAACCTCCTGCTTTACAAAAGGCTAATTAATTTGTGCTGCTAGGACCACGATTTTACATATTCGAGGATATGTAAACAAATCTTATAAATTTAAATTCAAAGTCCTGAATGACGGAAATATCAACGCACAGCTCAAACTAATCAGACTACTTTAGGCAACGATTTTGAAAAGTTCAATAGTTCATAAAATTTCCCTATAGGTTTCCGCATATCAAATTTAATTAAAATTGGATTTAGTATTGAAGTTCGTGTCAGACGTACAATCAAGACTAATAACTCTTGTGGTATAAATGATAATAACTCGTTGTAAACATAGTCATAACTAAATCCAAACTTTATCTCTTTGTAGAGAATAATATGAATGCTTGTTCAAATAAATGTATTTTTATTTTATTCTTTTTTATAAGGCCTGGGTTGGCCCACAGCTGGGCTAAGGTTTCCCCATCTCTTTTCACCCATCGCAGTTCTCTGCGACTACCGGAAAGTTTGGCTCAAATCCGTCGCGATCGTCTCACCAGCTTAATTTATTTCTATTTATTTTTTACTAGCGCTCCGCGGTTTCACCCGCGTAATTCCCGATCCCGTGGGAATATCGGGATTAAAAGTAGCCTTTGTTATATCCAATGAATCAATGTATCCTCGTACCACGTTTCATCAAAATCGGTTCAGTGGTTTCGGAGCCTATTCGTTACAAACAAAAAACTTTCCTCTTTATGATATAGTATAGATGATGATTTGCGAAGTTGTGTTCATTATACATAAAGTGGTCTACCCCTACTAGGTAGGTAGGTAGTAGATCGCAATTGTATTCTATTAACACAAGCTCGTCCTGTACATGGCGTCTAATTGGACAGATTGTTGGCAGCATGGCTGCCGTGCCAGGAAATTGGCTCCATCAGTCCGCCGCGCGCCGGCACCATCGCGTCGGGCTCACACCTTGCTCCAACTTTTTAAATTGATTCCGAAACTGTTATGTGGTTGCACTTTTCAAAGATTTGTGGTTACACCACTTTTGAAATTTTCTACCTTTTACAAAGTAGCGCTTTAAAAGCTTATTATTTCGCGAACGGATGCCTGAATCGAAAAATGGTTTTCACACATCCGCAATATTTTTGACTTATGAACCTATTTATTAGAGTTATATTATCGCTTTAATCGTGCTGGATGAAGCCTTTTTTAAAGTTTTTATTTACAAATAACTCACACTTCATCTAAACATGTGTACTTCAGCAAAAACACCAAAACCATCATTAAAATTTAACAACAATAATAACACTGAATTTTCAAACAGCTCTAATTAAAATTTAAAAATTAAAGCGAACTATTCACGTACCGACACTGCACCCGACAAACTCGCGAACTCAGCGCGGGGACGCCATAAATTATACGCAAAGTCTGACAAAAGAGACGGTGAATGGGAGCCAGCACATTGTTCCATCAGCTGAGACAAAGCGTCACTGCGATTAGTCGCGTACCGCTCATTATAATTAACTTACCGTGCCGTGGTTAGTGCGGGACATTCATGACCCGGAAACTCTGAAATCATAGAGTTATTTTATCCACACCTAGGTACCCATCCTGCTTTCACGTCATTCATCTGAATTGTTAAATTGAAGTTAAAAAAATATTCTGATAGAGACCAGAGAAAAGTGATATCAATTAAAAAACACTTTGTTTTCAAAGGATATTTTATGACGTTTTATTTAACTGTTTAATAATTGCACGAATAAAATGTTGCTGCAGTCACATAGTTTCGTTTGCTGAATATTAATCATGTTTAGTTTAATAAGCTGGTCTTAGTTGATCTTTATAATCTATATACGTATATATAATCGAATTGCTGGCTGATTGACAAAGTGGATTGGAAAAAGTCAGAGTTAAATGTCTCGATCGCAGAATTATCATTAGGCAAAATATCTTAGTTGCAAAATGAACAATTTATATCATAACATAGGTACGTGAATGTCCAGCTTTACGCAGGTAAATCAAGCGTACACAGGTGGCTCTACTTCATCATCTCACACCGTACGGCGCGAGCGGCGATACGGGTGGGGTAGGTACCAAGCTGGGATAATGTGCTCCACTTGAACTTGTATAAATGGCACAACGTGATCTCCTCAATTTTATTTCACTTGAAAATCGGATCACTTGGACTACTATTCTATTATTATACAAGAAGTGTATAAAATAAAATGGGTAAGAACAAATATTTTTGTTTCTGGTCTGGATCATAATCAACACTTCGGAAATGTAACATTTTGATAAGAATTCAACAACGTAGGAGTTTAATTTTCTGATTCTAAATGTGAAATAATAAGAAAAGGAAAGTATAATAGGTATTATATTCGTAGTCTGGTCACCAAAACACAAGTCTAGGCTCTTACGATGGGGCACGATGGATGTCCTGCAATGCTAATAATTTTTATTTTATCCTAATTTTAGGAGTCAAGATTTTTTTTCAAGTTTGTACCCTGATAGGAATGATATAGGGTGTCAAACAAATATTCTTTAAAAAATTCGTCGATTTTTACTGGTACTGAGATGGTGCTGCCATCTATTGAGGCATAATAAAACTAACCCCAGCATAATACCATCAATAGTGAAACCTAGATATTTAAGAACAAGGAAGCGCAAGCCGAACCTTCCCGTTCGACCGTGATGCCCTTGAACAAACAATCGAAGCCATCAGGACCCTTAATGGATAGAAAATGGATAGTGTACTGGAGAACCGGGAAAACATTGAAGAAAATTTTGCATAGTCAGTTACATGGAGTTAGGGATGATGGATGGGACGATGTGATGGATTAGACGCACAACGTCACATTCGCAGAATGTCATCTTTATGTAAAATGACACGATCGCAAAATTAAACATTCGCTAATACAGATAACATTACTTAGAATATGTCTTATTATTTTTTATAGCAAATAAGTTAGTTTGCAATTGATTTAAGTTTTAAGTGGAATGCATTTTTTAATTGTACCAGACGAGATTTGAAGTTATATTTGAAAATATTTCAAGAAGAGATATTTTTTTAATTTTAGTTTCTCTGAATTGAGATGATTTCTGTAATGCGCCTTTTATACTTTATCACATCAACATGTGATTTTTTCTATATTTTTCCGATTGATAATAATTTTAGTCGTTAATTTTATTCTTTGATATGATTTTTATAATTTTTTCGTATTTTATACCTTTTTATTAGTTCAGACTCGTTACTATTATTTGTATCATCCTATCTTACAATAAGAGATTTGGAAAGCTGTTGATTCGATCAAAATAAATGAAAACAAATTCACACAAAAAATCGTATCTAGAAATACTATATTTTCGTGAATACGAAGCAATCGCGGCTTTTGGCACCATTCCAACGAGAAGATGAAATTTAATACCGACCACTGAATATTTATTTATGTTAATACATAATGATTTATGCCTGGATTACTTTCAGCTAATAATTTTTATTGATCAAACTCTCCAAGTAAGTGTAACTGTGTAACAATAGTTGTTTATAACAAAAGAAATATCTTAAGTTAGTTTGACCTGAATTTATGGAGCTTGGGGTATAAATACATCATTTTGGTTTTGGTTCTTTTTACTTTTATGGATTTATAGTTATGAATTATTGTGTGTAAAGTGTCTAAATGCGCTAAACGCAATAATATGCCGGTCATCAATGCGACGATAAAAAATGTTAATTAATTCATGGAAAAATATTTTTAATTTACTAAATCAGGTGAAACCGATGAAACCGTTAGGGGTTGCTGGTTATTTAAAAATTAAGAATTTTAAAATTTTTATTTTATTAAATTAAAATTTTTACCAACATGCTATCGAAAAACCAATACTTAAGCTGACCTGTTTTTAAATTCCAATAATTCCCCGTAGATTCCATCAAAATGCTAAGACCTTCGACTAAAATGCTTCAAATTATTTTTTTCACTGAAATATTCCGTAAACGTCGTTTCCTTGAATATTGCTCTTTAACATAAAATAACTTTGTTCATTAAAGGGTCAGGAATGTTAATAATATAAAAATGTTTTGGAAAGTTGTTGAAAGTTCGATAAGTAAACGATGCTAGCTTGAATCGCCGTCGCCATTGGCATGACGCGGACGCGGCCGCCGGCCGGTGCGGCGCCCGACTAACAAGTATTAAAATTAATTTGTTTGTCTTTTCAGTCTTTTCTGCTAAAGATTAAATAACAAGTGGATTAAGGTTGTTATAACGAGATAAACATTGTTTTTGTACAATTATTTCTCTATCAAAAGACATTACTTTATTTTTGGTCTCCGATCCTTTAAAAATTGATTTCGTAAACTTTTAATTCACCTGAGGTAAGGTGCATTATAATACATTTTAAGTAAACTGGTTCTTTTTGAAATTTTACATTTGAATTAGAGAATTCCATAAGTTTTGTTTACGTAGGTATATAATTTTTTAAATTAAAAAAATATATACTAATACATTTCGATTGTAAATTCTATAATCCCTCGAGAACCCTTAACACAAACAAGGAACCCTTATAAGATCACATTCTTGTCCGTTTGTCTGTCTGTTGTTGTATAAAAATATAAATAATATAATGTCTATTAAATTAAGTTAAAAATTTTAATTTATGACGTTTGTAGGGCTTTGATTTCACCATACTTGTTGGAATTAAAAACATGTAAGTATGTACTTATCTCGTAAACGAAAGCTTCCTACTTCACAGCACGACTTCTTTGAAACCCCAAGCAAAAGTGAACAATAGATAATAGTGAGTTACTATATAATCGTATAGACACGTACAGCCACGCACCAAATGGGGTCCTTCCTATTATCCGCATAAATTGTTCAGAAATCATCTTTGTCCTGCCCTTTGTTCAGGTATGTTCGGGCTCTTCATTAGGTAAATTATGTGCGCTATTGTACACGACCTGACGCTCATTTTTGTTGTAAAACATGAGGTTTGGAGACGGCTGAGTTTGCTTGAAGGTCTTGGAATGTCAGAGAGCGTTTTGTTTGATGTAAACTTATTGTGTGGTTTTGTAAAGAAATTCGTCTTGTTAAGACGCGTTTAACGCACTTTTTAAGTGCCTTTTACTCTACAGATGTTCAAAAAAGCTTATTCGTTGATCGTTTTAATTTGAAGACAGGCCTTCATTATTTACTGTTTTCCTCTTAGATTAAAGCGATTTAACAATTGCCTTCAGGCTGAATACAAATTTGGAGTGTGCAACAAATTTGAAATTGATTTGGGTTAACATTGAAATCAATATTTGTTTAAACCTTAAAGTTTTACAGCACATAGACAAACTTTACAAATACGATTAACCCATGCAAGTAGGGCCTAACTTAGAAATAAAATACTTCATGAACCGCAGGCAGAGTCACTGCTGAATATAAAGAATCCCCTAAAAACTTCCAAACCGATGGGTCGCATGCTTTCTGCGTCCAACGACTTGCTACGACTTCAATTAATATTACCTTTAATGAATACGTCCTTAAAATATTTACTAATAAAAAGTATATTAAAGTATTTTCATAAGCAAAATTTTGATTAAGATTTCATGTTTTAGGTACTGGAAATACTATCACGGAACCTTTTGGTGTACTGTCTGTTTTAGAACAAGTATTTTATATCTATGGGTAGTAAGAAACAAGGAACTGATTGGCATTCTACGAGCTTCTAGATTAATTCTCGTGGGTACGGCCCTATACAGTGTACAAAGACATTTAATATTACAATTGGTAGAATATAGAGAAAATCAAAACCTTCTTAGTTTTAGTTATACCTGCCCCTCTAATTATTAAAAAAATTAAATAAATAAATTAAACTTTAATTTGTGCTATCGGTACGAAGAAAAAAGATGTTCCTTTTTTGGCGATACTATGATGTGCTTCAAGTTTGAATACTGTCAATTTCTTTCAAACGTTTAAAATATAAGCGCAACACTATCAAAGACGTCATTATATCAAAGATTTTTTTTAAGTTTGCCTAATAACCGGTCCGTTCTGTGAAAAGTTTCTAAGGCCTTAGAAAGATTCCGATGTTTTTCTTATTTCTCTATTACTTAGATATCTTAAACATTGTACGATCAATCACGAATACAAACACAGAGGACTTAGGGACTGAAGAAATCCTTCCGATTGAACGACCCTGTATAAGGATCTTACAGTACTTTAGTGGAATTTTAATATTCCATACGTTTGTGTACTTATTTCTTCTTCTTTTACATTCAGAGGTAATCACATAAGTCTCTATTCCGTGGGAATATCAGAATAAGATTTTGAGGTCCTCTGAGGCGCATCGGGCGAACAGTCGCCTGCGATGCAGAGGGTTACGGCCTCGATTTCTTTCCGCAATTTAAATGATTATAAAATCTCTAAAACTAATAAAAAAAAATTGATGAAAAATCAGAATTATACATGACTGATTTCAATCAAATATGATTTAACCAGTCAATTATAATCTGGTTTTTAAATAACAATTCACGAACGAAGTCACGGTAAAATTATTTTAATAAATTTGAATTAGAACAATCAACGCAACGATCGTGTCCCGGTAACCAATTAAACCAAAATTGCAACAGAATTCACCGAATACGGCTAATTCGACTGGATTAGCGGTTATTCGGTCAGTCTAGCTTTTAAATACCTACTGGAAACCAATATTGTTTCGTGAGATATTATAATAATTCAAAAACAGTTTCCCAAGGTGGGTTGGTCTCAGGCAGGGCGGTTTGTCGTAAAATATTGTCAAATCATTTTGTAGTTTAGGGAAGAAAACGTGCTGCGTTAACCTCAAATAAATTGTTATTAAGGTATTAAATATCAACAAAATGTTGTTTAACAATATCCTAGCCAAATATTCAAATATGTAGACTTTACCTTCGTAGCGACTTGCTACATACTCGTAGTAGATATAATTCGTAGCACTTTGTAGCACCAACCTATAAAGTTCTTAAGACTTCGTAGAACTTATCCACAAAGTTCGTAGCACTTAGTAGCACCAACCTACAAAGGTCTAAGAGCTCGTATCCCTTTGAACCATTAACATACAAAGTTCTTGGAGTTCGTAGTACTTCGTAAATTAAGAATTAGAAAAACTGGGAAATATTTGTTTACTTAACAACAGCTGTCATTTTTAAGTTTTCCATACATTTAACTATTGTTAACAATTTGACAAATAAGTAGTACTTACTTACTATAAAACAGGTTCGGCGCGTTACGAAAAGAAAGCAATATCAGCTTAAATGTATGGAAATTATATTTTCAATTTGACACACAAAGCAAAAGTGATCTCTGTTTTAGGAGCAAACTATAGGGTAGATATTGTAAGTATTTTCCTTGCAACACTGGTTATAGGATTAAATAAACTTCAAGGCACAAAGTATTCTACTAAGTATAATATTATAAATGTGAAATGTGTGTGTATGTTTGTAACTCCTTCATGCAAAAACTACTCAACCGATTGTGATGAAACTCGGTTTGGAGATAGCTGAAGAACAAAACGACCTAAATTTGAGCATTATTTAACTTACCCGGAGTTACACGGGTGAAACTGGAGGGCGGTGGTAGTCAGATATATATTTTACGAGAACTTTGATTCATGGCTATAGTTTTACGAGTTGTTAAGACCAGTCCCGATTTATTAGTATATAAATGTCGGCGAAAACAAATATTATTTACGACATGAGGTAGATCAAAAAAACCGAGTAGGCTGTGTCATTGACGCGGCGCGATCATACAAAAAACGATCGAAATGAAAACAAAAGTCTTAAAAGAAATTAAAAGACGATCTATATTCCGGGATCGAGAAAAATACGAACTAGACCACGGGATGTAACTAGTATCTCGTTTTAGATACAAAATATTCAAGTCAAGGAAGGAGTCTAAATGGATCATAGTCTTAGCAATGATGTCAACAAAGGATATAGAAATAAAATACTTTAAACAATAGACAATACATCGGAGTACAGCGCTACGCTGTGGTGAAGCGGAGGTCGTAAAGCATTTCAGAAATAAATTTGTAAATCATAACACATTTCATCTATCGCTATCACTAGCAAGGCAAAGTTTATTAAACAGATACGTAACATTGTTCAAGTTACGACATTTACGTCCAAATATTATTTCTGGTAAATATATATTTCTGGCTCAAAATAGTGAAGCCAGAGGGAAGTACACAAGCTAAGTACCTAGGCTTGTGTTAAGTTATACATGATTTAAGTAATACTTAGAGGTAATACTTAAGGAATACATGTGTGTTATGGTGGTCAGACAACGCGAGCGATCATTAAAAGAAAAAGAAAATGGTTGAGATGTAGTCTCTTTCTTCTGTAACAGGTTTAAGTATTAGATCTCTATACAAGAAAGACATAAGCTCTACTTTGAAGAATATTCAGTTACACACACGATGAATTTAATTACAGACTTACCGACATCTATTTACAATGTTCACAGTAGATATTTGAATAGAAATGTTAATTAATCTCTGAAACGAGAATATTTGCCGAAGACTCTTGAGATGTTTGTTATATAATTAGGTGATATAGCTAAGTTAAGTCTTTGCTTTGTATTTTACTTAATATAATAGTAACACAGTATGTACATACCTACAGAGTTCGTAAAATAGGGTTACTTCCCACTTGCCTCATCGTCGTCAGCGGTGGTGAATTGGGAAAAAAATGCTTCTCATCGAAAAACGCTCCTAACCGTATGTTCCTGCTGATCAAACTTTCTGGTCAAACTAGTTTGTCCAAAAGGAACAAATTTCCTTGTAGTGAAACTACTCAACTAAGTGGTTAACAAAAGGCCAGACTAGTGGTTGGTTGGAAGCGATTTTCGATGGGAAACCATTTATCTCTAATGACACACCAGGTGGTGAGATAGATAGAATTAACGTAACCTACTCGGTGCAAATAAAAAATAATCATCGAAATCGGACATCATATAGTTTGGCTCAATAAATACCTCAAAAAAAAGTACGCGTCGAATTGAAGATTTCTCCATTTTCAAAGTCGGTTATAAAGCAACAACGTTATTAAAAGAAAAAACTGGACTAAAAACACAGTTTTCATTTAACAATTTGTTAAGCAAAAGTGCATAAATTTTACACAAAAATTTGTTCTGTTACTTGTTTACTGGCGCAGATTGTTTGGATGTGCTATTTTTGTGTGATTTACGGGCCTCCCCTGGGCGCCCTAACCCGGGTACTGCCCAGGGGGGAGTGCTAATTACTTACAATCTTGAATTTCGGGGGTTTAAATGTATCTGCGTACAATATACAATTAATTTGAAGCGTCTGATGACTTCCTTAAGTTAGGATTAAGGTTAGAATTTTCGGGCTTTTAATACTAGTTGCGAACTGCGATTTGTCCCGATCCCATCAGAATATCGGAATAAAAAATGGAAAAAGACTCCGGCTATCTATAAACTAAGTTTCATTTCAATCGGTTTTGCGCAGTTGGAATCGTAAAGCGACTAATTTTTAAATGGGAAAATTCAAACGTAAAAATGTTAAATTAAATATTACAGATTGTTTTCTCAAACCCAAATATTAAAATAAAGGACAAAGGCTAAAACGGTCCACTAATTTTTATCCAATTTAGTAATCCCACACATTCACGTAAGAACCCCAGTTGAAATTCTCGAGATTCGCTGTGCCCAGCGGAACTGAGTCAAAGGAGATGCCTTCCTTTGCCTGTCCATATTAAATAGACTCCGGAATACTTCTCGGGTGTACAATAAAAATGCACCAGCGTCTATTGTAAGACTCTTTATTCTACAACTGAGATTTGGGATTGAGTATATGACATTTTTTTTAAATTGTAAAAAGTACGTTATTAAAAGTATCTAGAGCTAGAATAAATAATTTAATTTAGAAATGTATCATTAAAATAATATTAAAATCTATTACAATAAAATTGTATTATTTGTTTTATTTATGTATAATTTTAATTAAACGAAAAAGTTTAACATGTTTAATTACGTATTTAACTATATGCTACGTAAACGATGAAAAAAAAATACAAAAGAGCTTAAATTGTTTTCTTTTAAGCTCATTATAAAACTGCAAAAAGTAACAAAAAAAGAAACAGTTAGCTAAGATATTCACTTTTATAAATTATATTCAAACTAATTCCGTAGAACAAAGCTTAGTTCCGTATTACCGGCATAAATTAGCCGTTCACCATGCAACATTTTACACTTGTACAAATAAAACACGTACTTTATTGGCTACTTTAAGCCCTTCCCTTTTACTTTACTCTTCAAGAAAATTTAATGCCCAGGTTAAAGTTAAGTAAAGAACGCACACAAACTTGATATTCGAGAAATATTACACGGCTTTTTTTAAAACAATTTTTTTACATCTGTTTATAAATTTTAAATTCAAATTCTTGACAGATCGACTAACTGATATCGTTAAAATTTGGTTATTATTACGCAGGCATACGCTGAGAAAGGGTTTATGAAAATAGTCCCTACGTGAACGAAGTCGCGGGCGAAAGCAGTGAGGTAAGTAACCTAAATCTATATACGAATGCACACAGTGCACTTAAATCGACTAATAGCCTGTTTTTTTTGACGGAATTCAAAAGAAATGTAATATTGTGCATTCAATTGGCACAGTGGCTCGTTTATTAGAACTTAGTATAAAATGTACTAAGAAATTTCGTTAAACGAGTACCTAAATGTCCGCCAGCAGACCAATGGTAACCATTTAATTTAAAAAGTAATCAGAATCAGAATCAGAATCAGAATCAGAATCTTTATTTTGTCCTGTCCAGAATGCAGTTTACAATTGGTGTTAATATAATTGGTTAGTGCGTCCTTACATTCTACCAGTCTTCTGTCTGGTGTACAAAATATTATAAGTCTTAATCATGCATGTCTAATTGATAACAGTTTGTCAATATTAAAATTATTAAAACTCAAACTCTATATAAATAATAAAATAAAATTAGAATGTCTGGTCAGAATTAATATTTAAATTAATCATATACAATTTATTACACCCAATAATGTCAAAAATAATGATTTTCTATAAAACAAAATTACTTATGAATTGTTATTACACATCAATTTGGTATTTAATTATGATTAGTATAAAGACTCATTAGAATATAATAAAAATATTAGAATTTTACTTTATTATAGCGCCATCGCCAGTTCTTTGGATTTGTCAAATTGAAAAGCTCAGCCACAGTATAGAAATTGTTTTGTAATAACCATTCTCTAAGTTTACATACAAATTGATTAAATGGAAGACTAGTTATTTGTTCAGGTAAAGCGTTGTAAATTTTACCGCACATAGCATAACAGTTATTGTGATACAACTTCATGTTCGGTTTTCTAGGTAAAACAATACTGTCACCATTCCTCTTGTTTCTCGAAAAAATTTCCCTAGCTCTAGTGAATAGCCATGGGTGTTCTTTAACAAATTTAGCACATTCAAAAATATACATGCTAGCCAAAGTTAGTATTTTGTATTTCTTAAAGTAGGGTTTACAAGAATCCCATGGACATATTCCAGCCATAGCACGAATACATCTCTTCTGAGCTATAAAAGCTTTCTTAATGTCAGTTGAATTGCCCCATAGTATGAGGCCGTAACGTAAATCAGAAGCAACGTAACCGTAATATGCAGATAACATCGTTTCTAAAGCTGAAGTTTTGCCCAATTCATATAAAACAAAAACAAATTTGCTGAGTTTACTGCATACTCTTTTAACTTGGTTTTTCCAATCACAATATTTGTCAAATACAATGCCCAAAAATAATGTTTCTTGGACTTCATTCAGTATGACACCATTATGTTCAATTTTTAAAGTAGCATTTTTACTTCTATAAGTACTAAATTGTATATAATTAGTTTTTGATACATTTACGTGTAAATTATTTTTATTAAGCCATGTCACTATAGAATTAATTGTATTATTTATGTTAATTTCATGTTTATTAATGTCAAATTTATTCGGCGTCGTGACAATTATTGAAATGTCATCTGCGAAGAGTGTACATAGGTTGTCAGTTACATCTGGTAGGTCATTAATATAAATTAAAAATAATAATGGACCCAGTACGCTCCCCTGCGGGACACCAGAAGCATTAATTTGATAAGCCGATCTATAATTTTTTAATTCACGGTTTTGATCTATCCTACTTATTTCAGTACACTGGGTTCTGTGTTTCAAATAATTTTCTAACCAAAGAAGTGCTGGGCCCCTAACACCACACTTTTCTAATTTAAGTAATAGAATTTCATGACATACATAATCAAAAGCTTTCGACATGTCAAAGAATATTACTGTGGTCAAGTTCCTCTTATCTATATTGTCAATTATATTATGTAAGAGGTTGAAACATGCCATAGTTGTCGATTTACCCTTCTGAAAGCCGTATTGTTCATTTTTTATAACATTATGTTTGCCAAAGAAGTCAGTCAAACGTTTATGCATGGCAATCTCAAATATCTTCGACACTATAGGCACCAGAGTTATTGGCCTGTAGTTATCTAATTGTGTTTTGTCACCTTTTTTATGAAGTGGTTTTACAATCGACTGCTTTAACAGAGTAGGATAGTCACCACTAGAAAATGATAAGTTAACTAAGAACGTTATGACAGGTACAAGTTCTAATACGCATATCTTTAAAACTCTAGTTGCAATCTCATCATAACCTACAGAATTTGTGTTGTTCAGTGATAACATAATCTTATGTATTTCGTGGCAACTATATGGTTCTATGAACATACTATTGCAGACAGATTGTTTAAGAGTACATTCAATTTCTCTCTTAGTGTTTTTAGTTAGATTAATCCAATAAGAGTTGAACGCCTCTGCTATATCAATCGGCTTTTCAATAAGTTTCTTACCATTGTTTATACACTGAACTGTTTGGTTGTTTTTAATAATAAGATTTTCTTTTTTTATTCTTTGCCAAGCTGCTTTGCATTTATTTTTAGAATTATTTATGTAGTTATGGTTTGTTGTTCTTATTGATTTAAATATACATCGTCGAAGCAATTTCGTATATTCATTATATCTAATTTTGTTTTCATTAGTTTTGTTTTTATAATAATTAAATCTTAACTTTCGTTTTGTTTTACAGCTTACTTTTAAGCCTTTGGATATCCATTTCGGCTTTTTTAATCTGTTGTAAACTCTTATTTTGATAGAAGGAAAGCAAAGGTTATAAAACAATGATATTAACTCATAAAATTCTTTATAAGCTGTGTTTATATCACTTTCCTTATAGACCTGTGAGAATGATAAGCTAGCTAAACAAAATTTAGCTAAACTAAATGTCATAACTACTACTTTTACATATAATATTATAAAGTGTAAATACAACATCAAATTAATAAAGTATTTTCATTTCGTGCTGAGATACGCTGATTAAGCAAATGAATTATACAGCATATATTAGCGATTTACAAACACCTATCGGAAAAATATATAGAACCATTAAACCTTACTAACTACAACAATAATATACCTAAATACACTCCACTTATCACAGTAATGGAAACCCACGAACCGATAACACTGTATACTAACATAAAAACCTTTTTACTTCCAATTTAACAAAAGTGGCATATACTCAATCCTCGGTAAAGTCGCACCCCCAAGTGTTTTACAGCTGTCTCTCGCCAACTTTAATTAAACTGGCTCCGGCCCCGACTTCGTCTACAATTAAAAGCTTATATTTTATACAATATTGAATATCAAGCTGTAAACTATCATCTTTATCTCCTCTATTTTGTACGGAATTCAATTGAAATTATGAAAGAGTTTTGCGCTCGAGTGATCTGGCCTTCCAATTTTATTGAACGATATTTTATTGAAGGTATCTTAGTCTTAACCGACAATAGGGTTGTTACACAAATTGTTGTATTAAACTTGCTTGATTTGTTACTATAGGCTTTAGTCGATACTTATTAAGGGGTTTGGGCACGATCAAGTGCCCAAACCAGAGTCATTAGGTGCTCAATTTAATTATGAATACCTACTTAAAATTATTAAAATTTTAGGACTATGTAAAGTATATAAGACTCAGGACCAAAAAGTTTTACCCAGAGTCATAGACTAAAATTATTTGACAATACGCAAGTAAGTATTTTCGGGCATTTAGGAAAAAAGTATTTTTGCATTTATGTGTGTCGAAAATAAGGAATTTTAAGAATCAGTCGTCTAGCCATCAGCCCTGTCCTTATAAGTGAATGCGCAACGCGAGCGCGTTACGTGGGTAGGTACCTACCGACTCTAGCTGTCAACTCCAGAGCTTTGATCGTAGACTGATCCCCTTAAAGGGCTCTTTTCACTAACGTGCCGAAATAAAATTAGGCTGTGTTGTGTGCTCACTGCTCGCGTATGAAGCAGTAAATTTATCTCCCTTCTCGAAAGGGCTTTAAACAAAATCCACTTTTGAAAAGTGTTCTTCGAAAACAACAGCCATCAATTTAACGAGAAGCAACTTTAAGTCAATGAAGTTAAAATACAAAATTGCAATTAAGCCGTAATGATCCAGCGAGGCGTGCCGACAATGATGCCGGCTCAACGACTCAAAATGGCCGACTAACTAAACTTATTCTATACGAGCGAATTATTAAATTAGAGACATGTGCCGCAAATTATATTCCTAAAGAGATTTAACTCTCTAACTCTCAAGTAAACTTATACCGACTTACAAACGATTACGATTTTAGAGGCAGGGTTGTCATTCGTTACACTCTGAATAGTTTACAACACCAAACAACTATGCAAGGCGTTCAGTGCGCTTCTAAATCGTCTCACTTATACACCGATGTGCGTGTTTCTTGTTCATTTCACATGAAGTATGCAGCCCATTAATACAATCAGTGCTGAAAATTAGCCAACTAATATATATTTGTTTGTAAATAATACCATAATGTATTGAAGACAACATCGCCTTAAGACATGTGCCACATGTGTGTTGATGAGAAAATATTCAATAATATATCATCACCAAGGCGGCAGACGTCTCCGAGATAGACCCAAAAAAGTGGCTGTGACATACGACAGACAGCCAGACATGACGAATCTATAAGGGTTCCGTTTTTTGCCATATGGCTACGGAACCCTAAAACACGTGAGCGACCATCTGAATGCATATTATAAGTGTGGCCAAAAATATCTGGAGACCAGGACACGTGGAACAAACGGATTGCCTGCATAAGGAACGCAGTCTCTATTCAAGAAACGCAGTCTCTATACAAGAAACGCAGTCTATATTCAAGAAACGTCTCATCTTGTGTTAAGTCGAAGAAATTCTGACGAATGTAGTAAACTAACCTCTTTCTTAGAATCTCTTCTCTTAGTATATTCGTAACTATAAACGCCCTGCGGTTTCACCTTCGTAAGTTCCTTTGTATCTATATATGCTCCAATGAATCAATGTACAATCATACTAATTTCAAAATCGATTTAGTAGTTGCGGAGCTCATTCGTTACAAACAAAAAACATAAAAAATCCTCTCTACAAGGTTTTCTTGTAAATGTTTTTCAACAACAATTAACGTAAAAATCCTCAATATATCCGAATATGAGACGGCGCGGGGCGCGGCGCGCGGCGTCGGAGCAGCCCTAACACCTCGCTTGCATTATTCATGTTCTAGTAATTGAAGTCTTTGCGTGTTAGAACCACCGATTAATATTCTGATTAGTTCTGGATTTCAGATCTCTCATGTTTATGTGGATAAGGAATTCAGGACTCGAACTCTGGAGTTACTGACATATTTGTGACTCGAATTTAATTCATTTATAGGTCGTGGCTCTGTACTAGAATATATTATTATTTTTATTAATAAGATATTCTTGTCCCACTGCTGCTAGGTAAACGGGAGACCATTTCGTCCTTATTGTCTTCCATTAATATCTGCCCAACCTTTTGAATGGGCGTCAAATTCGTCTTTCCATATTCATTTTGGTCTGCCGCACGGCCGTTTAACGTTTTCTGGGAATATTATAGATATAAAATATATATTGCAGCCCCAGCTGAGCAACTAGTCTTGTATTAACGTCACTGGATAACGGACGGAATGTTTATACATAGTCCATTTCCCCCGGTTTCACCCTATAATTTTCGTTTGTAAATACAAAATATTTGAATCCAAATATTTGGTAATCGATCCAGCAACCTACTACGTCAGAGGCGGGTGCTTGCCCACCGCGCCGTCGCCGCCGTAGAGGGCATTTTACGTTTTCATGGTCTTTCCGTTAAACCTAAATTGCCAATGTAAAATGCAATGTAACTGCCGTTATTTAACATCAAGTGTTGCCAATAAATAAATCATGTTTCGGAACGCGAATTGTATCCAACATGTCATGTATTAATTAAAGCGATTTAAGCGACGAACGCAGCCGCTTTTACATGATCATTATTGACTGAAACTTTTGTTTAAATACGATTTACATTCACGCATGTTTGTTCTGTTAAAAATTATTGCCATGTTCATTTAAAGACCTTACCAAACTTTAATTCCTACTATTCGTGGTGCTGTAGTGCTTGGGACATTATGCCAATTATGTTTAATATTGAAGTATGTTTTGACTGTGTAATTGGCACTTTACATCTTCTTCATTATGTAACATCACTTGAACTTGAACTTATTTTAGTTAATCTGAACTATTTATATAGTGGATGCAGACCACAAGACTTCTATCTGCCGATAGCTATCGGCAGATAGAAGTTTGCCTTCCATTGTTTATTTTTGTTTGCCGTCATCGGCCAATAGGAAAGTCTCTTATCTATTTAGCCTTTCAAAACATTTGTCAGTTAATAGAGTGAAGGTAGACAGAGCTGTTTAACATGATGGAAAGAGATCGTCGATCGTAACGCGAAAAAAGGAGAAAGAAAAACGAGAGTATTTTGGATAAAATTGATTTAGAATTCAAAACTTATTATTTGAAATAATAATTTGACCCGTATTATGTTTTTGTCTGTCATCCTTGCTCTGAGACCATTCTACCAATTTCAATTAAGTTTTTTCCTCAAAAGGTGAGTGCTCTAGTATAAGTGTTTCAAATCAACTTAATCAAGTTTAAAGAAAAACGGTCCGGCCGTTTGTTTTGTAAAACATGATTTTTCTCATTTATCTCACAACTAGCTTTTGCCCGCAACTTCATCCGCGTAGGGTTTAAATTTAAAAAAAAATCTAAGCGGTTGCTTACCTTAGATATAACAGTTATTTGACGATTCGTTCATTTGTTTGAGCTGTACTTTGATACATCAGTCAGTCAGTTTGATACATCATCATCAGTCAGTTGTTGAATTTTATATTTATAGAAGATTAATTTTATAATCGAATCTCTGTTTAGATTCTAATTAAGTTGTAAAGCGACAAATGACGTTAAAGTCATGGGATTGGACCCTTAGATCTAGATATGAGTTCAATTCGTTTGTAACCCGAAACCTGTCTAGAATAACCCCGCACAATTCAAGAACGACATTCAATAAGCGTGATTATTTCGACTAAATGGAAAAGTGTAAATGGTTCGCGTATCGCTCCGCCATCTTGAGTATTTCGGTGTACACTTACCGAAAAAAGTGAGAGCGAGAAAATAAAATTAGTATAGCAATGAAAACCTGACACTTTAAGAGATTTTGTTACAAATATTTCTTGTTTGTGTTAATGTTCTCTATACATTCCCATATAGGTTTTAAATGTAAACGCGCAAAAAAAAATGATTAAGACGACTACTATACCAGTCTCCATACTTTCCAGATGCTACCATTACGCTCATTCTTTAAATAAAAATACTGAACCCATTGCGAGGAAACCTGATGCGTAGAAAGCTAAAGTATACTACAATAATTGTCTCTATTCCGTGTCCCTACCCATATCTTCTTTGTACCTTTTTTTTACCTCTAAACCTCCAAAAAGGTGCAATATTTCGACCCATTGTCTCAATCCATGATGATGATGATTCCATTAGAAACATTATGTACCGAGATTATTATAAAGGTTTAAATTGTTTTTCATATAGAATTTATACTAATGTTGTTATTTAAACTACTAAAGTTATTTAAAAAGTCTCGTGTAGTGTCATGCCTGTAATGCGTGCATCGAAGTATTAAACTCTAGAAAATGGTAAATAAGTCTATTTATTTTTGCAAAGACTTTTGTCGGCGAGTGTACACCGTGTATTTCGACGTATCTCGCGTATTCTTGCGTATCTTAAGATCGAGAATTGAATGTGTTAACGCTTTTTAAGAATACTTATTACATGTTCATCTGATGATGGCTTCGATTCAATTTATGTTCTGAAAGAAGGTTTTCACTTGATTGATTTTGATTTAATAAAAGTAGGTACATAACCGCCATAAGTCAGTATATATTTTTAAATACATTTTTATAGAATAAAAGAGTCACCCCCTTTCTCTTTTCAGTCATCCTTTCATTCCGGTTTGTATCGGAGGACCCTGATCTCTCGGGCACCCGTGACTCCCAACATTACTACATTACGATATAAGTGTGGTAAATTGATCTTTGCATAGAGGCGATTTGTGACGCGCGAGCGGTAGCGAGCGTGTTAAAGAAGCCAAGATGCAAATATCAATTCCACACGTATATCGTAAGACGTTTTTTATCACAGTTGCGAATAAAAGAAAAGACTTGAAATAATAATTAACAAAATGTTTGTGATAAGTCTATGTTTACATTTTTTAAGGCAATGTTTTTTTGTTAATTATGCTCCGGAAGGCCAGGCTAAAGACTTTTAACCTATTTAGCCTCGTCTGACATACAATATTTTTTAGGGTTTTTTCTATTTGTTTTTGTGTCGGGGGTTAAGAACAAAATACAATGGTACGGAAAAACAATATTTTTAAGTAAAGAAAAAACAAAAAATAAACTACTCAATTTTTAATCGTTTTCTAAGTCATTATCACGTAAAATTTTCGTTCGTAAACCGACTTTAGAGCCAACCATTTTTGCTAGTTAAAAACTCTTTGGTATCTACCTTTTTTATACATCAAAAAAGTATGTAATTAGCAGTAAGATACGTATTTTACTAATTGGGATAACTTTACAGCACTTGGTAATGTAAAACGCACGCGTGCATAATATGTTGGATTATGAGCCTAAAAGCCGTTGAATAAGATCCACTTTATGAGCAACTGTGATAAAAAGAATTTTATTACATTTTGTTTCACGAGAAGATCATCGCATTTATCGTTAACTAGCTGCGCCCCTCGGTTTTACTCACGTAAGTTCTGATTCCGTCGGGATAAAAATCTTATGTGTTATTTATACCATGACTCCAGCGATTTACATACCATGTTAAATCATAATAGGTGCATTAGTTTTTACGTGAGAGAGACTTGTATTTTTTGACAAAAATCAATTTTATTTATCACAAACATCGGTTCTTCAAAACTAGACGTGTAATTGATTATACAAAAAATAGCGTAAATATTCCTTGTGAAGAAAAACCTGATAATATGGCGAAACTTCGTTTCACCTTCTAGTTTAACAACTGATTTAGCAGTTTTAAAACAAACAGAAAATAGCAGCATATATTTTTGTTTTAGAACTTATGACCTTAGTAACTTGTGAACATCTAAGTATTTATAAACGGATTAATGTAACACATAGGCTGTACTTTTACACAGATATTCCCCACGGTACACACACGTGATTGAAACCATAGAGCGCCACTAGATTAAAAATTAAGCTTTCACATTGAAAAGTTTTCGTAACAAATAAATAATTATCAAATGAACATTGTATAACCTGTGATTTCGGTAAGGTTTCACAGATAATGAGAACCTTCGTCACTCGTCCCTGGAGTGCAGCCAGGAGAGTCGGTATCAAGGTTTTATTCAAGTTTAGGACGCTCCGCAGACGACAGATCTTCTAACATTGGCCTTTACATCTAGTCTAGATGATTTAAACAGCGTCAGCAACTTTAATAGAAGGGCGCAGCAGTGCCTAGTACATATATTAGATGGAGTATAAGCTTACCCAACACCCTTTCAACTTAGTCGAATGTGTCTTGAAGAAAGAACTCGTCAATACGTCTGAAGTCAACTTAGCCGCGGGTTTCATAACGATGTTTTCCTTCACCGTAAGAGCAAAATATATTTTTCGTAAGAAAAATCCATTGGTACGCGACCGGCCGGTATTCCAACCCACGACTCTCGGAATGAAAGTTGAGGTACCTATAAGCCTTATCTTATCCGTCTTTTCTGTCACAATGCACGATTATCTGAGCCTTTCCTATAAAAAAAACTACACGTAATAATCAGGACCATTGAAATTGAATCTATAAATAAATATTGCAGGACATTCCACACATCGCCATCTAGCCCCAAGCTAAGTAACTATACTTGTGTTATGGGTGCTAGACAACGGATACACTACTTATATACTTTTCTTTTGTAAATATATACTTATAATACATAGAAACAACCAGACCACAGACAAATATCTAAGCATAAATACATGTCTGAGAATGGGAATCGAACCCGAAACCCTGTGTTTGGCAGTCCGGCAAGGTGACCATTGTGCCAACTGGGTCGTCAAATCTAATATATAATCTATATTTAACAAGTCTAATAAATATTTAACACACATTCATGCCACCTCATTCTACTTTCAATATTAGTCGACGAGCGTCTTGAGCTTGAGCTCCTGTGACCACTTGCAGCTACAATTTTTCGTATATTTATTGGCTTTGTTTGTGTGGACAGTCGGTGGTCTGCGGGAGTAAACAGGGCTAGGTTGCGGTGCGGTGAACGGGCGATCCTCCAAGGGAAAGGCCGCGCCCGCGCCGAGCCGCCCGCTGTCATACACTTCAATGCGGGGTCTATTTAAATTTGATATTCTATATTCAAATTTTTGATGTCAATTTCAGTTTATAATAAACCAGCTACCTGCGGCCCTGCGGTGTCATTTGTGTTCATTCTTCTCAAACAAATATTGTCATAGCTTTAATTGTATTTCAAAACGAGATAATAGTTTTTGTGAGGATGGAGAACGATAGATATGTATATCGGTATATGTATAAGTTAGGTCAGTGACTTAATTTCCCTCTAGTATTGGAATAGACCATAGTAGCAAGCAACTCGCGGTCTCTATTTAGTCTCTATCTCTTGATTGAGGGTACGCAGTCGATAAACTTACTTTAACTTAAAAAAAAACTTAAATAAATCTCTACTAGGAAAGTAAAACTTTCTTTCCCCCGCCGAGGGAGGCATCTGATTGTTCTACTTCAAACATAATAGCTTCTTACTTTCTAACCCCTCTAATATTACTTTTTTACCTAAAATGTGATACTTAAATATTATTTTTAACTGTGTAAAGAAAAACTAATTACATTCCCAACTAATGTTCTAAAAATATTTTCACAAAGTTATGAAAAAGTAAATTCACATACAAAGCGTTCGCGAGCTCTTGTGCTATAAATTGACCTAGTAGACGTATTAAATTAAAAATAGCTGACATGGCTTCGCGCGACTTTTGCATAATACTAGTGTCAAGTAAATATTTGTATTAAGTTTTATTATTTCTTTTTTAAATTCTTTAGTCTATTTTCCTGTTTTGCTAAAGAAACCTCGCCGTGGAGTTTTTATATATTCAAGGAAATGTTTATGATAATACTTCAATTTTTCACCATAATTGAATTAAATCATACTGGGTTTTTAAAAAGTGTTAACTTTATCTCAAATTCATAAGAAAAGTTTGAGGGTAAGAAATGTTAATTATAAAAACTACCTATTTTTTTAATTATATATACATCAAATAAAGTTACCGACATAGTCCAAAGAATTAGTAGGCTGAAGTGGTAATGGGCGGGACATGTGGCTCGTAGAACTGATGGCCGTTGGGGCCGAAAAGTCTTAGATTGGAGACCACATACCGGAAAGCGCAGCGCGGGACGACCTCCGACTAGATGGACGGACGACTTAATTAAGGTCGCGGGAAGTCGTTGGACGCAAAGAGCATGCGACCGATCGCTCTGGAAGTCTTTGGGGGAGGCCTATGTTCAGCAGTGGACGTCCTGTGGCTGATATGATGATGATGATGATGATGATGACATCAAATAAGTAAAATTTTAAAGTGTACCTAACGACTCATATTTGGTGAACATAAACTTATTTATCGAATTTCAAAAAGTCTCAATAATAACTTAAACTTTAATTGGGTACTTGTCAGATTGTTATCTGTAACTATCTATTAAAACCCAAAGGTAATATAAAGTTTAAGTCTTACGGTGCATATAAGTACCTTTTTTTTGGCCTGGGGAAACCCGGTCGGGTACCACTCCGTTGTTACGGCCAACGAAATGGTTATGTCTTGCTCCAACCGACTAACACCCCAGGATGCTCCGTCTCGATGCCTATTGTCGGGGCTACGGGGATAGCTTTCGCATTCAACAGCAGCCCCGACGGTATTTGTCCGTGAGGACCCTCCTCTTATGAGGCTTTCGCCCCTCCCCCCTTGTTCCGTCGCACCAGAGCACGTGGCATGTCGCAACCTCCTTCTCGGGAACCAAGCGGATGGACGCCAGACAGCCCCATGTCTGGACGCCCATGGTCCCCTGCGATGGGTCAGATAAGTAGCCCCATCGCCAGCCACTCCAGTTGCAGAGGACAGGGAAAGAGGCAACGACACACCGACAGTCTTCTTCCTCTGCGACCACACCTCGTCCGCCATCTAATGGTGGCGGTCCCGTCAGGGCCACGGAAGGTAGCGGAAACGGCTCACCGCAATACTGGCAACCCTCTCCCACCGTGGCCTTACTCCTCAGTTACGGTGCAGCCCATACTACACCGCAACCCGCCTCCGTCGCATTACTGCCCATACAGCACTGCGACCTACCTCTCGTACCGCTCACACCGGACTTTGCGGGGAAGTCGGTGGAGTGGTCCCTTTCGGGCAAGCCAGCTCCTCCAGCCAGCCAGCCTTTATTTGTTGCTTAATAATATTTTTTCTTGCAAAAATTAACTTTTGGCTTATTATTTGCGCCTTAATAAAGCAGCACTAGTTTAGAATCCAGTAGTTACTAATTGTTGTGTAAACGGTACCGACGCGGACGATGTAGGCACTCTGCGACTTATCACGACGCCGACGTCGTTCCTAGGGCTAATCCCTTCCTAGTCACCACGTCTTAGCAAAACCTAAGGATAGTCTCTAATTAATCGGTAGTTCTTATCTTTATAAGTACATTTTTTTCTATAATAAAAGAAAATTATTGAATTTTTAAGGAAAATTATTGCTGCTAAGTAAATAATGAATAATTGTTATCTATACATTTAAAAATAATGTCCTGACTGACTGACTGACGGATCAACGCACAGCCTGAACCGCTGGTCGTAGAGACCTGAAACTTGGAGGGTGTGTTTTTGTATGACGTAGGTATCCGATAAGAAAAGATACCACTTAGGGTGTTAAAAAGGGGGACAAAGTTTGTATGGGACAACCTGATTCCTTGGTAAATTTTCGACTTACATATACGCGAACGAAGTCGCGGACAAAAGCTAGTTTATATTATAAAAAAAAATTAAAAAGTTTAATTTTAGTCAGATACACAGAGGTCGCCTTCAACCGCTTTCTTAGCTATTTATCAATAACCCTGTATATTACAAATTAAAAATATGTATTTAAGTAACCGTGTAACATATTTGACTAATAAAAGCATGCTATTCTGTATATTACAAACGAACCTTTTTATCTTAAGGTTGCCTAAAAAAGAGACATAATATCTTACTATTTTTTAGGGAATTAAACGCTTTTCAGTTTTCCTATAATGCTTGCATTGTAGCAGAGTAGGTAAATCCCATCCTTAGTTCAACCTAAAGGACTGTCACCCTACCCCCAACAAGAGGGGTACAAATCCTTGCACTGCGCGACGCGCGTATGTTCACGGTCTAATCTGATGAAACTACCCGCTGAACCAAATTGAAATTAACTGAAAGAACAGCGTATTTTAGCCGTTTCGCCTGAAAATACGACTACTACTCGCTCTGGCTGAAAATTTTAATTGAGCGTCTATGTAAGAGGCAACACAGACTTCAGACTTTTAGGGAACAAAAAAATGTTTTCAGTTCTTTCATATTGAATCGAGTTATGCAGAATGCAGCCAACTTAATAACTGGGTTTTTGGCGAAATTAGTCATTATGTCATTATTTTTTTTAATTCTATTGCTTATTAAAATTTCGATATGGCTGTCTTTAATACGTCTGGAGTCAACAAAGCTGCGGGTTTCATAACAATGACTTACATCAGAAGAGCAATATCAATAGCGCCCATATTATGGTGAGTTCTTTCCTCTCGTCGACTCATTCTTGCTATTTAAGGCGCTATAGTGCTATCACTATAGCGCTCTAAATAGCAAGGATGCGTACTGAATATAGATTCAGTACGCTTGCCCATAACCTATACCACCCTCTCAGCTTAATCAACCGTGTTTCTGAATAAAGAACCTGTCAAGAGGAGCCAACCATCTCGCATAATAGATATATAATGCTGATGAAATTAAACGGGTTATAATTAATTATAACCCAAAAAGCAGCCAAGTGGGAGTTGGATGGGTTCTGCACAACTAAGTACTGCTATCCATCTAGCTTTTTACAAACTGCCCCCCCCCCCCCCCAGGGAATCACTTAGAGATCAATTTAAAGAGATAAATTTATTAACGCTCTATTCACAATATATCTACGAGAATTTGTTCTACGTTCACAGAAATCCTGATATTTTTCGTTGATAGCGATGACAGTTTATCCTTATTTCTTAATTTCAACTTAAGAAATAAGGATGAACTGACCGTGCCCGGTAGTATAGGCTCCGGAAAATAAACAGGTCGTATAATAGTACATGTGTGCTCTATATATATAATAATTATAATAAATTACCTAAAGATGTATATGACATGTAAATTAACAGGTTCAAAACTTTTACAAGGCATAAATTGCAGTAAATTGCGTAATATGATACTTCGTCTTAACTTAATGATTACAACCCATGGACGTGACTTTACTTGCTCCGTTTCAAATAATACTATAAAATATTTGTAATATTGACCTTAGTGAGCGTGATCACATGAAAAATAAACCCCATGAGTTTCTTGGGCCTTCTTCGCATAGGTCGGCAAGTTCCGAAGGCACACATCCTAAGGAATATTTTTTTTTGACTTTGACTTTGACTACGAACTATCTGCCGATTAAAAGTCTAGAGTCTGTTAACGTACTAAGTGAATTTATTTCCTTTGTCAGCGCGGTTTATGGAAGGACGCTGGACACGGCGGCGGCGCGCGCCGCGCGGTGTGTGGGCGGTGGACACTGGACCTTAATTAAGTTATGTTAAATTATATTAGCGGTTTTATTATTTATTGGATTAAATATATAATAAATATCATAGGACACAGTACCATTTAACCCCATGCTGATCAACTATGCTTGTGTTATGGCGGTCAGATAGAATGTGTTTATTATTTCCATATTTAGTTACATTGAAATGAAAAGTGTGAACTTTAGTAAGTCAATGGCGGCGGTGGAAACCGCTTCCGGATAATATTTCTTTCTCAAAACTTTCGTCTCACGAATGTAAGAAAAGTGGAATATACAAGGTGCAGTTGTTAATCTAAAACTCCTCGAATTCCTCCTCGGATGGCCTAGTTGATACAATGGTCACCATGCTGGACTGCCAAACACAGGGTTGCGGGTTCGATTCCCGCCTCAGACATGTATTTATGTTTAGGTGTGTGTCTGTGGTCTGGTTGGTTGTAAGTACAAAAGAAAACACAGAAAAGAAAAGAAAAGAAAAGTATTTCAAAGTCATTAGACAAGTCTAGTTACTTAGCTTGGAGCCAGATGGCGATGTGTGGAATGTCCTATAATATTTATTTATTTAATTCATTTCACAATATTACCTGAGCTCTGAGCACGACAGTTGGATGGACAAAATAACCTTTTTGCCTATTTGTAATAAACTTGAAGCAAATAATTAAGTACTAAGAAATATTATTAGAATGAAGAGTGACATATGCACAAGCTGTACTTGAAAAAACATCGAATAGACACAGCTGACCTGGAAAGAAGTCTATTCTCGAAACAGCAGTCTCAGCTGTCAACCAGCAGAATATTGACAGATGTAGCTAATCTAACCTTATCTATACAAATAAGTTAGATTAGCCACAACCTCTTCCTTATATCTATACAAGCTATGACGTCATAAATAATTATTTAAGACTCTTCACCGATTTTATAGAAGTTAAGAAAGAGTCCATGGTTTCTTTGTCGCAGTGATTATTTACCGTCCAATATTTCTAAGAAATAAACAATTTGCCCGTAAAAACAAACTTACTTTGAAGATAACAAGCATCCAATTAGTAACGAGATTCTTTGAATAATGACTGGTTTTTTTGCTAAGAAATAATGTAGGTAGATACTGGGGTTTTTGAAAAATATCCGCTGTCTTAAGCTAGATTATAGGACTTTTCACAAAAATCTTTTTGAATTAAAATAAGAACTATTTGGTTTAAACAAGATACTTTACGTCCTTACAGCGAGCGGCTGCCTCTCTGGTACATCCTACCGATTATGTTTTCAGCGGTATCATATTGGCGAAGCCAATAGTTATTAAATGAGGAAGGGTTCTGTCCTTCACAACAAAAAAATCATCTCAATCGTTGACCCCTATTCTAGTAATGGGTGAACATAACATTAAAAAAGCGAAATATACGCCACGAATTGAGAACTTCTCCTCAAATATAGCTCAGTTTTGCAGCTTCTTCGAGCCGCGAAGTCGGCCTATGCAGCCGCGAAACGTACATAAAACAAATTTATAGCTTAGTTTAACGTAACTGGCCGGAACTAGCCTCTATCTTTGCCGCCACGTGCCACAATTACAGCTTGTCGCAGCAATACGGAAATATAAAGATATGGTTGCATTATTTATAAATATTGTACTTACCTACCTGGAACCACCGTCATAGTTGTAAAGGTGAATTACCTGGTGGAACAGATATTAATGTGTTTAAAATAAATTATTCTAACGATATAAGTTTTGTTTTTGCTTGTACAAATTGTAGGCAATATGCACAATTGCACATATCAAAATCAAACATAATCATAAAAGTAGGCATACAGCGACTAAATGTTCTAAAAGAAACATTAGTGTTTGTATGCGAAATTAGACAAGGTGATATCTGAAGTATTTCACTAATGTTACCTTTGTGCTACATATTCTAAAGTGTAAAAATTCAATTTTACTTAAACAATCTAAATCAGATCCATCCACGAAGTTAGCATAATCTTTAATATCATGTATATTTGAATTATCTTTATACAATTTAACTTACAATTTAACAGCCATTCTATAGCTTTCAGTATCCGTGAGCCATTCCATTCTATGTTACTGCAAAACTTCAGTTTCGTTCATTAGACTTAAAGCCCTCATTGCTTCACATTGGGCATGTGCCAAACGTGTCCTGTACCGTAACTACCTACTATGGATAAATACCTATATGTACCTACTCTGTGATTGTAATACCTACAATAATATTGTTAGCTATCCAATTGATGATAATCTGTCTGTCTGTGTAAAACTGCGTGAAACAATTGACAAAACGCAGACCACCTCCCGTATGACCTGTAGTCCCACTCATGTGTTAAGTATAGACCTACCAGTGAGACAAAGCGGTGGATCCACAGTGTCCGCAGTCAATATCTTAAATAAAACTTCTTCTGAAAGCACACACAGTGAAACTATTTTAACGGATATAATCGCGTTAATTTTTTTTTGTCACCTCTACTTGTCTGTGACTATGAGAGCTGAGAAGATCTCGAAACGTCAGGTTTAAAAATAGGTCAAGTCAAAAAATTTAATAAACTAAATGTGATTATATCCGTTTAAATAGTTTAGTTAAATGTTGCCTGCGTCTGTCTTTCCTGGCGTATATAATTTGGGGGACAGCAAATTGCGAGTGAATTTTTTGAATGATTGTTATATTATATACTAACAGTACTCCGCGGTTTCATCCGCGTAACTCCCGAACCCGCTGGAAGCTTTCTAGAAAAGCGTGAAACATATAAGACCGCATCGTCACCTACCATCAGGCAGATGTGATAGTGTTCAAAGGCTGACATATCATTTGTAAAAAAGTCGCGAAAACCTTAGAAAATACTATGTATAAGGATTGTTTGTTTAAATTGAATAGGCTTCGAAACTACTGCACCAAATGTTATGAAACTTGGTATGAGGATACATTGATTCATTGAGAGTGACATAGGCTACTTTTTATTACAATACCCCTACGGGATCGGGAGATACATGGATAAAACCGCGAGCACTGTTAATATATTGATTTATCCCGAAGCTACGATGCTATGTACAAAAATCAGTTTGTTTTTCGAGGGTTAAATATATTATGTATCAGCTTTATAAAGAGCAAACACTATAAAAAACGAAAGTTCTCTAAAAAATCTGTGTAAGTAAACCATAAAAAAGTGTAACGACATCGGAAACAAGCCAAATAGAGAGCCAGTATTTCAATAATTCACGTTATTTCAAAGATCGAAAACGTTTATTGAGCAAATACAACCAAATAGAGCGGACGAGATGGCAATTTCGACAAATACTATTCTAATATAAACCTTATACACACAGGAATAAGGTTCACGTTGTTCGCATACTTACTTTGCAGTCAAAATCGAATTACAGCATCTTGCGTCAGGAGAGTATTGGTTGTAAATAAATATTTATATCTAGGTTTTGGATAGGTTATGTGGCATATGGCTCTACTTTCTGGCACATTCCACCATCCTTTATCCTTTCTATGGGGTTATAATAAGATTAACGTAAGTATTCAAAAGAAAGTTTTTTGTTTGAGGATAATATTGAATAGTAATCGCAGATCAAAACAATCTTACTATAGTATTTTGTCCTCAACCTAAGATGGCGGATGTTCTTTGGCTGTGGTATTATTTAAGTTAACTTAGATAAATATAATCGGTGATATTTTAAAAGATTTTATTTTGAATTCCAATTTCACTATGACATTAGAGCATATGTTGCACTATATTTATTATCTTATATGCATTAGTTAGATAACAATTCTCCGAAAACTCTACATCGTGATTTTCTCAAAAAACTGTATACTTATCAAGATATCGTGAATTTAGCAAAATATTAAACTAAATTCTCACTTGACTTGTGATACGTATACCGAAATATAATCGACAAAGATAAACATCCAATAAAGTAAAAAAACAGCAAACAAAACACCGAAAATGAGAAAATGCACGATGCTCGACTCCACGGCTCGCGGCGCGCGGCGCGAGGCAGCTTCCTATGAAATATTACCACTCAACATCAGTTTGAACAATACATTTTAACAAACTTTAGAAGAAATCCAAACATAAGATTATATCATACAATTTGGAAAGCATCGATGTACTAAAATATCTTGCTAGATACGTAATATAAGCCAAAAAGAACTCTGAAATAAAATGAACACTGCTTAGCTTCGTTCATTGCGTTCTTTCTAACAAAGAGATTAGATTAGCTACATCCTCTTACCCTATATTTGCTACAAATAATGACGTCAATTCTGTTACATTTGACCATTCTAGAGACGTTTTTCGTCAAAATAAAAGAAGATGGCAACAATGTTGTAAGGCTTTAAAACACAGTGATAAATATTTATATTGAGTTAGGCATCTGCTGCATATTAACTTTGCGCAATTTTGCCCGGACCCTTGCTAAGGTATGTTTTCTGTCTAACTTCACGTCGGAAGGTACACAAATTTTTCAATTTCACCTCTACGGTATTACGGGTAAAATGGTTTTTTATTTATTACCAGCTCGTTTATTAAGCAGCGTGTGTACAGGGTGTTCGAATTAAATAAAAAATATATAATGCTCTGTGGATTTTATCGCTTTGTGTCACGATAATCCGGAATAATAAATAGCATTTGTTCACTGTCTATGTTTTTACGAGACATTTTCGTTCTTAGTTGAAAGGTTTAACTAAGCTATTACCTTAATATTATGATTTTTGTATGTTAATTATAACATAGATTATACCTAACAATCGATTATAGAAACGTCATATCTGCCATTTGGTTTTTGGTTATTGGTATTTAGTTGCAATTTAAAGGATATACACAGCTTTGCCATATTTAACTTGTTCAAGATTTCCAAGGACTACCAAATCAAGAGTTCATCAGTACGGCAAACGTCTTCCTAGGATAAAATATAAACAAAACCTTATAAAGAGAAATCGAGGTTGTTACTTTAAAAAAATGGTGACAAAAGAAAGAGGAAATAATTTATGTGATGGTGCTTCAAGAAATTGGTTGTTAGAGGAACGAGTTTCGACTCATTTTGAGCCTTATTTACCAGTTATTTAGGGTTCATGCGGACTAAAGATTTTTCAATCGGCTGATCAGTTTGAAGAAAAAATAAATCAAGTAGTCTACATCACAAAGACGCAGTAACTTGTAAAAGTCTCATCTAATGTCAAGTTAACACAATTCTGACGGATGTAGCTAATCCAACCTCATTGTTAGGAGGTTAGATTAGCTAAATCCTCTTTTCGTTATAAATTATGACATATTGTATGATGTTACATGCGCCTTTAGGTTTTCCGAGCGACTCCTTTCACTTCTGACCGATTTTATAGACTTTTACAAGTTAGTTCAGTACCTCTATAGATGCTGAATCAGTTCTTTTCCACCCAAAGGTTGCCTGGTAGAAATAGCTTTCAACGATAAAGGAGCCAATTTGTGCAACTTATACTTTTTATCTATTACTTTGCTTTGTGTAACACGTTGTATTTGGTCTTTCCTGGGCTGTAGAAAAAAAGTTATCTATCTATAGTAGGTACCTACTTTTAAATCTAGACGATTTGCTATTAGAGTATTTTTAAATGCAATATAATTTTACGTTTTTCTACTATGGGCATTTAGCGTTGATGTCTATAATTAGCAACAATGGCGTTTTAATTATAAAGACGTTAGGGCGATATCAACATATTGCAATATGGATTATTCTGATAGTGATATAAATACACATATTATTATGAACTATTCCCTGAGTCAAAGTCTGTGTTTGTCCTTATTAATAGTACATTACGATATAAGTGTGGTAAATTGATCTTTGCATAGAGGCGGTTTATGACGCGTGAGCGGTAGCGAGCGTGTTAAAGAAGCCAAGATACAAATATCAATTCCACACGTATATCGTACGACGTTTTTTATCACAGTTGCGAATAAAAGAAAAGACTTTAAAAGAAAACAAAATAATAATTAACAAAATATTTGTGATAAGTCTATGTTTACATTTTTTTATGGCAATATTTTTTGTTAATTATGCTCCGAAAAGGCCAGGCTAAAGACTTTTAACCTATACAGCCTTGTCTGACATACAATATTTTTTAGGGTTTTTTCTATTTGTTTTTGCGTCGGGGGTTAAGAACAAAATACAATGGTACGGAAAAACAATATATTTAAGTAAAGAAAAAACAAAAAATAAACAACTCAATTTTTAGTCGTTTTCTAAGTCATTATCACGTAAAATTTTCGTTCGTAAACCGACTTTAGAGACAACCATTTTTGCTAGCTAAAAAACTCTTTGGTACCTACCTTTTTTATACATCAAAACAGTATGTAATTAGCAGTAAGATACGTATTTAACCTATCGGGATAACTTTACAGCACTAGGTTGGCAATGTAAAACGCACGCGTGCATAATATGTTGGATTATGAGCCTAAAAGCCGTTGAATAAGATCCACTTTATGAGCAACTGTGATAAAAAAATATTTTCAATGATTTACCGGGTTTAAGTAGAGTTTTAAAATAAGGTAGCTTTTTTATTTTAGAACTATTAAACAAACCTAACTAAGTTGTTTCATCAAAAAGCAATTTTCGAAAAAGCAACTCAAACAGCGGAACCAATTTTTAGCTGCAAATAAATAGTGTAACACTTGAGATCGCATTAGACCAAGAAACCAACTTACATTTGGTGTTGGCAAACAAAACCGTCCCAACACTTAGCCTTTATGTCGTAGTATTAGAGTTCAATGTTGATTAAAGGTTGGTTTATTTAAGTGTAAGGTGTAGTAGTTAAGTACAGTTGGAGTAAAAAGTGAACATTTACACGTACGGAACTCACTAGTGAGGTAAAGGGAATTAGGGTTTGAGTGTATTACAGGAGTTTCACGATAACTGAAGCGATTAAGACTAAGATAGGTACTATAAATAAAGTAGGGTAAACCGTGTAGTCATTTTACTATATCTAACTTTATCTAGCAAACCTACTAAACGATATTCATAAAAAAACAAGTAAGAATAAATTATAAAAAATTAAAACCCACTCCTTACCTTAGATTATTCTATTTTTATTCGTTAGATCCTGTAATTGGCTTTTTATTGATATTTTGTTGTCTAATTCTTTTTTTATTAGCTATTGGTTTTCCAAATAAAAAATAAATAAAATTATTACATTGACTTATAATTAAAAATAAAATAAAGAGACCGAAATTAGAGTGTTAGTTGACAAAATTTCAATTCCGATCGAAAATTGACGTCGAATTCAGCACCACCGAAAACGCACTTAACGACACCCTTCATCGAATTGTTAATGACAGCTGTCGAAATTACAACCATCATTTTGACAGTAACATAGCTTTTCCCCACGATTGCGTTCGCGTTAATTATTCCAAAATCTTTTCTTAGCGGATGCTTACGTCATAATAGCTACCTATATGCCATAGGTCGTTCCGTCCATTAGTATGGTCCGTACGTTGATATATCAGACAGTCAGAACTTATATATATATATATGAGATTAAGTAGTATTAAAAATGTATCTTTTTTGCGAACAGTAACATCGGTAAACCGATGAAAGACGGTTGCTGACTACTGAAGGAAAATTCAATTGTGTGCTCCTTTAAAATCGTTTCATTTATTTCAGAGTTGCAATGCCATGTATAGGTATAAAAACACACAGACCGGTTGAACTTATAACACCATCATTCGTCTTTGGAGGTTAGTAATAAACGCTACCGCTATCGCTATCTGCAGCTTAACATTTAATTCAAAACGGTGAATAGAGCGTGGTAAGGCGTCCGTAAGAAACACAAGTGGTGTATCGTTCACCTAATGGTTGCATTCCACACCTCACAACCACCAGGCTTTTATATATTATATACATTTCTTAACCTTTTACTAGAGGTCTTTAAGGTCAAGACTTTCATTCCGTACGACAGCGATCAACTCAAACGGACTAAATATTTTTCTATTTATTCAGTTTGCTAGCAATTATTATTGCTAAAATTAAATTATTAAAATATTGAAATTATTGAGATATTTCTTCTACACTTCAATTGCCTCACGAAGGAAAGTGGTAATACTATATATAATATCTACGGTCGGAATCAGAATTGCAGATCCACCGTAGAGATCTAAAATTCCTATTTTTGGAATATTTTTATCAAAATAAATATTTTAATCGAATATGGTAAAAGCCAATGATGATGAATGATTTCAAACTTGAACTCGATCAAGACCTAATAGAATCTTGCTTGAGTTGAAAACATTATAATAATTAGTAGTTTTGGAGCTCTACGGTGGGTCTGCAATTCTGACTCCGACCGTACATATGCACAAGTAATTGTAGTTATATAGGTGTTATAGCTACCTACATATGTGCGAGATGTGTCGTGCAGTCAGCCAGTCAGCCAGTCAGCAGTCAGCAATACAACGCGCGGGAAGCTTCGATCTGCGACACGCTGACGTTTTGATTTGTTACCAGATCATACGGATTTAGTTTACGTTACACAACTTTGATTTATATTGTTTCCTGTATAAGTATTAATATAGTTATAGGAATTCACTATAAAATATACCCCGCCGTTTTAACAGCGTACTATGTCCATCCCGTGGGAAAATATGAATAAAAAGTATCAATATTTCTAATGAAGTGTTTGATTTTAATGAACTAAATGTAACTTTTGTTATAAATAAATTATTTGAAGCCGTAATGGTCTTCGTGAAACTTCTCAGGTTACGTCACAATTCTGACGATTGTGAACTTTATGTTTATGGAGGCATGAGATCTAAAATAATATTTACAATTTTTTATAATAATTTTGGAGGCATAAGATACAATGTGTGATATAATATGATCAAAGGAGGCATGAGATCAATCCGACTAATCCAATCTCTTCTTTAGAACGTTTTGAAGCAGCCAATCTAAGCTCTTCTAAATATTAGTTCGATTAGTTACATCCTTTTTTCGTTCTTAGGGAGACCTTTTTTATTCTTTCACGTCCCTTTAAGTTTTGTATTTGGCAATTTTCAGTGGAAAATTACAAAATCATTTACATTAATTCACCTTTGGCAAAATAATAGAAAATTTTTGATAATTTAATATTATGTAGTATGTTGTCCTACTAAATATTTAAGTCATATAAATAAGAAAGTTGGTGTGTGAGTATGGGAGTGTTGATTTATAATTATAGGCATCGAGCACATAACCAGTAGAGAGGAAATGTTGTTTATTTTTCAGTCAAAACCACGCAGCGCTCGCAGTGATCCGATTATCCGACCAACGATTCCGATTCCGATTATCAACGTAACGCAAGATGTTGTACTAGCAAATATATATTATCGAGATGTTTATTACTGTAACACTTTTTTATTTGAGTGAGACAGTATTTAATTAAAAATATTTAAATTACTCGGAAATAGAGCGCAAGAGAAAATTGGAAATAAAATAACTATTAAGAAGTTAATACAATGATTAGACTACGTTGATTTTGAGTTAACAGTTTTTTGTCTTACTGATTGTTTAAATAAAATATATGCTTTTGAATACATCATCTCAAACTAGTATATCTATTGAAAACAACCAGCAACCGATCAGTATCAGGATTGTATGACCCACATTACGTCTCTACTGGGTGTGTACTCAATGTTATTAGTAGATAACAGAAGTCCTAGATTGATACATAGGTTAATTATAATCCCGATATTCCCACGGGTGGAACCGTACGATGTAACTAGTTAGCTACACCTTCAATTTGTAAACATCAAAGTTTAATTACAACGTGTTTACGACTTGTAGTTGTAGTTCCGATTAACTTTTGTCATTGATTTAAGTTTTAATAGGAAATAGTCGGGGACCCTTGTCACGGTACGTCACACGTCACTCGTCAACATCGGTTGATGCATACGTCAATAATGAACAAGGATCCTTTAGATTCGAGGTGTTATGATGATGGAGTTCACACTTATCGGACTTTCTATACTTAAACAGAGGAAGGATTTGATTGTTTGTTTGCATTTAATAGGCTCCAAAACTTGGTATGAAGATACATTGTTTCACTGGGAGTGTTATAGGCTACTTTTTATCCCGATATTTCTACGCGTTCGGGAGTTACGCGAGTGAAACATCGGAGCGCTGCTAGTGTTAAATAAAATCAATAAAGACTAGGTATACAGTATACAGGGTAATGAATAATTAGCCATACAGCCACCTAAGAGCTTTTTGACAAACAACTTTTTTACAAGTATTGGAAAATTCGAAAAAATAGTTACTTTATGATATTTCAAAAATCATTATGAGTTATTATGATCAGTAAAGCATGAGAAATAAGTAAAATTCTAAAGTGAAATTCATGCAAAATATTCTAAAGTTGTCTCGTCGCTTAAAAATTCCAACAGTGTCATAGACGGATCAAAGAATTCAGGAAAAATATGTTATACAAAAATCCGACTCACTCTTGACCGATTTTTAACAATAGTATCTTCAATTTAAAGTCTATTGCTGAGTTGTTTAAAGTTTAGTTTTATTATAATGTTGTGGCAAAACATTTTCCATTATTTGTCTTCATCTCAAGCTACTATCCTATTACAGACAACTTACTTTCAAACGCTAAGAGCAAATACAAACTAGGAACTTAAAATCGGCCGATTAAAGTACGATACTAGACCGTGAGCCAGGTCCTAACCGAGTCCATGTCGAGCGTGGCGGACGCAAAAGGTCAAAATGTACATGTTATACGCAGCTGCTAATTAGTGTTAATTTATTAAGAGATGATCTAGAAAGTTTGAGACAGATTGACAATCCGTCGCAGACGATCGCGAACTATGGAAAGCGAGTACCCTTTGCCCTGTAGTGAGCCTCATAATAAAAATAATATATAACATGCGGCGTCCAAGTCCTAGCTCTGATGGCGCTGCTCGACATAGACATTGATAAGTAATTTTTGAAATTTACGCCGACAGAAATATTTTGCATTCATGCCTTAGCCGCTTCTCGGACGGACATATCTCGGACACGGTTTGGATTCGGCACAGTCAAGTATACATCTTGGCCGTGCCGGGCCTTATTGATAGTCACTGTAGCATTTAATTGTTTGTTTTATTTCCTACAGAGCGTCCTTACTGTCTGCCGATTGAAAAGTAATATGTATGTACCTATCTAGTCTCCGTTTGCCTTACCAGTAGTTTATGCAGCGCTTCCTAAAGCACTTGAAGCGATGAACGTAATATTCAAGCGGTTATGTCGTCCGCTGGCAGCGCTTTAAAGCGACGTTTAAGAGAGATTGCTGGACGTAATGTGCATTAAAATCATATTGGAGTTTGTTGATGGTAAGCGTGATTTATTTTACAAAGTAGTTCAAGATGTCCTCCTTTGAGAAAATACGTTATTAATGCAATTACGTAATAATAAATATAGTTTCCTGGTGGTTTTCATACAAATAGTCGTTAATATCTACATATCTGAAAACGATAATCGTTGAGTTTTGCTTGATTCTGTCGTCCTCCAATTGATTTAGTTTTATGGCATTTTATTTAATGCTCCGATCCAAATTCTAATTCCTTATTTTAATTACAATTCTGAATAATGACTAGGATTACTGTAAGTACACATTCCCCTTCTTTTTTCCTTTTATCTAACAACTAATTAAGAACCCAAAACATCACGACCAATTATGAAAATAAAATAGGTGTGTGCAGGTGCATATCAAATCATGGTTTAATGAAAAAAACAAAGATAAAAATACATAGGTTCCATCGTGTCCGAAGATATTGGGATGTATCAGGGACACAGCCGCAGTGGAACTCGTGAAACGTCTCATCTTACGTCTTACAACAAAATTTAGATTTTTTATTTAGTGTTTCAAAGAATTTACCTACAAATGATAAGTTATTACTTTTTATTATTCACCGTAGTCCTTTGTGAATTTTCTCCGTACTCCGTTCAAATTTCAATTTGATCATATTCGCAATTCTTTTAAGTTATTAGTATTACAGGCAGTCGAGTCGAGGCTCCAATATTGCCAATATCTTTGAAGGCTGCACTTTTTCAATTATATATACAATTTAAAATATTATTAGACTACTACAGGCTATCTTTTCGTCGATGTTCTGTTAGGAGTATGAATCTATTTTAAATTCCAGCCCAGACAGATTCAACAACGCACAGCTCAAACACGAAACGAGCTAGAATTTGGCATAAAGATAGCTGCTATAATGTAGGCACGCTACGAAGGGATTTTGTGAAATTAAAACCATCCGCGGAGGAAGTCGCAGGTGAAAGTTAGTTGGCCGATAAACTTGTCGGCTATGAATAAGTTTACGATCTGTTTATGACGGTTACATAGTGCCTACTTCTCCAAAATCCGTACATAAATTAATAGCTCTTTTCTTCATTTATTATTGTCAGATTTCGTTGTTTCTTATTTTTTGTGGAAGTAATTCATTAAAAACTACTCATGTATTTCTTCTTTTTATTTTATTATCCATTAAAAGTTATCTTTAAAGTTATACTTTTTTGGAATAATAAAAGATGTAAGCGGACAAGCTTATCAATAACATAACATTTTGTTGTAAATTAACCTCCTAATACTCAAGCGTTTAGGAATGCCCTTAAATGTAAGACGCCCCTATCCTATTGAAATATGACACTTAAATGTCAATTATTTCGCGCCTTTCAATGCTATGGCGAGATGAAAAGCAGGTTCCAAGATTCCAAAATATTATTAGTAAGTGATTCTCTTAAGACTAATTCAAACAAAATGTTATTTATTCTGACCAATGCCTAGTTTCATTAGCATTATAATTACCTGTTAGAAAAAGTAGGACATCTAAAAAGACACCTGTATCAAATTGAAATTCATAAGTAAAGTTCGCGGCTGTTTCAGGATTTTTTGTTTCGTTTTTCAGGTGTCTTAATGGTGGCAGAACCTATGCATACAAAGTGAAACAATTTAAATGATAATACTCTGAATGTTGGCTTTTATATTTTTTCAAATTTTAAGAATATTAAAAAGCATTTTAAAAAGTATCATATTTTGATAAGTAAAAAATGTACCCTCAATTAAAAGTCTATTATCATTGTATTGTAATGATAATTGACTTTTAATTGAGGAACGAAGACCGTTGTCTTCGTTCAAATGTCATGTGATTTTTTTATCACTATTTTGTCCCATTCATTCCTGTGTGGTTTTGTTCAAGTGGCGATCAAAACCGAAACAAAAGATGATCGAAACTGAAACAAAAGATGTCAGGGTTGCAGCCGACAGTAGATACGTGATAACGTTTTATTTAAATCAAAGGAATCTCATGTTACTCATAATAACCCAAAAATATACCACCTTTTCAGCTTAGTCAACCGTGTCCTGAGGATAAAACTTGTTAATACGCCCGGAGTCAACAAAACCGCGGGTTTCATCACGATATTTTTTTTCACCATAAGAGCGGTACGTTCCTGGTGATCAAACTTTCTGGTCAAACCATTTTGTCCAAAAGGAATAATTTTCCTCGTAGTCAAATTGTCTAAGCAATGTTAATTAATTATTAGCGCAGTTAAATCGAAACAGAAACTTCTTTCTATCTTTTGTTTGGTAATTTATCCCTTGTAAGCAAATTAGACGAAGGGCAAAATTCTGACAATTTTGCCGATTTTATGTAAAAAGACGTTCTTGATCAGACTATCCAAAAAAAACAAGTGGCAGGGTTTTAGTGCAACTTGAAGGACTCTGAAAAAGCTCTCAACTATAAAAATAGTTAGAAGCCCTTCGTCTAATTTGCTTACAAGGGATATTTTACCAAACAAAAGATAGAAAGAAGTTTCTGTTTCGATCGTCTTTTATTTTTGTTCAGAATGTGTTTTGGTTCAGTTTCAATCGCCTTTTGTTTCTACTTTGATCGCTTTCTGTTTCTACTTCGATTGCCTTTTATTTCTACTTTAATCGCCTTTTGTCTACTGGACGCTATGGGAAAGGCATTGTTTACATGGTCAACTCTTGCCTAGTATTAGACTTTCAAATCGCTCTAGACCATCACGCGACTTACGTATTCTCCTTCAATTCCACGTTACTTCGAGTTTCAACTAAAATAGATTAGATAAGAGGACTTATAGAGTATATAACATCTCTTGGGGGGAAAACTAGGTTACCTAGATACATCGCTAGGGTAAGGATAAGTATAACTATCACGTATTTTATCTTAAGGCCATTTGATGCCAACCACGCCAACGACCTCGGTGCTCGAGTCGCGTCGCGTCAACTAAAATTGTCAATTCGTGAAAAATTATAGATTTTTTATCACAGTTGCTCATATAGTGGATCTTATTAAACGGCTTTTAAGGCCATAATCATCATAATCCAACATATTATGCACGCGTGCGTTTTACATTGCCAACCTAGTGCTATAAAGTTATCCCGATAAGTTAAATACGTATCTTACTGCTAATTACATGTTAGGTAGGTGAAACATTCTTAATTTATCTGGGTTGTACTGTTTTGATGTATAAAAAGGTAGGTACCAAAGAGTTTTTTTAGCTAGCAAAAATGGTTGTCTCTAAAGTCGGTTTACAAACGAAAATTTTACGTGATAATGACTTAGAAAACGATTAAAAATTGAGTTGTTTATTTTTTGTTTTTTCTTTACTTAAATATATTGTTTTTCCGTACCATTGTATTTTGTTCTTAATCCCCGACGCAAAAACAAATAGAAAAAACCCTACAAAATATTGTATGTCAGACGAGGCTGTATAGGTTAAGGCGCTCTTCCAGTACCGTGTATAAGCCCATACATTACCTTAGCCCCCACTCTCAAAAACGTAGCGTGCTGCGTGCTAACTGTTATATTTGATCGATATGCAAAACATTTTAGCATTATTATCCACAAATATAGTTCCGAGAAGTCAAAACCTATCATTTGATTCATTTTTAGAAACAAACGTTAACTATTTTTGAATAAAACCCGATAAACGATCTAATAATTCTCGGTTTTCTAACATTTTTTTTATCGAACGAAGTTGTTCATATCATGTTTTCAACCACAATAAACAAAAATATGGTTATTAAACTACAATATCTATTTATATCCAAATATCAAAAAAAGAGTATTTGATTACTTAGAGTTGCTTAAAACAAAGGTCGATTTTGGTAGCTTTATTAGCACCTGCCCTTAATAGCCTGGCCTTTCCGGAGCATAATTAACAAAAAAATATTGCCTTAAAAAAATGTAAACATAGACTTATCACAAATATTTTGTTAATTATTATTTCGTTTTCTTTTCAAGTCTTTTCTTTTATTCGCAACTGTGATAATAAACGTCGTACGATATACGTGTGGAATTAATCTTTGCATCTTGGCTACTTTAACACGCTCGCTACCGCTCGCGTGTCATAAACCGCCTCTATGCAAAAGTCAATTTACCACACTTATATCGTAATGTACTATTATCAAAATCTATACAATTTTCAGGTGGGGTTTTGACCAACATTTTCTGGTCAAAAAGTTGAACGAAAGATAATTTGTTTTCGATTCAAATTCTATTAAAATTTAATCTTTAATCAAAAATAGACTAGAATTTCGTTATATTAAAATATCGGAAGAATATCCATCTAAAAATTGTATACGAAACAAAAAAAATCACTAACGATTTATGTTACCTATAGACAGAAAGTGAAACTCCGCTTAAGGCTACTATAAAATTTAAAAATAAAAGTTTTTCTTTTCGCATTTAATTTAAGCGAGCTGTCGATAGTGGTTCTGCAGTGACCCTAACATTTTAAAAAGTGGACGTTTGGCCCGTAGACCAGTTTTTCTGTGGGCTGTGAAGATGTACTTTAACCCAAAAGTTGACAAGGAATTGTTACTTAAAACTTATTTTGCTAATATTACGGCCATCCTTAGCTAAGTGTTCCATCCTTTAAAAATACATGTTTTATCTCCTGTAAAATGCTCTCTCGCAGACTTTAAAAAATTGAAGCCTAACAAAACCTAATTGTGAAGACGAGTTTACTTAAAACAAAACTTAAACCTATGAAGTTACATGCGTTAATTAACCATCCATGTTTCAAGTTAGAATCCTAGTTACTTGGGTAAGTTAAGTTAGCCCCACACTTAGGGCAAAGTTAACGAGGCTTGGATTCCTTTAACTATGTCCTTCGATGATCAAAAAGTAACTTTATACCTTCGTCACAGAGTTTAATCTCGATTGGATATTAGGCCGTTAATAGTAGGGCTATCTGCCCTTGGCTGGACCTTTAGCCAAATTGGTCAGATGCCCCCGCTATTCTTGGCAATTGACCGTTACACACAATTTAAGTTTAGGACCTATTTCTGGTTCAAATCTAATACAAAATTATGAAGGTAAACTGGTGGTTTGTTAATAACTTAAATTACATTTTAGACCATAATCACATGAGTGTATCTAATGGAAATACACTATAACGATGCATAGGTACTATACCCCGAAAAATTACGATGTACGAAATCTCCACATTTCGAAGAACAGAATATCGAAAAAACATAAAATTGAACCCGTGGAACAAACACAATACCTATATAATTTTTGTTCAATTTATTATTTGCGTCGTTCCTTCAGACGTGTATTCTTCAAAACACCGCCTCGAATTCGATTAAATAACAATTAATATAGCACAGCATCAATAAAATAGTCAGCAAACAATCAAAACGAACCCCAAAATCAAATCTCCATTTCAATAAACAGGGATAATCTTAGAAAAACAGGCGGAAAATCCTACATTTGAGCCGCAGAGATCAAACGTTTAAATAAAAGTGGAATAGAGGCAGAAACCCGGACATTGTCGACCTTTTCCTTTGCAATACTTTGAACACGAGTCGAGCCTCAGTTACGCATCAGTTACGTTTTTTGACATAGTGTATTTTGATAAACAATTTTGGTGAAAATTATTTTATGCAATTTAATTTAATAAATAGGTAATAAAGTTGTAGTTTACACTAAACTCGCGTAATATCTGATAATTTCTCGTTCAAAGAACTTCACGGCTATATCTCGTTGAAGAGTGTAATTGGCTTTAGTCCCTGGTCCCAGTTTTAGAATAAGCTGACTATGGCTTATAACCTCTATGGCTTAGAAGCTAAAACTAATACAGAGAAGTATATTACTGAAAATACAAATATAAAGCACAATTTGCACACAGCGCCATTAGCCCCAAGCTCAACAACTAGGCTTGTGTTATGGTAACGAGGTAAAGGAAAGAATACTAGTTTTACTTCTAGTTTTAATAATACTTAGAGAAACAGTTCGAATAGCACCAAGTATTTGTTAACCGAAACATATATCTGTACACTAATATTTGTTCGACGCCTAAATCGAATCCGCAACCTACTGCGTCACAGGCGGGTGTTCGCTGCGCCATAAAGGTAGATGTCCTCCCTACATCCTTGTAATATTAAATATCTTTAGAGCAGAGAGAGCAAACATTTTGTTTTCTCCCGTTCCGATAACCGATCAGTTTTCAATTTCCTCCGGCACCACGACCGCGCGGTTCGAGAACACTCTGTATACTCTCGTATATCCAGGACCAAGATGGGAACACTTATGTGTTTTTATGACCTCCCCTGTATGATGGCTTGGTTTATATCAATTGTAAACATAAGTTGATTTCGTTGTAGCGGTTGAAATAAGGTTTCGTATACTGTGTAACACTTTTAAAACATTGTAAACGTAAAAAGAAAGTAAAACATCTTTAAAGTCGGTCGGAAGAGTAAGGGTTACTTGCGAAAACTAAATGTAACGAATGTAATCTAACCTCTCCAAGGCAAGGCAGGCCCCAAATCCCAAAAAAATCTAATGAGTTTCATGTGCCTTCTTCTCCGGAAGCGTTCCGAAGGCACACATTCTAACCTACTTTTATTTCAATGCGATGTCGTGTAGTTGAATCCAAATCAATAAATATTTTTGACTTTGGCTTTGATTTTGAATATCCAATTTGAATTTGAAGTCCAATTGTGTCAATCGTACAATATTATACAAATAATGAGACGATTCACTAACTCTACTGCGGCTGCGTCCCTGATACCGTCTACATAATATAGTTTCATTTGTAAAAGAAATAAATACAGCATGCAGTATTGTATTGGACTTATGCTAATGTATCGGAAACGAGAGTCGTTTGAAGCTAGATAAAAAAGAGCTACAGAGCAATGGCGGTTAACGCTTTTATTTCACTGAGGACTTAGGATATAATTTCATTGGCAGATACATGGCCTTATTATCACCAGTAGAGAGACTATTACTTAGTTGAAGTTAATTTATTTTTGATAACATAAATAATTTTTACAAAAATTAAGCAAGTTTAAAATTTGTGTCGGTGGGTTTAAATGAGCTTTCGGGTCTATTTTCTAAAGTATAATAAACTTAATGCTGAAAGAAATTACGTGCTCGATTTTGACAAAAAAGTATTACCCTTAAGCAACACTTTTCACAAAAGACCTGGTAGTATGCGGATTTTATTTACTAAAGAAATAAAGATAATCATATAATTGACATGATTGTTTATTTGTTTTGTTATTTTGTTTGCCTTGATTCTACTTACTATACCTAGATAAAAACAAAGTTAAATAATATCCCAAGTTCACAGTGTCAGCGAATCAATGATTATGATTGGAAATATGCCAATATCTCCCGTTAAACTTACCTAGTAGCCTCAATACATTCAATATGGCGTTTAGCAAATGATACTACTTCATTGGATTATCAAGGGAAATGGGGCGGAAAGGGAATGATCTAACAGGTTCCGACGAGAAATGCAGCTGAGACGTGGCCAACTCGTAATTGGAGATACGTGACGTGTGATTTTTTGCGTTTTGAAGAGGAAAAAGAAAAAAGTCACCGGAGACTGTAGGTAGAGTGATCGTTTGTGAATGAGACATTATTATATTTGAAGTCGAATAATAAAGCCATGATAAATTGGTGAATCCTGATCCTGAGTCCTGATTCGACACATTAAAAAATACTAATATTTGATAGGTAAGTACGTCCCTATTCGTCACACATTATATACTTATACGTCCTGTATCACGGGGCTATGGAGCCCCGGACCTTTGGAAGGCGTGCGTGGAGCCGAAGCCAACACGTAGAGGCCCTTTACAATAACAAGTATAATAGCAAGCAATGGGGTGGATTCTAAACCGGCGATTATCCCTGTCTACACTATAAAGTGCAACCAAGGACAACCTCCGGTTTGGATGAAAACTATTGATAATCTACAGGACAAAACTAGTGGAGCTATTGTGATGGGATGGTAGTGGACTAGATACTGGGGAACTATGGATACTATGGCACCTGCCGTAACAATGTTCAATAAACACGTAAAAATGGCAGGCGGAGACTCGCCAACTCTCAGACTGGGCCACCCTAATTAGCCGAGTGAATTACAGCAAGGGGGCAACAGGAACGTGAGTAGCTAAAGGATGGAGAGGCCTCACTGGATTTTAAGTCATCGCTGGTAGTCCAAGCGAGCGGGCCAACTCATCACTGACGTTCAGCATCCATCCTTCGAGCATTTCTGCTATTGCGACTCCACTCTGGACAGCCGGTGAAGGCAAGCCAGAGGCGGGGGACCGCTTCCTCATCAGGTTTCACTCCGACCAACCAACTAAGGCAAGCCGGAGGTGAGGAACGGTGACTTCCCCCTGGAGAACTCGGGACCGCGGGTCGTTACTCCCCGTCACCTCGCCTCAAGGTGCCCTGCGGGCATATACTTATTATTGTTATGTACATGAAAATAAAGATTTAGTTCTCATACCACAGAATTCCAAAAAATCTCAATTCGTCCCAGAAAGTGTTCCTAATTCAGCCCTTTTTTTTGCAATTGTTTTTATATTATCATTCCCAATTCATCTAAATGAAACTAAAACGATTTTTACAAAATATGTACAACATTTTTATTTAAAGAGAAGGTGCAGAAAATTAAAGTGTAAATTATTATGAATTGAAGCAAACAATAAAGCTTACCTATTGTTTGCTTCGATTGAAGACTAATTAAAACTAGAAACAGGTGAATATGAAATCAAAGCTCCACTGAAATCAGAGCCAGCGAAGAGGGCAACCCTGGCCAATTGACCTGGCAACGTTGGACCAAATCAATGTTGTACCGAAACATGTTCTACCGGAACTATGAAATTGCTATTCGAAATCACGATGGTAAGGATTTCATTGGAATTTGATGAAATATTTTGAGAAATGTAGAGATAGGAATCTTCTAAAATTTAATAGCATTTGAATTGACTTGAAATGAGTTTTTTAATTATTCGTCGCGTAGGTATGTATTTTTTTTATGTATGTCCATGATGATACGAATTCGGCTTAACCGATTGAGATGATTTTTTTTAACAGATTATACTTAGTAGCGGTTCGTAGTTTCATCTGTATAAATATCAATCCCACGGGAATATTTAAATAACAAAAGATGCGTTTGATTCAAATTCATTGAACAATTTCAGCGTAAAGCATAATATTATAGGTACACCGTCCTACAAACCTATGAATTTATAATAGAAATGAGGATTTATAGGAAATGAAAATCTTGTTTAAAGTCGGCTAAAGTTAGAATGAAATGAGCCAGTTTCAGGAATGACCAATTTTAAAGTAAACATTTCAACAATAAACTAAGGCTCGCTTTACAATATCTGTCAGCCTCAGGCTGTTTGTTTAGGTTGCAACCGCAAACGGGTAGACCTAGCCTAGCACATACCAGATGTGACGTCTGCCCTTAGATTTCACAATATTGTAGAGGGGACACTCCGCTGATTTATCTGACCGTGAGATACTCACATTGTGTTGTGAGCACGCACTGACGCGTCATCGGCGGCACCATCAAAATTAAGCTACTTTGCGACTATTGGTGGCACTGACTATATTTGATTCAGGTATACCACGCATACTTCGATCTAAAAGCATCGCAGTCTCCATGGCATCGCACATCATTGCAAATTTACTGCAAGTGGTGCAACTTTTCATACATTTCATGAAGTGTTTCAGGCAGAAGTTTGAAATAAAATGTACTTAGTTTTATATGTAGATAGACTGATAAAAATCTCGTAGTACTTGCACTTGAGAGTTAATAATTTAAAAAAACACGCATGTGCTAATCACTAACAATTAAATAAAGTCCTCCACTTTTGTAATTGTTATATTGAAAGGTAGCAGTAAATTAAAAATATTTTGCAGGTTAAATACAAGACAAATTGGAGATACTATACTCAGTACAAAATAGTCAAGTGTCCAATCTACTTCTAGTTCAGTTATCTGTGCTCTTACCTTTACTATAACAAACTAGCTATGCCAAAATCAATCTTAACGTGAAATAAATAAGGTTGGCGTCTACTGCGTGGTGTGTTCAAGTGTTAGCAGACAAAATAACGTCCGAGGTTCAGCTGGGCAGATGGTAGAAATAGTAATTATACACAATAACCTCTAACTATGTGAATCAAGTGTCTTCAAACCGGAATACTATTTAGATAGAACACGAAAAAAATATACGGAAGTCTGAATCGGGATGCCACCGTCTTCTAGGTTTAAATTTACTTTATTGTTTTCTCTGATGAGGAATACAGTTATATGATAATTTAATTTATTTGTAGACTAGCTGCGCCTTGCGGAATCCAAGAATATCGGGATTCAAGTAGCTTAGGTATGTGTTATTCCAGAACTCCAGCTAGCATTATAACATGAAGTTTCATCACAATGGGTTAGTATTTCGGTGCAGAGATTTAAATTACTTTTACATTTATAGTAATTTATTAGAAGAATCTGTCTTGGGCAAACAAATAATTTAAAAAAATTCGAGTGACTGAAATAACATATTTTATAGTTATATTCATAAATGTATAACCCTTTTATTTCTCTAGCCCAGAGTTTACAGTAATTATAGAGCACATTATTCTAGCTATCAAGCTAATCCGAAAAAAAAACAACTAGTAATAAACGTTATAATGTTTAATTACACGAACGTAAAGAATCTCATTAGAGTAGAAGCAGCTATTCGCCGCAGGACTTAGAAACTACTTTCCATACAATGAAGCCCCATAAAAATCACCTGCAATTAATATCACCCACGCCATAGTGGTAAGGAGAACTAGCACCAGTAGTCTGGTACAGGTCTGAACAAAAGTGTTCCCCATTCGCGGGCGTGTTTTATTGGCAAAGTTTCACTATAAATCGGGTCAGCGGAGTGTGACGGATCAGGCCACCCGTTTGTACTGTTGACGAGATAAACTTTAATACAATATGGGAATATTTTAATCATATTAATTCTGTTATAAAATTGAGTTCAAAGGTAACCAAAGATACCCACTATATCGGAACATAATGAACGAATTTAATGTCATAAATATACGTCATAATTTGTAACGGATAAAAGGATAAAGGAGGTAGTTAATCCAACCTTTTTCTTCCCTTCGCTTATTAAGCGCTTGGATTAACGACATTCACCAGAATATAATCGAATTGAAACATTTTAATATCGTGATGTGGTTTAAAATATTAGGGACTTAGATAATTTCTATCACAACAAATACAGTACCAGATATATTTGCTCACATTAGAATTAGCCATTCAATATGCCTATTTAATATGCTCACAAAGGCAGGTAAGTACCTACATATTTTTCAATAATTTTCGCTGGATCAGCGTCACTAGCTTAGTTTGGTTAAGAAAAATATGAACACCTCACCGTTCTCCGCTACAAAATAAATGAATAATTGATACACTTTTACATCTAACTGTACCTTGCCCGGTCTACGATTTATTTCACACCTTAAACCCATTGTTAATCCCTATATTTCTCACGCTCCCTGAAGCTTCTCAAAGCTTATGAATACCATTTTCCGATACACAAATCATTATACATTTTATAAAGATTTCTACGCGAATGAAGCTCTGCTTTAGAAGTTTCGAAACTTCTTTGCCGAGGTCTTTCTTTGCAAAATGCTAGTAAAGAAAAACGTTGGTAAAGACTTCGACTGCTTTAGCGCGGAGTTTGAATACCGACTAAAACATGAACGTCTCAGGTTCGATGCCTGCCTTGCTTGGAAGCTAGCGTTTGGTGCTTACTTTATTTAACGGCTGGACCAAACTCAGTTTATTTATAATACATACAGTCAATTACAAATAGTAATTTTACAAAATATGTAAGAACGTAAGTACCTAAAACTTTTCTTCACGATTTTTAATCATTTTCAGTATTTTATCCGTATTTCTAAGTGCAGTTCGGAACACATGTTTCCAGTAGAAGCAAGAATTTCACGTCCAATTACTTCTAAGCTGAGAAATTTAATATTTCACGAACGGAAATTAAAAATGAAACTTCTCATGATTTAAACCTGTCTAGAGCTTTCGCAGGAAATTGCAAAAAAGTCATTAATTAGTTTTGTATCTGGGGAGTGGTCAGATTCAGTTATTTTACGTTATGTTTCTAGTTCTACGTAGATGGCTAACAAAAAAAAACAATATAAATGGCATCAGGGATGCAGTCATTAAAATAAATATTGCAGGACATGCATACACCGCCATCTACTTCGAGTTCAATAGATCGGTAAGTACTTATTATTGATAGAGAATCACAGTGACCATAACAATTATTTGCTTACAGAAACAAATATCCTGTACACAAACGTACATAAAAGAATATATAAATAATACATAAATTACACCGACAAGATCGTCCCCGCTTGGTATTAACGTCATCGGCCCCAAAATACTGGCAACATGTCCTCTTTGGATACCCAGGCTCAACCTGCTTCACAATTCACAAATTTGACCTAAAACAAATGTTATCAAAAATCTAATAATGTTTGCCGGTAGATTTATATATAAAGGTATAAACACACAGCAATAAAGTTAGCAAAGCAATTCGCTTTGACATGAATATTTGCTAGTGTTTGCGACCGTACTCTATTCTACCTACAGTCTACAGGTTTACTCTGTTATTGCAAAATATAACCTAGTTATTGATGCCTTTATGTTTTCAATGGATTTGCTTTCTTCCTAAACTAGTTACGCATAGCCCGATAGATGGCGCTGTACGTGATATCGTATAGTATTTATTATTTATTTCAATTTAAAACTAATATACCTAACTACCACATTTTCTAAAATAAACTATTTTCAAGTTAAAAAAGAAATGCCAATGTAATAAGGTATTATAGATATCTTGTTATAGTCGACTTACATTCAGTTGATGCGTGGCTAATTTTAATAATTCATGAAGGCTCATTTATGACTCAAGGAACCGTGAATAACTTACGCCCTTTCTTGTTGACTTTACTCTTTACCTTTAGGTACTAATAATTAAAATGTGAAAGTTTGTGTGTTCGTAGCAAACTAGTTAACTGGTTGCGGTGAAACTTGGTATGTAGAAAGCGAGTAACGTTAAACATAAGCTACTCTTTATCCTGATATTCCCATGGAATCGGGACTGTTAATCCCCTTTGAAACAAAAAAAAACGTGGGAAACGAACAAGCTGAAAACCAGCGCTGGGTAGCTGCGTTTCACATGCTAAGCCTACTACTTGATTTTCTTTTTATAAATTGTATATTTTAATATTATTATTAAAATGGGGTAAGCAATAGTAGGCATAGCAATAAACAAGTGTTTATTTTTATATTTTAAGAAATAAGCTAAGATTGTAACTGACATTGCTTTTCAGTATCACTTCTAACCGCGCGCCTTATTAACCAAGTTGTACGAGGTATCAACAAGATACCGCAATAAAACTTTATAGGTACCCTTCTACGCAGAAACAGTAAAACCTTTTTTATCAAAAAAACTATTTTTTTATGTCCCAGCATGGTGAAACTGTCAGCAAAACATTGGACAGATTCGTAACGAAAAAATTGGATGTCTTTCACGTTAGTTTTTTTTGTTTTTAAATACATTAATAATTTTGACAAAAATCTATCTAAAATATGTAAGTTCTTCTAAATAAAAAGTATTAACAACACAACATTTTTTTAGTTATTTTTAGTTTGTTTTTAAGTTGTTGTTTAAGTTATGTTTTTAGACTAAAAAATATAGCGACACGAAAAAGATTGAATTAGCTACGAAGCTCCTTTGCTTTTACTGTCTAAAGAAGAGGTTGGATTAGCTACAACTGTCACGTTTACATATAAAGAGTAAAACTCCAGCCGCACGGCGCGTCGGAGCTGACACGGACACATATTTTTTATACCAAATTTAATATTTTAACTAACATTGACATTAATCTCTGTAATCCGTTCCATTTGGCTGCCAATCGATGCATCAAATGTTGTCACAATCATCCTCCAATCACAGGCAATTAAACCTGACCATTGACCAATCAGAACGCCCGACGGAATTGCTTGTCAAAGAGCTGTCATTGTGAACGTATGGACGGTTTTACTGCATACGAAACGAGAATGAAAATTAGTCAAACACGAGAATGTTTTCGAATGTTTAATTTTATTCTTTGTTCTCGACGAAATTTTTAATTAAACTTTTTTTTCAGTCGTTTTAGGTGTGTTTTAAAAAAGGGTTTTTAGTAACAATAGAATGTAAATGAAAGAATATTTTTACGCAATATAACGTAATGTATGGAAATCCAATGGGAGTAATAACATCTAACGAACTTCCTATGTCGACTACATCGTACCGGTTTTCCATGACTGTTGAGTCTGCCTTCCAGAGTATGGTATTATGGTATTCAGGTCACTGTAGTGTCTGGGACATGTATTAGACGGGCTTATTAAACAATCTATAGAGCTGTTCCTATTCTAATGAAATTAATTTAATGACCCAGGAAGTTAGATTGTATGACATCACAGCCATAATTTGGCTTTTCCGAGTAACCCCCTACATCAAAATTATGGTATCACATTTCCATCTTCCATAGAGTTGTGTTTAGTAAAGTTATTTTCCAAAATTCACGACTTTCTTAGGGACAAAACTAACATAATTAGAAACTAAATTACGACCAATAAATACTCTATGTTCGATTAGCGATTAAGATAACGAAAATACAATAACTAGCAGAAGCTCCTTATCAATATCCTAGATAATTATTATTAATTTCATTATTATTCACTCAATCGCAAAGCCAATGTTATTATCGCAGCAATAAAGTACCAAAAGCTCCTTAATCTTAAGGCGACGGCGATGGCGACGTTCCACCAAGTTGCGTTTCTAGGAAACAATTGATATAAATCAAACAGTCTAGGCCGGATTGTGGCTAGCTTTATCGAATAAGCCATTAGCTATGTTTGGAGCATGGATTGGATTTATAGATGAAATTGTAATAATTTCATATTATAGACCAGAGGAGATAGAGTTCTTGGGTTACGGAAACTTATCATTATTTAGGCCGCAGTTTGTAGACGCTGTTTTATTGTTTGTTATTTTAATTTCATTGATAATACAACTATTTTTCCCAGATTTTTAGTTGTTAAGTAAAATTTTGATTTTGCAAAATGTTAAATTTACAAAATGTTATTATCGCCATTGTGAAATACAAAAACGGGATTACATCATTCCACTATAATGGGAGTTGGGAAGACAGTTCAAATAGCGCAATATTTTGTTGTAAAATGACAGAATCTTAATTAATCTGTGCTAATTTACTTGTCTTGTACCATACCTAGTTAAAACGCCTTAAGTCAAGTCGACACAATAGTTCTTTCCTCACGTCCGTTACACGTTATGACGCAATTATGACGCGACATCCGTTACATTTGGTATTCGTTGACCCTCTATTGACCAATTTTTTAAAGATATTTCAGGTGAAAATAATGAGCGTGGATACCTAAGTTAAAGAAAATCTAGTGTTAGAAATAGTATTAGAAGCAAAAATGTCGTTACACAGCTCGGTTCTTGACGAGAAAATTATTTTGAAATCCCCGAGCTCAGGAGGTATCAAGACACTTTTCAGTTTTCAAAGTGATTTACATTTGCGTCTTGTTTTCACTCAGATCTATTTTACTTAACGTTAAAATGTTAACGGTCTTCCAAAGCCATATTACACAAAGGTATTCAATTCTGAAATTGAATTGTGGAGTTAACTTTTCTTGGTTTTATTGACCTTAATTCCGGAGGACATTTTCTAAAGTTATTCATAACATTGATTTTATTCCTTTATTTTATACATACACGCAAGTTATAGGGGTAACCCGTGTAGGGTTCGTCCTTCTCTGAGTATTAGTATTTACCATGAATCTTCAAGATTAGAACCGCCTAATACGAGAGCAGCGACATACGTGTGTTATTGTATTAATTAAGATCCTCCTCCTTTTTAAAGTAGGTTAAAAATAGGTCACTTCGTTTAATAGTAAAGAAAGAAGAACCAAATTTGAAATAAACAATAGTAGTTAGAACTACTTGGGGATTTTAATTCTTTATTTCCATGATTTGGTCCGTATTCGGCGAACATGATTCTTCCATTATTACCTACATCACTCTTAATTGAAAGAAATAAGGAAATCATCAAACAAAATAAACGGACAGCTCCTTACAATCGAAACCCTACTGACTTCACAAATGTTGTCCTTAAATACCACTTAAAAAACGAAAATAAACGCAAAAATACGTTTAATGATACCATTTAGACGTTCGTTGTTGATTTATTTTTTCTGTAAATCAAAAACCTGATAAGTATGTTTTTGAACTTGGGGAAAGGCGCTAGCGTCTTCATTTATTTCTTCTAATTTGAATCTTATGCAGTAATAGTGACCGGACCAGGCTTTGTATGGAAAATACATTTCTCAAATTTTCGCCAATATACAGAAACTTTTAAATGTATGAAACTCTAGTCAGGTATTTTTAGTTTATCGCATTCAGACAGACAGGAAGTGGGCTTTTTTACAATAATCGTAGTAATGGCACTGCATCATATTAACGCTATATTTCGAAGGTTCCTTGTCTTGTAAAAAGTTGTAGGTTTTTATATTTAGGAAATTATAGTCACTGACTACAAAATAACATTTCCTTTTCAATTTCTAACTGGGTCTATAACGAAAAATAAAATGTTTTTTGACGTGGAACATGTTTAAAATCAGTCTGAAGAATAGGGTGTCCCTTGCAAAAACCAAATGTAGCAGACATAATGCGACCAACCTGTAATTCGAAAAGACTTTACTTCAACATTATCGAACTCCGATACGATTGAATGTCGACAATACTTAACTATACTATATATAACTTAACTCCGATGCTACGGAACTCCGACGAGGCGTTTCTTCGACATGATTTTACTAGGAAACGATGGCAGTTGGACAACATTTTCCATGCTAAGAATGCGAATGTCACTAATCGGCTTTTTTTCGTACAAAGATTAGCTACATGTCGTCATGAGACGTTCCAAAGACTCCACTCCGGCTGTGTTCCATAAACAGTCTATCCGTTTTTCTTAGATTCCTCCATCCATAAAGCATCCCCTTAAAGACAACCTAAAGAGCACACGCTATAGACATAACTTATAGGTACGATGTAGGTAGGTACCTAACTAAGGTACAGATATAGCCCATTGTGTTCGGAATACTCTCGGCACCGCTTCGGTCCTAACGCATTCGAGATAAACATCTATTGGAAAGAAAAGAACGCTTTCCCAAATTTATTTTTTCATTCGAGCTTTTTTTGTGAAGAGTTCTTTCATTTGCCCCGAGACCTACTAGATGATATTGATAAAAAAAATCATGTTAGTCAATATTAGACTGTCCTTTTGAATTCAAAAATGTACTAAATTATTTACGCTAAAGTTCGGACTCGCAGTCGTAAATAACTCTACCCCTCTCTTTCTGTTTTAGTATATTAGAGCAAGATATAAGTTTCGTTTTCTTTCCTAGTATTTTGTTCCGGATTGCGTATTCAGTATTAAATTGTAGTATTGTGAATGTAAGTGGAGGAATCAAAAGTTTCAGGTCAGAGGCCCCACTTATGTTGCGATCAATGGGTTTCGGCCATTTTTGTCGGAATCTTCGGTTTTGTATGGGAATGAATTAGATATGATTGGGGAATTATTATACCCGGAGGGTTCTGTTTTTTACTATAGTATACGTGGCTACTTAGATACAGCATTTTATTTACAGCGTTCTGCAGATTTTCCTTTAGCGTAAGTCATGATTTCGTAGACGATCTCGTAGGCGATCTTGTAGGTGATTTCGTAGGCATTTCGTAGGCGACCTTTAAATCCTAAAATTCAGATAAAACGGTAAAAAAGATTTGATTATGTGTCAACCATTATAGATAGACAGCTACAAATCAAATACAAACCCCAATAATACAGTAGGCTAGGTATAAATATTTAAACGAAAGAAATAGAGCAAAGCTAAGAGGAGAAAACTTTGAAATGACTCGCAAAATAGATGAAAAGTTTCCCCTATCCCCGCCACGACACGTATCAAAAGGGGAAAGGGGCCTACTTCTGACAATGGAATAAAAAAACACAAAGGAGGGTAGTTTCGAAGTCGAGTTATATTTCAAGTACAGACGTTGGGTGCCTACTGGCAACGACGCGCGACAGGACGCGGACGGTTCCTACAACTACAAGCACCAAGTTTATTTTAAAGTTAGTCCTTAGAAACCGGATGGCGCCGGCTCGAACCGGTTCTCACTGGATTTCACTAGTTTTAAATGTGAATCTGCGAAGTTAAATTAGCGTGTCAGATAACGGTTTAAATTAAAAATTGTGTTTGAGATTTTACTTGCTGGTATTAATCCCAATGGTTTTATAAATAACAAAGTTTGTTTGTATTTAAGTAAGAACTTCGGTTAACTTGAAGCAAAAACTCTACTTTGACCATTTCAATAAATCTACATTTAGATAGCTCAAGATACCCTTACATAGATAAGATTAGCGCAAATAGTACCTCTGTGGCGCGGCGGGCTAACATCCACCTGCCACGCAGAAGGTATCGGGTTCGATATCCACTTTAAACAAATATTTATGCACAGATGTTTGTTTCTAGTCCAGATATATCTTTATGTATATTAAGTATATTTACAAAAGAAAAGCATATATTTATTATCTGGCAACCATAACAGAAGCCTTGTTGCTTAGCTTGGGGTAAAATGTGTGAATTGCCTGAGTTTAAGTTTAATATGTTTAAGAAATCATCCAGCATCCAAAATCAAGTACCTACCTCTAATATAAAAGAGAGAGTTGTAACAAAGTATCTCACAGTAGACTGGCACAATATCCCTAACTGTTGATTAGTCCTCCACCGCATTAACTGTCCACACTTCACTGCTCGTTTCATCTAATGGGGGATTTCTAAGATTATCAACTAACTAACAAATATCAACTCTAACATACTGACTTAGAGTTCATTACGTGTATTAAGAGATGATAGTACGCTTACACATCGTTTTGTTTCTTAGCGTTTGAGATAACACCCCGGTCCGGCTTCTACTCTATTTGTCACTAGGTTATGTTTCTTAGTATTAATCATGGATTAATCCGGTACTGTGATTATTTTGGCTTGTGGGCTTCGCCTTTTCAAGTATAGTCAGTTGGGTAAGTGTTTATTTTGTTCTATTTGTGTATAGTGAGGGTGATAATGTTTAACTTAAAGTGGTTTTGTTTTCGGAAGTGACGACTTTTTATTTATTAAATTGTCGTTTTTGCTTCATTTAGAAAGAAGAAAGAAAGAAAAGCATTTATTGTGTACAAACACACGATAAACACAGGAAGGAAGAAATTAACATGACAATAAAAATTAATTACATAAAAAATCAAAATAGTGACAAAGAAAAAACAACATAAATGAGGAGTCGTGTTCTGACCCAAATGGGTCGACCTCAGCTAAAAACTGCAGCCAAGCATGCTTAGCTGCAGCGCTGGTCTTCCGGCCAGACCCACCACATTTAAGTAACAACGCTGTATGAAATAAACATAAAAACAAGCCGTAATAACTGGTTCGGTAAAATTGGCAATTTTTTATCCAAAGAAAGCTAGTATGAATCCCGGTTGGAAATTTACAAGCTATTTGTTAAATCTAGCTAAGGAAATTCTGAACGACTCTGGTCAATGAATGTACCAAATATCATTTTATTAATATTAGTGTGAATTTAAGTGGCTTTAAAAAAATAAGACGTAATGACGAGTTTTTTCCTCTAGACATGGTCGACTAAGCTGAGAGAGTGGTATAGGTTCTGGAATTTGATCTGGTAGTTGTTATTCTATTCATTTTAATAGCGGGAATTAAAGTTGTTGGCGTTACATAAATCATCTAGATAAATGCCAATATATTAAAACAGTTTTTAGTTATTTTATTTAGATTTTAAAGAGAGTAAAGTATATCCGAACCCATGTTGTGTAGATAGGTATAGGTAAACAGCAATATTAGAGGCAATAAAAGCTGATAGTATCAGAGTAAACCTGTTCAATAATCGGTGTGGAGCCGCGAGTATGGGATTCGATTCCGCAACGCACCTGCGTCTCTCATTGTGAGAACGTGACCGTCCGGCAACAATTAGGTATTTACTAGTTTTATCTACCTAACTATCTATTACTGCAGGATACATTACGTCTGCCCAATGCCCATTCCACGGTGGACATTCTAAACTAATTTAGTTCGTACTTTTAAACTTTAATTGATTAATTTTAAACTCTGTTCCACTGTAATCCATGAATATACTACATTTGTTCCAATGTAATCCATCGATGAATTTACGATCCCGAGAAATAAGATAGGTTAAGTTTGAAAGTAAAGCGTGCATCTTACACCGCATTGCCACTTACTAACCACTGTGTGAAATAATGACCAAACGCTGACCTATTCAAATAATAATAAAAAATTGAAGTAAAATAGGCTACAAAGTTCCCCTTTTCTGTCTACACATTTTGAACAAGGTGTATAATTAAGTCGAGGAGAGCAATTCATTGAACCTGTTTGCAGGGTAGTATAAATATTGATATAGTATGGGGTTGCGGCGAGCGCGGCCGCGCGGTGTTTGGTTCATGGTTCATAGGCTACTTACACAGTACTGAAGCGGTTTTATATTACCTTAAAAATAGTGGAGGCAGCATTTTCCCACTTCGGTGGCTGGGCCACGTATATCGCGGCTTGATATCAAGTTATGTTGGTGATGTTCTTCATCCTATAGGGTGGCCTAAGGGTAAGCTAGGAGGAATAACATTGTACTTTTAAACGAGCTGTTTTTACGCAACTAGATCTCTTTAGTAGGGTTATTCTTGTGTGAGAATCGCTTAGTCGACCGTGAGCAGAGGAAAGAACGTCTAGAGCCAACTAAGCGGCGGGTTTTATAACGATGTTTCCATTCACCGGAAGAACAATATCAATGTGCGCACTCAACTCTTCGTAAGAAAAATCCATTGGGGCACGGCCGGCCGGCATTCGAACCCACGATCTTTGGTAAGAAAGTCGAGGTATCCAATGCTAACACCGATCTCAAACATTACATTAAAATAAATGAATATTATATGACGTTTCACACATCGCCATCTCGCCCCAAGATAAGCAACTAGACTTGTGCTATAGTAGCCAAACAATAGATATAATACGTTTATACTTTTTTTTATCACAGTTGCTCAAATGAATCTTTTTGGCTTTTAGGCTAATAGTCCAACGTATTATGCACGCGTGCGTTTTACATTACCATGATACCCTGGTGCTGTAATAAGTTATCCAGAGAAGTTAAATTCGTATCTTACTGCTAATTACATGTTATGTAGATAAAACATTCTTAATTTAATTGGGTTATACTGTTTCGATGTTTAAAAAAAGGTAGGTACCAACAAAAAGTTTTTAGGTACTCCAGCTAAAATGGTTGTCTGTACTTTACGGTTTACGAACGATCATTCTACGTGATAACGTCTTAGAAAAATATTAAAAATTGAGTATTGTTTTTTTTCTGTTTTTCGTTACTTAAATATATTTTTTCCGTACTATTTTATTCTATTTTTAACACTCGATGCAAAAACAAATGTAAACCCTAAAAAATATTGTATATCAGAAATATTAAATATTTTGAAATATGTTAGAAATATTTTGTTAACTTTTTATTATTTTAACAAGTCTTATATTCGCAACTGTGATAAAAAAAACGTCGTACGATACGCGTGTGGATATTGATCATATCTCAGCATAAACCGCCTGTATGCAATGATCAATTTACCACACTTATCGTAATACACTATTATAGAAACAACCATCCCACAACAAATATTTGTTTATAGAAATAAATATCTAGTAGCAAGTAAAACCTTAAATATTCTTACAGTTAGTCATATAAAATGTCATGAAATTGAATTAAAGAAATAAAATAAGTTCAATTGGAATTCAAATAACTTTGACCATAAATGCGTACAATTAGAATTGTCTCGAAAGTTTTCACAAGACAAGTAGAATAACTTACATACCAGCTACGAAACAGAAAACAGTAGAGCTTTAATTTACAGTAACTTTGAGCCACTTTACCCACTGTCTTCTACAAAGACACTGGGTAAACTTTCTCAAATACCAGCCTCTTGTTTTTGAAGTGGGTAATTAACTTGTTAAGTTTATATTTTAAAACGGATATACTCGTATATAACATATTTACAGAGGCAAGTCTTACTTCACTACATATAAGCTATGGATTAATTACTAGCTGCATCTCGCGGTTTCACCTACGTAAGTCCAGAATCACGATTGGAATAAAAAGTTGCCTATGTAAGGACGTACTACCTACATTTTATCCCAATCTCCAAAATATCATCAGAAGTTTTTTGTGATGATGTGTGGAGAAAGCTCCAAGGTTCCATATATCTCTATACCAAAAATCATCAGAATTGGTTCGGGGTTTACGTGTGAGAATTTTGTTAACCACGTAGTTAAGTAGTTTGCCTACGATACGAGGAAATTTATTATTTTTGGACAAACTAGTTTGACCATAAAGTTTGATCAGCAGGAACGTACCGTGAAAAGGCTTCTATAAAAATAAGCACATAAACAAAATAAAACCAAAACAATATCTAAATTCGTTTTTGAACAGCAAAAGATCAACGGTCCCACTCAAAGCTCATCAAAAACGCAAAACAAGATCCATAGACAATAAAACTTGTAAAGAAACGTCAATAAAAATCAAATATCTCGGTCGGCACTCGTCCTCGACTATCGATAAAGTTTAGATATAAAATGTGAAGTCGCGTAATCGTTCGACATTGTAAACAGTCACCGCAGCTTAGACGCTTTCATAATAGATCAGGACGGCATCGCGGCACTGGATATACGATGGACGACACGATCGCCGCATTGGCTATGGCCGGACTTATTTGGATACGAATTCGTTTGTCAGAATAATAAATGATTATCTTTTGTTTTTGATTGATTTGAACGTACGACTAAATCATCTAGTGTGTGCACTCCTATAAATAGAATAAAAAGTATTAAGATTGTTCATCCGTATTTGAATTTAAGAATATGCACGATAAATGCCACCAAAGAGTCACAAGCCCGCTATGACGCAGTATTATCTTCTCATATCTAGTATTCAAAATTAAATTTTTGTGGTAAAAGTTAATTAAAACAGAAACCTCTCTATTTATGAAATAAACAACATATTTCAGAAAATCTAAAAGTGCAGTTAGCTCATCTTTTTTCTCAGTTCTAGGACTTGTTAATTAGCAATTTTAAAAACGTTTTTTTTCTTCTATTTTTTAAAGTAATTTACCTAACTTATGTGTTTTGAATATAAAGTGGAAGTAAGCTCCTACGCGGAGGCTACAAACCCACTATTGAAATAAGAGCAAGTATATCGTGCCCGTGCCGGTGTGGTCTAATATAAAAACGTTCTTTCACCACAGTATTTGTATAAGTAGATAAGTTTTATTAAAAAATCTATGAATAGCCCCCCGTAGAGCACGAAACTCAAGTTTAGTAATAAAGGTAACTTAAGTAATAAATGTTACTGAGCTTTTTTGTAAATTGATTTGGTCTTACAACCTTACAACCTAACAACTGAATTTGGGTTATTAAAATGTTTGAAAGTATAATGAGATTTGTTTGTAATCACTTTAATGTGTTGTGGATATGAATTTAAATAAGGGTTTTGTTGGTCATTTCAATTTTAGTAAGGATGAAAGCTAAGGGGTAGGATGTGTGTGTGTGTGTGTGTGTATGTACACGTTTAAACACATCGGTGACCTAAACCGCAATGGAGTTGTAACTATTATAAAATATCTGTTACTTCATCCGCGTAGGGGTTGAATGTTCCCAAATTCTCTCTTACCGAAAGCCTACGTCATAATAGGTATATATGTATGTCAAAGTTTAGAATGATCCGTCCATTGTTTTGAGATATGCGTTGAATTATCGGTCGGTTAGGAATTTGAATTATATATTTTTTAATTTCATGTTTATTTACGTCTGATCACTAACTTACCACAAATTCGAATATGTTGATGTTGATCATAACATTCTCTTTAAATGGTGATATCGACTCGCGTGAGTCAAGATATCATTTTCATCCGCGTAAAAAATGAGACGCGGTCGACCCCCGAAAATATTGGAAGAAATTAAGCAGATTGGCAGCGGGTCATAGGCAGACCTGTTTCACACAGCAGTTTAGGTATAAAACTCCTTTAGGTCTGCGTCCGGACGCAGACGCACGAGCCATATAAAACGACGCCGTCGAAGCCCGGCCAGGCGCGATCGCCCACTGATACCGAGGTTCTGTATATATAAAGTCATACTCATACTCGCTCTCGCGCCCGACTCGTGTGATTTATTTCACGTATTAACGTAGTTACAATATTAATTACTAAAGTTCTGATAACAACGGTTAGCTAAAACCTAACACAGACTGTAGATTTTTTGTTTGTGTTTGGAGTCGCGAGCTCTACAACATCGTACAGAAGGCAGATAATTACTTTTTTTAAACAAATTGTTATTTAAAATATCTTTAATTTAAATATCGTCAGCGTTCGTTCAAAATTTCTACGATATAGTTTACAGAGACATTAGGCCAAATAAGTCTTAAAATTAATTTGCGACTCAAATTAAAATTAATATAAGGAATTATGGCACTCCGAGGCGGTGAGACTTTTGAATATTTCCATACTGAGTGAATAATGTTATATAAATAACTAGAAAATGTTATTTAATAATTTCTATTTATTTTTTAACAATGACACTTATAATTTATCTTTATATATATCAATTTAACTTATATACTTATAACATATCAGGTTCGCCTGGTTAAAGTAAAAAAATTCGACAAAAGATTTTTCCGTCGAGATTTTTATATGCCACCACTACACGCAAGTCGTCAAAACACAAGTAGCGTAAATTAAAAGTTCCTCTCGGAACACGAGTTAGTTCAAGTTTCAATAATCTACTTGATATTCTTGTTTACTATAAAATTTCAGTCCGCAAATGAAGTTTTCCTTATAAAAAGCTCTGAGCGCTTTAAGCTGAACTATTACAAGTAATTTACGAGAGTTCCCAGTTTAGGGGTCCGTCGTAACGCGCACGTGACGGTTCCGTATACTCTTACAACTTTATATTGGATCACCTAAATATTGATTTCTCTTTAAACTTTAACATTTGATGGATTCGACCGGGGGTTGTATTTTCTTTGTGAAGGAAAGTAGTTGAGGGATTTATAAAGAGGGCGATACTACGATATTTTTATTTCGACTTAAAGTGCTTTAACATCAATGACATATTTACTTAGCTAGTTTCCAGTTGTAAATAATGCTCAGGTATGAAATATTTTGCAACGTTTTTTTTTTCTTTCTATTTACGGAAAAAAATCAAGGAAAAATGTTTCTTCAAAATTTTCACCGCGACGAGACTTGAACGAACTCACGATATCCCGCTTATCCTGCAGGTGTGACAACCACTACGCTACGCGGTCAATTAAAGCCAGGATAGGTATGTATTCTACTTTTCCAAAATACAAAACCCTCAATTACTCTATTCAGGGTTTTGTAGCTATCAAAGCAAAAAAGTTGACGTTACCAACTGTTTTAGTTCGATAATAATTCGAATTCTTGAAGAAATATGTATTTTTGTTTAATCCCGAGTCAAATTTCTATTTTTAAGAAAGTTGGACCTTGGGCCTCTAACTAGGGGTCGAGGTCCTAATAATAAAGATTAATTAAACCACCACCCTGCATCCATATTTTCTCAACGCTTTAAAAAAAAGATGAATTCAAGTCATTTCATTTTAAGATTTAATTTGGCAACTTTTGAAATTCTTCTTCCAAAACTCGCCTATACAATTTTTCCCTATTTTTGAAGTAACCTTGTAATAATTATAACCCTGTATAGCTTAGAACACAAGTAAGCTAATATTCAGAATAGGCAAGTAAAGTTAAAACAATGAGCTGTACCTAACTACCTACGTACGTACGTAGGTACATAGTTATGTTTGTGGTGTTAACAAGTTGAAGTTGGTAGCCAATGTTAGTAGTAGGTCTAGTATGTAGACACTGTGTTGCTATGTTTCTAATGCTGTTTGGTTTATATTATGTCGATTATAATACTTACTATTATTATAATCCGCGTAAATCCCGATCCCCTGGATTTATGTGAATACATTTTGACGGGCTGATAGTCCAACTGTTTTGTACAACTAAAAAAAAGTGGAAACAGAAATAAAAGACAAGCGGAGCAGAAACAAAAGACGTTCGAAACAGAAGCAAAAGACGATTGAAACATAAACAAAATACGATCGAAACATAAACGAAAGATAGCCTCAACACAACAATCCCGTTCCCTGCTGAACAATATTTTTACTTTTTTTTTGCTTTGCCTTCAAATGTGACAATCGACGAGCTATCAGCCTACACCTTTTGTCCACGTTCGCAACTAAACCATAACCGGTTACGAACATGCATTGTTTTTCTCGTTTGATATCCAGTATCGAAAGCATAATTAAATTATCGTTTTCGTAACAGATTCTAGATGTAATTTTAGTATCTACGTTTCCCCTTAATTAGATATAGCCCATCTGCCGATAGGCTGATTATCTCTAGAATTGAGATAATATGAACAAATTCAACTAAAACCCTTGTCAGTATTTAACATAAACGTTGGAGCTTGTATTCAGATTGTTAAAGTTTCAAGTTTCTGAAGCACGAGTTTCGCTCAAATTATATTTGTTTCATTTTAAAATTGAAATAGTTTTTGGGACAGTTTTTAACGAGAATTAGTTGTTGAACGGTTATGTTAGCATTTTTATAATTAAAGTAGATAGATAGATGGTTTATTGTATTAAATGAAACTTATTATATTAGTGTTGACGACCTTTGTAGTGCTCGGGGCAAATACGTGACACGCCTGCGCCGCAGAAGGTTGGGCTAAATGGTGATGTTTGAAGTGTCCCACAATATTTATATTATAATGACAACAGTCAACTACCGAATTTATACAAAATTGAAACTGTAATGATTTTCACTGGTTTTGTTATAGAGTTTACTTACTTTACATACACAATCAAATTAACACAATATCTGCATTTCATTAAACTGGTTATCTAGTTAATCACAACAACGGTGACACAATTGTGTTCTATTGTATTGTATATTGTGTTGTATTGACCCAACTTGATTGACTCACACAATCGACACAATCGAATCAGACATTAATTAAAATTATAATCGATGTCGTTCATTGAATCAATGGATCAACCAGTGAACTGATTTTAATCGTTTCGTACCGAGTAGTTATTATGTGAATGTTTGTATGATAGAACGGTTAAGCTTGACCGATTTCGATAAAAAACAATACAGGAACAGTGTATGTATAGTGTGGACCTTCTATAAGTAGAATTACAGGAACAGTGTATGTATAGTGTAGACCTTCTATAAGTAGAATTACAGGAACAGTGTATGTATAGTGTAGACCTTCTATAAGTAGAATTACAGGAACAGTGTATGTATAGTGTAGTGTAGACCTTCTATAAGTAGAATAACAGGAACAGTGTATGTATAGTGTAGTGTAGACCTTCTATAAGTAGAATTACAGGAACAGTGTATGTATAGTGTAGTGTAGACCTTCTATAAGTAGAATTACAGGAACAGTGTATGTATAGTGTAGTGTAGACCTTCTATAAGTAGAATTACAGGAACAGTGTATGTATAGTGTAGACCTTCTATAAGTAGAATTACAGGAACAGTGTATGTATAGTGTAGACCTTCTATAAGTAGAATTACAGGTACAGTGTATGTATAGTGTAGACCTTCTATAAGTAGAATCGGTTAGTTTTTTATGCAGATAGAACCACAAGGCCATTTGTAATATTGTGAGTTAAAATATTATATTTGTTACTCATTTACACAAAAACTACTAAACGTATCCGGGAATGACACACGGGCTATTTTATCCCTGATATAGTAGCCCGTGTGTCATTCCCGGAATGGATTACTGGATTGGAATTTACACAGGTTAAACCGTAGGACTTATTGTGTAGTCACAATATTACAAGCCTAGTTTGTTAACCTAGGGCTAGGTGGTGCGGTGTGCAATGTCGTAAATACCTTTAACTTTCTTAAGTTCGGTGGTTTTATATTATAAGAACCTATTCCTAATTTTTGTAATAAAATATTTATTTTATTTGAAACTCCTCTTTATAAATGGCCGGCTATCACACCGTAACATAACAAAATTACAGGTGTTTAATATCGAAATGAGAGATAAAAAACACAGTGTCGAGCGTGGAGGACAAGAATTTCATTAAAGTTGCCTCGACGTTGGCCGCCTCTAGAGAATTACTGGCTGGATGCGGTCACACTGGGGTGTAACAGATTGATATATTTACCTTGTTTGTTTTAGAAATAATACCGACCCGATCATATCGGTTTTGCCCGACTTTTTCACGGGATCGGGAATTACGAAGATGAAACCGCAGGGCTTAGCTAATTCTATCCGAGGTGCCATCCATATGGGGTGATGTCTCTGTTTAATCATATCAGTACATCATTTAACAGATTAATTTAAAAGATGAGGACTAATAGGAGTGAATGGAAGAAGAAACCATACCTACTACGTCGATAAGGGCAAGAAGATGAAAATAATTTAATATTTATACAATATATAGTTAGGTGAAAACTTTATACAAAAATTATAAAGATAGAATAAATTAAATTTTTATAAAGTCGTTAAGATACTATAACTCTACTTAAATTTTAAGTTCAAGGTTTTTTCAATCAATGTTCGGTGTAAATGAACCCTGCATCGAAGTGCAGTGATTTCATAACGGACACTAATTTCACATCTAGCGAACTTTCCCCGTAATAACGGCCGTAAGTTCGAACAGAATGTACATTTGTAACGATAACGGCCGTTATTACACTCTACTTGTACTTTAAACTTTTGACGGAGAATAAGTGGTCTTGAACTAAGTTTCTTTTAAAGTGACATATCATGTGTCATCACTTTTGTACGACGCTGCAATTAATGCCATCTAGCTTCGTACCGTATTACTAAATAATAATATGAGCCTTTAGATCTAATCTACAAATAATCTAGATAATTTGTACATAGCGCCAGCAACTTTTATCCTTGCTAGTCCTCTGTTGTGCCTGGGACATGTATTAGATGGAGTAGGCTTGCCCAGAGACTATACCACCCTCGCAGCTTAGTTGACCATATTTAGGGTAAAGATCTGGTCAATACGTCTGGAGCCAACTAAGCAACGGGTTTCATCACGATATACACATAAATTTTTCGTAAAATAATCCATCGTCCGGCCGGAATTCGAACCCACGACTTTGAAAGTCGAGGTATCGACCAGTAGGCCAACACCGCTCCACTAAGTTACTAAATAGGCTATATAAGCACTAAAGGTGTCAGATTACTTGCGGGTCTATCACTTACTTACTGATCACGAAATTACAAGTGCTACGAGTCTTAAATTTTGCATGGGCATTAATTTTAAGACGTAGGACGGGAATTTGCGAAATTCTACCTAAAGGAGATATACTTACCTACTTAAGGGATGAAATTACCGAATCTTTAAAGAAGTTTTTACAAAAATTACAATTATACTTTCGTCTTACAACTAGCAGTGTCCCTTTGTTTCACCCGCGTAGATTCTACATCCCCTTCCCTTAACAAGAGTCTCTAGAGGCAAACAACCCATAGTGTCGTTACGTTGGGTAACTTTTAATTTATTTTATGTTGTCGAGTGTACCCGAGAGGAATGTGATTGCAACACTAGTTTATGTTGTTTTATAAGTTCCATTACATTGTACTGTTGATGTATTTTATCCTTCATTCTCCTTATCATCCTTTATTCATATTATCTATAGAACAAATTATTTGAAATACTAATCCTAGAATAAAAAATATATTGCAAGACATTTTTACACAACGCTTCCTAACCCCAAGTTAAGCTAGTGCTGGGCTTGTGTTATGGTGGCCAGACAACAGATAGAATACTTAAATACTTTTGTAAATACATACATATTAAACCAACATAATAATATAGAAACACCCAGATCAGACATAAAATTAAATATTTTTACATAATATTTTCACTTGCATTTTTAGCTGTTATTTTTTGTCGTAAAAATTAAATCAAAACATATAATAAATTCATGATAAAAAAGTCCGGGTACAACTTCGTTACCGTCTACAGATGTTCTATTTCACGGGACATAAAAATTTGATTACGCGAGGCAGTCACGCGCGTGATTCCTTTCATGTATGCTCGATTCATATTTATTTATTTTATATATGAACAAAATATATTTGTAAAGAATTAGGTTCAATTAATGGAAAAAAAATTGATATCAGGGACGCGGCCCTATATAACAATACAATTCTGATGTATCTAATTCAATCTGTTTGTTACAAGGGTCTTCTTACATACTGTAGAAACAAAGAGGTCCTCCTTGACGTAATTTAAAAATCTTTTTGAATTTTAGCTAAAAATCTTTTTGCATATTTTTCTGACTGATTTAAAAGAGTTCACGTCAAAAAACGCATTTTAAGAAAGACAAAGGTCAATAAAAAATAAGTAAAAAGTCATGATGCTATAAAGCGTATAGTCGCATTAAAATCAAAGAAATAGGTTTTTTTTGTAAATAAATTCGAGATGTTTTTTAGTTTTCCAAACTTAACTACTTAAGTCGATTTAAAAAATTCTATTTCGAAAATTGAGTAAATTCTACATGTATAAAACTTCGCAATACAAATACATTTTCGTAAGGAGCTATTGTTCTCATATCGTTTCTAAGAATAAAGTTTATCAAGTAATCAAGCAGACCGACAACTTTTCATCGACTGTTTTGTAGTCCGTCGTTCTGTAGGTAAATAGATACATTACTAAGGTACTTGTGGGTAATAAAAGTCATTTGCCACCTTAACTAAAAACTAAATATTTCGTTAAAATAGGAAAAAAAAGTAATTAAAAACAGGTCAGTAGATAAATTTGCTTCATTGACAATCGGAAAAACCATTCAATTGTTTATTTTCTTGTCTCCTATTATACTTAAAGAAGTACTTAAGTAGGTATTTAAAGTTAGTTTTAAAATTCAAAAAGCTTGACTAGAAATTAAAATTAGAAAATTATCTTCATGATTTAAAGGAAAATCAATTGCTCGACTTAATATATCTCGTGTAGGCAACATACAATCGGACTAGACAACTCGTCAGCTGTTTTACTAATTCAGAGTCGGTCTGAATTACAAATAGGAGCGGGTTTAGTGCTCGGGTTGTAAACTTTAGGGTCCGTTCCGAGCACAGATGGACGGACAGACTCTACGCTAGCCATTGGTCTATCTGTTGATGGTTGTCTACAACGAGGCCAATAAGACGACGAACATCGACTAACTGACCAATTCCGTTAAGTGTTCTGGAAACCAACCAATTATAGGTAATCCTACTAGAACAACAAGTTTGTGTATGTTTGTTACTCGTTCACGTAATAACTACTGAACCGATTGCTATGAAACTCGGTATTTCAGTAGCAAGAGACGTGGAAAACACATAGGCTAAAAAAAATTTTAAGTGGGGGCTAACATACAGCATGGTACGGAACCCTTCGTGCGCGAGGCCGACTCGCACTTGGCCGTTTTTATTAAGTAACAAACATTCTTAAATACAACATTTTACATTTATAATATTAGTAGAATTCGCTTAGTTATCTATGTAGTTAGGTAAAATAAATGATGGAGACTGAATAAAATATTTTCAATCAAGTAAATTATTTCAATAATTCAATGAATCCTTCAGTTAGATAAACTCGGTGATTTGTTAGTAACTGAACTCAGCATAATTAGAAATGTCTTCAAAGATAAATTTATGCGGCTATAAATATTGAAAAACCTACAATAAATCAAGCTATTAAAAATCTAGTTTGAAGCACTTTACTATACTAGCTAAGGTCCGCGGTTTCACCCGCGTAAGCTGTAAGAATACTATGTTAAAAACGCCCATGTTACTTTCCAGGTTTCAATGTATTTACAAATTAAGTTTCATCAAAATTGGTCCAGTAGTTTCAGAGCTTACTGTACAAAATACAAATCCTATCCAAATTGTATTAAGTTTAATTTATTAGATTTGCAAAGGTGTTAAGTATCAAATAGGCTCCGAAACTACTGGACATATTTAGATGAAACTTGGTATACAAACAGATTTATTCACTGGAAGCATAGGCTATCTTTTTATCCCGATATTCCCACGGAATCCCGAGATACGCGGGTGAAACCGCGGAGCGCTGTTAGTTTATTTAGTTATCAAACACAATATACCTTTTCTCAGCGATTACCTACTTAAAATTCAGTGAAAATCCACTCAAACCATGAAAAAATTCACTACGTAAAATGTGAAAACTCATTGAGTAGGTACTACTTACCAGATCTTACAATAATGGTGTTTATTGAAACAGCTTTCGATAACGAATGCGAGTCGTTTTCGATGCTTCGGACACTCGTCTGGAGGTCGAACGTCTTGTCACATGAAGATAGTAACTTGAGACTTGTCGTCGACATAACAGACCAACATTTTTAAGAGTATTAGATATATTTTTACAGTAAAATTAAGAAATTACTTGAACAACTTACTTTTAAAGAAATATATAAAATTATTCTATGGATGAACCATTTATTGCTGGTTTAAATCTATAGGTTTGATTTTGTTATTTTCATTAGTCTTTTCAGAATCAGGTCTCAAGTTAATTTCTGAAGTTTGCATCGCATGTCAGGTGTGTTGGAGCTTAAAAGCTTTGTTAGATGAAATGTTAAGTAAATAATATTGGGTTATTTTTCCAAGAAAATTCAAAGTTATTTACAGTTTTTGCTGTAATGAACGAACGTGAGTTATTATTAGAGAGTAGGTCCAGATTGTACGCACAATCGAAGTTTACAGGGCGTAGGGGATAGATGACGCTCGTCAAAAAAACATTGTATTATATCTGTTTATATAGTTCTGTTTTTTAGATTGTTTTTAGATGAACAGAGTGTCAGGAATAAATTGACTTAATTCCCAATGGGTACGTTGCTAGGTGAAGACAACTGGGAACAAACAGTTTATATTCCGATATTCCCATGAGATTTAAATTAACGCGAATCAAATCGGGGCGCGTATCTAGTTCATAATAACTTATTAGTTATGTATGAATACTCGCATAGGTTTTTGTTTAACATCTTTGTATGTTTACTTTTGATTTTCTCCTATTTAAACATTCCATTTTCACCATCAAAGCGTCAAAAATGAAAGAAATACAGTTGAATATCATACAAGTTGACTCGCTAACCTTGCCGAGGTATCGGTAAATCAATCTAAACGAGGCATAATCGAGAGATATCGAACTGATATCGATGTTATTATCGGTCTCAATCGGTCTCGATCGGTTTCAATAGGTACTTACTGAGAGAGCTTTGAAATTTTATTGTTATTTACTTATAGAGATAACTTTGTATATTAAAAGTAGGCACATATAGTAGAATCGTTTAAGGCATCTGATATGTTTTATTGAACTTTAAAATAATAATTAAATTACACAGTTATTCTGACAATAGGACAAATACGCAACCTTGATGGTTTCGTTAGACCAGCACAAAAATGGTGTTGGGCGAAAGTATCCCCGATTTCTTTTGATTGTGGCTCTTTTTGTCTGAATACTTAAAGATTCTATGATTTTATGTCACTTACATACATTTTTTTACGTTATCATACTAATTAAAACTGTGAAAAATAAATTCCCTATTGGTAAAATTGAAAAATTAAAATTAAGAAATAATTATTTTTACTTATTGGTAATTGAGACGCAGGGAATGCGGTAAAAACGAATAAAAACAAATACTTCATTAGCAATTTAATGATATTTCCGACGCGATGATCAAACCGGAGTATTGTCAAAACATTGAGCGTTATCAGTCGCGCTTGTGGCGGCACACACGCCGCTAATTGAACATTCAAAACAATTGATTTATTGATAAACAGACTGTGTCACGCGGTTATATCCGCATTACTCTCGATCCATCCGGATATAAAAAGTTAATTTTCCAGCCTCCAGAGCTCCAGCTGTTACAATAAATCCTTACTACATTTTTCAGTAGTGTTTGCATTTAGAGGTAAGAAACATACAAACACACTTACACACTTTCACTTTTATATTAGTAGAATCTCTGAAAATATCGAAAACAAATACATGAATTCCAATTACTCGTGAAATTGTGGCCCGAGGGGTCTTTCCACGAAACATTATTGGAAACGGGAAAACATGGTCCTAATAGAGATCTCTATATCTTATCCCCGTAAGCCAATCTAAGAGCTATTCCGCAAACAAATTATCATGATTTTTTAATTTCAAAGAAAAATGTAAGTGTATTTTTCTTTTTTTGTAGTTTAATCTTAGAACCGACCCCTGCCGTGTTATAAATTAGATAATTTTGAAGGGCCGTTGTGTGCTGACATGCCCTCTTAATTTACAGGACTTCGATAACAGATGCATGTTGTCCCAGTGCGTCTTTTGGGCGCACCTTAACACATCAAACAAGCTAAGATAAACTTTATTACGATTGTAATAGGATTTAAAATGGAACGGTTGAAAAGAGCGATAAAGTTTGTCACTGTGAAGATATAGGGTAAGCGGTCCGATTATCGTTACTGATCCTTAATAATAAATGCCCAGTTTTGTATCACCGAGGTGTTGCTGTTCTACCCCTCTAGAGGCGAGGGGAACATGATGGATTCCAAATTGGATGTTACGTAAATAGACCTTTTAGGATGTAATTTATTAGCGTTCTGTGTTGGGGAGTTGTTTAAACATTATTAATGAACGTAATTTGACGGGATGACATCGGTAACGACATGCCATGTGTTTCCTTTTTTAATTGAGAGCCTCTACCTATGTGATTTCCTCTTTTATATTTGTTGGTTTATTTATTGTTTGGGAATTGCTCGTAAATTAAAGTTATTTTCAAGGTATTTATAAATAATGTTAGGTAAATATTTTTTACATATTCAGTTAAAAAGAACTAAATGAAAGTATGTATTCATTTTATTATTAAATACTTATCTAGGTTTTTGGCATCGTTCTTTGTTATTGAAAGTAAAATTGATGACAGCAAATGTATTTAAACGAGATACCTATTTACCATATTTTTGTTTTGTTTTAATTTTGTCGAGCTCGAAATTTCGTACTAAATAACTCTAGTAGTGAAAATAACCACAGTTTAAGATACCTACTATAATAAACATACATTAAAAATAGGGACATATGCGAAATATGATCGTTATTCAACAAATACGCTGACATTAGCCGTGAGCCGGCCTTACAATAATAGGGGAACGTTTCGACACAAGCGAGACCGCAACTTGGTCACAAAATCACGGCACGGCCGGCCCGGCCGACCGGGTCGACAGTTGGGTAAAAACTCGGCCGCTTTGTGCGCCCGTCACGTGTCACTATCAGGTACTGTTACCCTATTTTGTTCAACTACCTTATTTTGCGCTATGACTCGACGAATTCAATTTTTCGTCGAGTATTGGCTTTTAGGGTGATTTTCTGGATACCTACACTAGACCTGATATTGTAGGGTTTAGATTCTTCGTTAGGATTTTTTCTATTTTTTTGAGGGATGAACGGATTTATTCGGGTTATCGGGGCTCAACGATGTTTCGGTTTATTCAGTAGGTACTTACCTTTTTCTTTGATCTTAAGAATTTCATGCTATTTTTTCGATACGTTTGACACAATGATTAAAATTGGTTACGAGGAAATATTTTTATAAGCTTTGGGGCAGACTTTGATTAGGGCAGATAGAGCTTTTTATGGTAAAGGAAATGAGAACATTAAATGATATTTACCTAAATCTAAAAAATACAATAGACATTGGATAAATATTTAAACTTCAAAAGAACAGAGTTCAGCTTAAAAAATGACAATATCTACGCGAGTAACTAAGTAACTTTACTTAGTAGGTAAAATAACACGAAGATCAGTAGGTAATTATTGTTCCTTGAAACCCAAAATTATTCATTTTTATGGTCGTATTCCATTCCTAGACCCTATTGCCTAGACCATTCACAGAAAATGTATATTTTCTCGTTTTGACCCATTATGTCAATTATTCCCAAGGTGAGACGCTGTTGAAAATTATATTATCTCAATATTTTAAATTGCTCACTTCGCTCGTTCAGTTGTGGCCTAGAAAGAATATACATCAAAAATCTTTTATGATCTATGATAACACCGTCCACACAAGTTTATTAATTATCGTTACCGCAAATCTTTATTCATTTCGTTTTGTACACTGTTAGAATGCAGTTCGTCAAACAACCGGTATCATTGCAATTTGAAAATATTGATTTTGCATCAGAAAAATGCAGTTCTCGTCATGGAAAACTTTTACCGAATACAATACGTTGTATAATATGTGGCCCATCGAACTGTGGAAAAACAAATTTGGTTATCGGTTTACTCTTGCACGAAAACGGTTTACAATTTCGTAATGTTTATGTATATTCAAAAACTCTATACCAACCAAAATACGTGTATTTAGAAAAGGTGTTGCAAATTGTTCCTGGTGTTTCTTACTCAAAGTTTCATGAAAATCAAGAAGTTCTTTCTCCTGATGCGGCAAAATGTAACTCAGTTATTATATTCGATGATGTGTCATGTGAGAAACAAAATAATATGCGCGACTTTTTTGCAATGGGTAGACATAAATATATAGACTGTTTTTATTTAAATCAGACCTACAGCAAAATCCCAAAACAATTGATAAGAGATAATGCAAATTTACTTATACTTTTCAAACAAGATGATATAAACATGAGACACATTTATGATGAACACGTCAATACAGATATGACATGGCAAGAATTTAGAGAAATGTGTGCAAATATATGGAAAGAACCCTACAGTTATGTGGTAATAAATAAGGACTGTGAAAAAAACAGAGGATGTTATCGAAAGAAATTTGATACATTTGTTAAGTTTCATTAGTCGACTGATGTAAGCCAGTGTTCATCAATTATTTGAATCATTTTTAGTCGAGTCGTTGTACAAAAAACAAGTATAATGTCTTACATACCTGTGTATCGTCGTTACGTTGATGAAGAGGAACGTTTACGGAGTTTTGCTACTTGGCCGCTGGGTTTAAATCAAAAACCAAAAGAAATGGTTGAAGCAGGATTTTTTTATACGGGGAGGAGCGACAGAGTCGTCTGTTTTTACTGTGATGGAAGAATGAAAGATTGGAGCCCCAAAGATCTGCCATGGGAAGAGCATGCACGCTGGTTTAATAAATGTCCGTATGTATTAGTAATGAAAGGAGAAGACTATGTAAAAAACATACTAAATAGAGGACACGATGAAGTCGAAGAAGAGTGGAATAAAATTGAATCGAGATCTCCACATTTAAAAGCCGACACGATATCGTTATCAGTTATGTGTAAAATTTGTTTGGAAGAAGAATTGAATACGTGTTTTATATCTTGTGGTCATGCTGTGGCTTGTGCGAAGTGTGCTCTGTCTCTTGATGGTAAATGCCCAATTTGCAGAAAAGTATTCAAAAAAATTATTCGAATATATTTATAATAAATAATTAGTAAAAACATTTTTATTTTCTAACTAAATAGTAAACAACTTTGCTGAGCTCTGATTAACGATCCTCATTCGCTGGATTAGAACCCACACAAATATTTAAATAGTTGAAAATATTGTTAAAGCTATCATTTCGTGACGATTACTTGAACCAATAAAGTCCAATACAATGACAATAAAATTAAGAAAACGAATCACCGATGCTGTTAAAGGGAAGGTTGAATGCACGTTCCGTTTCTTATGGGCATGCTGTGGCTCTGTAGGGGATTTTTATTCGATTATATTTCTGAATAAATAATTAATTATTGGAATGAGAAATCCACTATAAATAGCTGAATGTATAAGCCAGACCTTCATTTCGCAAGGATACAGACATTAGTTATATCAAAGCCTGATAATGGAAAAAAAACTGAAAAATCAAATTGTAGAAGCTGCAGAAGCTGTTAAAAAGAAGGTTCGAAAGATGCGTGATATTGAAACGGAAAAGAGTAATATATTGGAATCCGTTTTTAAACCAATTACAGAACCTCTTCATAAAATGGTAGATAATTCTTCACTAATCGATACTCTTAACAACAAAGAAGCAATCAACAATAATTCAAAAACTATAAAACGTGAAATTAAATTTGATACTTCAAGCCCATTAGAGAGTGATAAAACTCTTAAGAGACTATCCACCATTGGAACTAATAATAATACATTTAATCCAAAAGTTTCTTCTGAATCGGAAGAATTCGATGAGAGCGATGATGTTGATGAAGTTAAATCGGATGAAGGAGATGAATCGTTTAAAACAGTAGATTCAGATCCAACTGATAGAAGTTTTAACATATCTTCGTGGTCGTCTACTTCGGAAGCAAATTTTCAAAATGTTCCGTTTGGTGTGAGACATGAACGCGGTAAACTCATGATGGGATCTTCACGTGTAATTGTGTCCGATAGTTGTATTCAAATTGGTGCGAAAAAGTATAAGATTACAGATGGTATAAACGAATTATTGTTTAAAAAAGTTCCTAACTTAAATGTAATAAATGATGAAGATTTGGCTCATTATAAGTTAATGTTACTAGAAACAAATGCTCATCGAAGAAATTTCAAGCCAAATCAACCTATCAAAAGTAATAAGGGTCGAAAATACTTGAGTATCATAAAACCACTATTCAAGTTACGTAAAGTTTCGGCAAGTACAGACTGTAGCCAACCGGATATAACACATCAAGGAAAAGGTTTACCATTGTTGAAGACATGGAAGAAAAATGTCGACTACGTATACTGGGACGATCCTAATGAACTAATCGAAAGATTAAAGCTTTTAATTGCATCAAAAAATGCTGGTAACACTGGGTTGGAAAATGAAATAATATCCATTATAGAAGAACTGCGTGAAAGTGGTATTATACCTTAATAAATAGTAAACATCCCTTATTTTTTTTCATTTCAACATCGTCTCTGATACCCATCAGTTCGAAATAATGGATAAATTTGGAAATTATGGTCGTAACCGAATACGTTTACCTGATTTTTTAGAAAACTTTGATAATAAGGTCTTGATGCGGACCGAAAGCGGTGAATTCAATTTACATAACACAAGATTGACTGGTATTTCGATTCCATTCCAAGATTCCGACGCTGTCAACAAAGAATATGTTGATAAACAAAATAAATTGTATTTAAAGAAGCAAGAGCTAGAAACAATAGTAAATGATTTAAAGGCAGTTGTGAAAGAACACTTCGATAGTATTAAAGCAGATTATTGTACAAAGGCTGAGTTAACTCAAATCACAAAATTTTTAAAAAAATGAGTAAACTTCAAATTGTAAATGAAATTCACAAACCGGCTCGCAAGAATTTTAACCGACGATCTGTAATATTGAAAGGAATCGATGACTTATGGCAAGCTGATCTTATTGATTTTCAAAGTTTAAAAAGTTATAATCGAGGCTATAGCTATATTTTAGTGATAATAGATTGTTTTTCTAAGTTTTCTTGGACAATCCCTGTTAAAACTAAAACCAAAACCGAAATAGCAAATGCGTTTAATAGTTTATTAGTTAATAATCTCCGAAAACCGATTAATTTACAAACTGATATGGGCACTGAATTTTACAACGATGAATTTAAAAAAGTTATGAGGAAATTTAACATTAATCATTACTCAACATACTCTATTAAAAAGGCCTCTATAGTAGAAAGACTAATAAAGACACTGAAAACCAAGTTATATAAACTTTTTAGTTTAAACGGTAATTATAAATGGATTGGTGAACCATTGAAAATTATCATAACAACGTACAATAATACAATACATCGAACAATAAAATACAAACCAAACGATGTAAAGCAATCAAATCAATGTGAAATTTTAAAAAATATAATGAGTTCCCACAAAACAAATATACTAACGAAGACCGGTAAGCTAAAGGTAGGCGATCATGTTCGCATAAGTAAATATAAAAGTAGCTTTGAAAAGGGATATACTCCTAACTGGTCTACAGAATTGTTTTTAGTTAAAAAAGTTCATCTTTCTGTACCAGTAACATATTCTATAGAAGATCTGCGTCATCAACCTATATTAGGGCGTTTTTATGAGCAAGAACTTCAAAAAACAAACTGTCCCAATGTGTATCTTATTGAAAAAGTTATAAGGAAAAAGGGTAATAAACTCTTTGTCAAATGGCTAGGTCTTTCGCAAACTGAAAACAGTTGGATTAATAAACAAGCTATTTTATGACCTCTGATTCTCTGATATATTATAAAAATATAAAATTGCGAATGCTAAAGGATATTACCCCATTTATAACTCAGCTATGCGCGGAGGAGGACTCGTGAATAGTATTATAAATAACTTACCGTTTGAATTGCATTTACCTTGATATAATTATTGTGGACCTGGTACACGATTAAGAGAACGATTATTGAGAGGAGATAAAGGAATCAATGAGCTTGATAACGCTTGTATGAGACACGATATTGCTTATAATAATTCAAATAGTTTGGAAGATCGACATAAAGCTGATTTAGATCTCATAAATATGGCAAAACAGAGAATTAAATCAAAAAACGCTGGAACAGGTGAAAAACTTGCTTCGTGGCTTGTGAACAAGGTGATGAAATCCAAAGTCAAGCATGGTGCAGGCGTGAGATCATTCAAGTCGGTGGTTTCAAAAATACATAAAAAACTGAAAAAGTCAAAACCAAAAAGTGATGCTGCAGCAATAAAAGAAGCTTATTCAGCTGCTAAAAAGCTCATAAAAAATAAGAAAAAGGTTTTCGTGCCTCGTGTTATACCGTTACCGAAAACAGGCGGTGTTTTACCACTTATTCCAATATTCGCCGGACTATCAGCGTTGGGCGCATTAGCCGGAGGTGCTGCAGGTATTACGAAGGCAGTAAATGATCATAAGTCAGCTAAAAAGAACTTAGAAGAAGCTCAACGTCATAACAGAATGATGGAATCAATTGCTTTAGGAAAAGGCCTCTATATAAAACCCTACAAGACAGGAAATGGTCTTTTTGTAAATAAATCAAAAAACTAATTACAAGGTTACCCAAACGCGCTCTTACTGATCTAGACATATTAGGATATGCTAATAAATACATACCTCACTTTAGAGGTGTTTTTATGAGAAATGAGTTACCATCACAGCCTAAAGATATTGAGTGTGCGATTGTTAATTTAGATAGTTCAGAGAATGAAGGAACTCATTGGGTAGCCTATGTAAAACTATTCAAATATTGTGAATATTTTGACAGCTTCGGTGATTTAAAACCACCGTTAGAATTGATCAAATATTTGAAATATAATATAACATATAACTATTGCAGATATCAAAATTTTAATACATTTTATTGTGGTCATTTATGTTTAAAATTCCTTGATACATTTTGGACAAATGTGTTGTATTGATATTTTAGTAAATGTTTTAATAAAGGATTATCGACTATATAATTACAAACTAGTTTTTATCACCTTCATTTGTAAAATGTCTTTCACGTTGTCTATAACTGGTAATACCTCGGTTTTATCTTCCACTTTTTATCCACCATTGCAATTTGAAGGTGAATACGAGTGTGCCCTGTTGTATTTGTCGACATTCAATTCAATCCCTAACATTGATAAAAGAAACAACAAATTTTATTATGGCAACAATGATGTATTAGAAATACCAGAAGGTGCTTACGAACTTCAAGATATTTCTGATTACTTAAAAACAAACATTAAAAATGAAACTAATATAAATTTATTTTGCAATAACAACACATTGAAAACTTTCATTTTCTGCTCTAAAGACATACATTTCGAAAAAAATTACAGTCTTGGAAATTTACTAGGGTTTGGTAAGCAAACTCTAAAAGCCAATATAATACACGAGTCTCAGCTTCCAGTTAACATTTTATCAACGACAGTGGTGAGAATCGAATGTGATATAGTGAGCGGTTCATATATTAACGGACAATCAAGCCACATTATTTATGAATTTGCTCCAAATGTTCCACCAGGTTATCGAATAATAGAAGTGCCGAAAAATATAATTTATTTTCCTGTCAATCAAAATAACGTAGGTTCCATAAATATCAAATTATTAGACATTAATAATAATTTGATAAATCTACGAGGTGAAGAAGTTCAATTGTATATGCATGTCAGAAGAAAATGATCGACTTTAATAAATACGGTAATGGTATTATAAAACACATCAGTACGCATCGAACATTCCGGAAAGGAACAACTAAAACAAAAATTAAAATAACGAAAGAAAACAAACAATTCCTGAAATTAATCGGACTCTTAAAATGAGTATATTAGATGTAACAAGTTCACCTGCTTATGATAATACCATAGAAGGTATCGAATATCATTCATATAAGCCGTATGTTACAAGTTACAACAGAAATGATGAAATTCGGATACCTATCAACCAACAGGATTTGTACGTATTACCATCTGCAAGTACCCTCTACGTAGAAGGAACTATAAACATTATAAAAAATGTTACAAAAGAAAAGGTTACTGCTATTGAATTCACGAATAATCCAATACTTTTTTTGTTCCAAGATGTTCGTTATGAACTCAATGGAGTGGAAATCGACAGAATAAAAAATGCTGGTATGACAACAACAATAAAAAATTTATTATCTTTTAATGAAATTGAGGCTAAAGTCGCAAAAGCTTGGGGTTGGGATATAAATGGAACAAAGACAACCCTCCATAATTTTTCTTGTTCAATACCTCTTAGTAACATTTTAGGCTTTACTGAAGATTATAAGAAAATTGTTATGAATTGCAAACATGAACTAATATTGTTACGCAGTAATACAAATTTAAACTCATTAAAAATCCCATCTGGTGAATCTCTTGAAGACATAATAATTAATAAATTAGTTTGGCGCGTTCCACACGTCAAGGTATCTGATAAAGAAAAAGTACATTTATTAAAACTATTAGAAAAGGACCGTCCTCTACATTTTGCTTTTAGGAATTGGGATTTATATGAGTATCCGTTATTACCAAAAACAACTAAGCATACATGGTCAATCAAAACGTCCTCGCAGATTGAAAAACCACGTTATGTAGTATTGGGTTTACAAACAAATAGAAAGAACTTACCAGATAAAGATATGTCGCGATTTGATCATTGTAATTTGAGAAATGTTAAGGTATATCTCAATTCTGTCTATTTTCCATATGAAAATTTAAATATAAATTTTAGTGAAAACAAATTCGCTTTATTATATGAACAATATGTCAAATTCCAACAATCTTATTACGGTCGTAGAAGTGAACCGCTACTCAGTGCATCAGAGTTTAAAGAAAAAGCGCCACTGTTTGTAATCGATTGCTCTAGACAAAGTGAAAACCTTAAGTCGGGTCCAGTAGTCAGTGTACGTATAGAGCTTGAAAGTAATGTTGAAATACCCGATCAAACATCGGCATATTGTCTCATTCTAAACGACTGTATTATAGAGTATAGACCATTAAGCAATTTAGTAAAAAAAATATCATGACTTCAGACGTTGCTATAGTCGATCTGCAAGGATTCAAAGATGATACCAATCGATTCATTGTGAAAGAGTTTTCAATTTTATCTCAAGGATATACTCAAACCTTTCTTATCAAGGCTCCGTATCCCTTCAGAGAATTGTCGGTTGAAGGAAAGCGACAAGTTCGGTGGATTGAAAATAATCGAGGGATTTATTGGAGCGAGGGTTATGTATACTTTAACGATTTTAAACACATTATTAAACTGTACCTAAATAATAGAAAAATTATTGTGAAAGGTGCTGAGAAAGTTAAGTGGATAAAGGAACTCTGTTCTACTTGTGAAATTGTTGATGTTGATAAAAAAGGATGTCCTAATTTTTTAAAATTATATAATGACTATACAAAAAAAGATATGACATTAAATTGTTTACATCATAAAAAATACTGCGCTTTAAAAAATGTTTTATGTCTAAAGTTGTGGTGTAAAGATAACAGCATATTTTCCTATTCTTTATTTACTAAATAACTTTTTCCTAAGTGTATACCTACTTATGACATTATATTAACAATAAATAATGTTTAAAATTGATTTTTTAGTACAAGTACAAATAAAAAGAAATTTTATAGAGAAATGTGTTTTATTTTAAAAATAGCCTCATACTACCTACTTTATAATAAGTTTGAAAGAAACAAATAAAACAAGTGTATTATCGAAATACATTTTTATTTTAAACATTAACTTATACATTACATAAAATACAGTGATCTGCTAGCGCAGTTTAAGTACTTACATATTATTATTAATAACAAAAAAAGCTGAAATATATTTCACTACACATTTTAGTTTAAAAAAAAAACAATCACAAATTGTAATAGTTATCACCACACAGTTTTTTTGATATATTACTTATTATTCGTTCAGTTTGCTCCATGATATCATCTATTGAATCTTTAACAATATATTGTGCACTCACAAGAACTGAATCCTCGTCCTCGGGTTTAGGATCACTGATGTCTTGAATTTGTATCTTAATAACGCGCCTCCCTCTGCACCTTTCACCATTTATTATAAATGATGGTCTCTGAAGTCGAATACGCTTAGTCTCCACGTCTTTTTTGTAAGTTTTTTCCTTACGAAGGCGCTTCTTTTTCGTCTGTTCTTTAGGTTGTTGTGTTCCGGAAAGGCGTAGCGAGCCTTGTTCCTTTAAATCGGGAAACAATTCATCAAAACCAGCTAATGGATCTTGTGCACATTGCAAAAATATATCTTGTGATTCCGTCATGTCTGTAAAAAAATAAAAACATTATTATTAAAAAGGTAACATAAAATGTAAACAAAAACTTTAAAAAATTGGTGTTAAATAAATTTCCATCGATAACCTATCTGAAACAAAAAATATTATGTAGGTACTTACCGATATTTCAGCTTTGGAACAACTGATTTAATTATAACACTGCGCTAGCAGATTACTGTGTATCCTTTATAAAATACTAAATGCGAATGATTATCGAATGGAACCGTTTGCCTATATTGCTTACTTTTCAAAATGATGTGAATGTAATTAGATTCAGTTGGTTTTAAATCTCTAATTTCATTTTTTCTTTATAGCAAAATCGTGTTGAGACATGTTGTTTTAGTAAACTGCATTGTTTATTAAGTACCTATCTTATTAGCAAGTAATTAAAGGCAGCTGTTATTTCATCTCTAATTTCATTTCTGTCTATATGACAAAATCACGTTAAGACATGTCGTTTTAGTAAACTGCATTGCTTATTATGTAGGTACCTAATATCTAAACACCACATTTCTTTCTTAGAAAGTTTTGTCAGCTGGTATTTTATGTAATTGAAGTATACCTTAGTTAAAGAGTTATTTTTGACGACCCAGTTGGCACAATGGTCACCATGTCGGACTGTCAAACACAGGGTTGCGGGTTCGATTCCCGCCTCAGACAAGTATTTATGCTTAGATATTTGTCTGTGGTCTGGTTGTTTCTATGTATTATAAGTATATATTTACAAAAGAAAAGTATATAAGTAATATATCCGTTGTCTATCACCCATAACACAAGTCTAGTACTTAGCTTGGGGCTAGATGGCGATGTGTGGAATGTCCTGCAATATTTATTTATTATTTTTTAAACTTAATTCTAATAAATGAAAACGCAATATTTTGTAAGATATCTTTATTTAAAAAACTTAATTTGTTATAAGTGTCTTAGTATAGAAAAACCTATTTTATTACATAAAACTAAATTATTTTAAAAAAGTAGGTATAGAAAAACATCTTATATCATATAAAACACAATACAATATTATTCAATATTTAATTTTCAAAATGTTTAGGACTTAAAAACTATGAAATCGAACAATGTTTTAAACTCCTAGGAAAGACACATGACCATGTGCTTTTGTAGATATCTTATCTGATGATATTAGTCGTTTATCATCATTACTGGATAAAGCGACTTTATTAACACAACGAGTAAAAACTTGGTGTCTTATCGACTTAAACAATATGTTTTTTTTCCTCAAAATTGTTTGGGAAAATAAAGTTTTTCTATAGTCAGAAGCTTCCAGCTCGCGAACGACACACGATTTTATGCCTTTAGCTTTTTTTATTTCACTATCTACGGTTTTTATACAATAAAGTTTTGAACGTAACCCTATAAATTCGGTGATTATTTTACCACCCATCTCATCTTTGAATAATCCAGGTACTTTTTTATTTATTAAAGGCAAACCATAATCGTTGTCTACGGAAAAGTTACTAGTGTCAAAATAATTACTAAAATATTTTTGTAAGTCCTTATAGAAATCACTTGTTTTAATGTAATACACGAAGCTATCTGTGTCTGAATAACACATTTGCAAACGATTATCAAAGTGCGGTTTCATTACAGAATAGTGAAAGTCATACATGTGCGCTTTAGACAATTCAAGTACAGTAAAACCAATGTAAATAGGCTTATCTAATGCAATGCAGTGTGGTTTAAGTTGAATTGCTGCTAAGTTGTCGCTAAAAATAATGGCATCTTGAAAATAAGGGCTAGCTATTAACTTTCCTGCGCTATTTTTCTTTTTAGTAAAATTATCATTATCGTCCCATTGATTAACTAATTTGACATTAATTTTCTTTTCATTGTTTTCCAAGGTTTTTCCGAAAATACTGTTGTTAAGTAATTTGAAAAAATCTTGTTCAAAAGTTGACGTAGCTTGCTGTCTCAAACGCGTATTTAAGTCAATGTACTGTTTTAAATAATTATCTTGGCGGAATGTGATCACTCTATGAACCTTTTTCAATACTAAACCATGTTTCAAACACGTTTTTAAATAAACATAATGGATAACATAATGGAATTTGTCGTATAAGTTAGGAATCAGTTTAGTATTTTTACCTCCCGGTGGAACAAATTTTTCGGGACAAAAAGGCAGATCGTTATGAATAAAGTGTAAGTTTTTAGGATAATTTAAATCAACCTCAAGAATAAAACCGTATTCTGCGTCATCTGGAATACTATTTACGTCTAAATTAATAATTTCATCTTCAGACAAAAATCGAAAACCAGATAACGGTAAAGTTAAACTCATACTGTAGCCGTAGAGATTATTGCAATCTATGTATATAAGGTAAGACTTTGGGATCGAAGGATCGAAATTCAGCATGTATTTGTTGTTGGCCTTTGCATACCTATGTGATACCATACAAATACCACCCCTTATTCCTGATTGTATCATATTATAAATAGAAACATCATTTATTAATTCTAATTCGACTTGTGTTTTGTAAAGCATTGCATCAAAAGATAAGCTTGGTGCTGTAATATAAAACGCTGGATCCAATTGATAATAGCGTTTACAAGTTACACGAAACTGTTCAAAGATATCAGTTAACAGTAAAACATCAGTTTTTAAATACAAATCTGTATACTGTCCCATATTATTTAGTCTAAATTGTCTCCAAACTAACTGAGCGTGTGCATAATCTTTTCTTGAAATATGTTCACCGGTTAGAGAACTATAAAAATATTTTTTATTTGGAAGAGATGTTTCATTATAACGTTCTAATTTATTCATGTAATCGTAAGGATAAACTCCTTTTCGCGTAAGGAGATGAAAATGTGTGTCATTCGGGAAATGCCTCCTTAAGTGAATAAATTGCTCTGTTTTCATACTTTTTGTTAATTTTTCTAAACTAGTATTTAAAAATTTGAAAGAGTCAACAAATCGCAACAAAATAAATTTTCCACCAGGCATGGGTATATACTTTGTGAATGAGACATAGTTCTCTTTCGTTTTTGGTATAATTTTAATAGAGCCGGAAGCTTCACCCAGTTTCGTAATAAATAAATGGCAATCATACCCAGACAAATTATGAAAAAAAATTGGTATAAATTTTGGAATTTTATATTGCAAGTTACAATAATTATGAGCGGCTCCACGATATTTCCCAGTTATGTGACAATGATCTCTTACTTTGTCACCATACAAAAAGTTCTGACAAATATGACATTTAGTAGCATTTTTATAATTCTGTGCATCAAATTCATTAAAAATTATGGGCATATTTTGAGACAATATATCGTATATATTACGAACGTCATTATAAATATATGATACAAATTTATCTACGCAATCGATTCCACGATATGTAACAAATTTATTGTAAGTTGGATTTTGTAAACAAACAATATTATAACCAAATGCAATAGGCACATGTTTTTGAGTTGTATAAGTATACGCGCTTTTGTTATCCTCGTCGCAACTCGACTCAAGCATACTTTCGAAATCAGCATAAATTACGAATGGAACGTTTTGTTTACGTTCAAAGTTTTTAAATTTTATGACTGAATCCTGTTCAGGTAACAAGGTGGCTATACCATTACAAGTATGTCCTTGTAATTGTTCAATGCTGTTAAAAAACACTAAACAAATTTCACATAAAAATATTTTTTTATGATTGCGAGTGATTTGACTTCGTAATAAACGCGATAAGTCTTTAATTAGACAATAATGCGACTTTGTGCCCTTTTCTAAATAAAGTAAATGAATAGTTTTTCGGTTAACATTGTTTTCCGATTTATATAATGGGCCTATAATGGTGTTGTTTTTACTCAATCCGTAAATTATGAAACATAACCGAGGATTATTATTTTCAAATATAGATACATCAGAAAAAGTTACTGGAAACGACATGTTTTGTATATTCAATACATCATGAAAATTGGGATACGATGAAACTCTATCAGCATGTTTCTTCGCTGGAAACAAGTATGCTAGTATGCTCCATAAGAAACAATACACATCAGAGTTACGAACGTTTATACAAGCTTTTTTGTTTTTTATTTGTTTGGGCAAATCAATGTATGTTGAACCACCAAGTGGTTGGTATTTATTTACATTGACTTCTAAGTGAATACAATTTAAGAAAGCCCACCCACTGTCGCGATCTTCAAATTCTTCGATTCTACTTTGCAAAGTTTGAAGAAGCGATGTAAATAACGAATCGAAATTATAATTGCTATAGATAGGAGTATTATTAGTACAAAACGATTTAATCTCCTGTTCATTGTTCTTAAACATGAAAAAAGCAGCATAAAGTTCAAAGTTTACTTTAACACAGATATGAATTTTTATGCATTCATTTATAAGAATTTGTATCTTATTCCGAATTGACTTCAAAAACAATTCGATACTGTACCTATCAGAATCCTGTGCCATTATTCTATACGAAATGATGCGACATTTAAAAGCAGATTCTATTATTTCAATTCCATCGCTATGTATTCGACTTGAACTATTCTGTTTATGCACTCTACTTCGTAAATGTCCTACCCATGACTTATTACTAATCAATAATTCGCATGTCTTACAGAACGGCATGTTAATACAAAAAGTTACCAATTAATGCAAAAACTTAAACTTAATAAACAAAAGAAATCATTCATTTTATATAATGTAGTATATAAAATATTAATAAAGACATTTTAATTATTTAAAGTGTACCGTATCTGTACCTACGTATAAAATCTAGGCTTACAAGAAATCAATATTTCTTAAGTTTAAATAGTAAAAATTCGAAAAAAAATAATTATTTTAAGTTTATGTTTGGGCCATAAAATTTGGGTTCACTCTCTTTAAATAGATCAAATGAAGTTACAAGGAGCTTTTGTAAAGCATCCCACGATGAATCGCCTTCGTTACATAACAATTTTAAAGAAGTTAACGCTTTTTTGTACCGTTCATCAGGTTTCTCGTTAATTATGTCTGCGGTATTATATACCTTCACCTCCATAAAATATTCACCTGTCGCGGCTGCAGTCCGATAGCTTGTGCCGTTTGACACCTTCAGGGAATATGATGAAGCTAGGAGCTTGTTTGTTGTCGCCTTACAACTCGAACCTCCAATAATGGCATTCTCCTCATTTATTATGGAGAAAATGTTCTTTTTTCTGTGGAAGAAAGCAACACAAAATTAGTTTATTGAAAAATTAGTTTATGTTACGCGGGGTATTTGCAAACATTCGAGTTTTCATTCCGACTTTAATATCTCTATATATATTAATATCTGATTTTGATAAAACATAGCTTAGAACACTCCCCAGTAATTCACTTTAGAAACAAAAGAAAAAACAACTTACTTAGGAGGTACAGCTTCCGCCAGTTTACTCTTCTCGGTCTTCCTTTTCGTAGAACTTTTTGGTGTAGGCTTCTTTTTTGCAACTGGTTCCTGCACCTCGACCTCGACGTCAGATTGGTATGATTCGATGTCAGACCTAGAAAAAATTATAAAAAATAAAAATAACCTTCATTTTAGGTAGGTACCTCCCTAATTTCAATAATTAATAAATGAAATATACTCACTAACATTTTCAAAATGTTATTTCCACTTTTGGTAGTAACTTCTTGACGATTCTGCTGCACTGATGGAGAGTGATGATTTTTATGACAATTTTTTCCGATTTAATAAAGTTTTATACGACATAAAAATATTTGTCAGCAAACTCATGTATAAATCTGAAAGCAAACTACAAACTTTCGCTCGGCCGACAGCTTGCAAACCAAGCAACCGTTCGAACGTAGGAGGCAAACAAAAACAAATGAACGTCATCACAATTTTAATAACTTCAAGTATCGTCCGAGCGAAAGTCGGTAGTCCACAAAAACTTACAAAGTAAAAGGATAGCTGTTATTTCGAAGTCATAGGAAAATGAACTTTATCTAACTTTAAAAACAGTTTTCTCTTTTTTGTATAAAAAATTGAAATTAGATAAAATAAAGCAGGTGCAAATTTTATATTCTCATAATATTTAGAAACTCGAAGTTGGCAAAATATGAGTCATAGAGATAAAATAAATAAAACATAATACTGAACAGAATTGGTTGTCTATCGGATGGTTGGAACATTAGCATCTTCTAGTGTAGGATTGAATACAAAGACTATTGATATATAAAAACAAAATGCTTTTTTTTTGTTTTTAAAAATATTTTGGTGTGATTGATAACAAATTATTTTTGTAGTGAATAATATTCCGTTTAATGTATACTTTTTATAATTCAGTATACCATTTAACACATTTAGTTGATTAATTAATTGTTAAAACAAGTTCTTACGTAGAGCATTTTCCTTACAAAAATTATTAAGTAAAGTTAATTGTTTAGTATATAATAAACAAAAAATATTTACTCTCTATACTGTGATAGTAGTAGCATAAGTATTTTGTCTCTATGACATAGGTATCACAATAAATTCCTTGAAACATCAAAAAAGATATTGTAATACAAATATTATATTACTTACAATGTTATAATAAGAATATTGATTACGAGTTATTGACAACCTAACATTTACTCTCTAGTACAGTTTTTTTATCTCTATGTCAAGAACAGAAAATTGATGACGTGTTTTTGTTGCCACGGTCGCTGTAGAATCGTGAGAATGTATCAAATGGCTTTTTGTTTTTGTCAGACATGGTTATTTATTCCAGTAAAAAATAAAATTGAAGTTAAGTGAAATAAATAAGTTATTTATTGAAAAATTAGTGATTTATATAAAAAGTGAAGTAAACGTAATTTACTTATCTATGTTTGATTATTTGTAGATTTTTTAATTTTAAGCATTTTGTCGATTTAAGACAATCGGTGAGTTGATCATACTTAAGGGGTCTAATGAAGTACTTACCATGGGCTTCTCTGGTTGTGTCCTCAGAAAATCCGATCGAAAGACGATCTTACCACGGGCGTCGAACTGATTGTGTATTTTGAAAATAAAATCTTTAACATAATCTAAAAGACGATCTTACCACGGGCGTCGAACTGATTGTGTATTTTGAAAATAAAATCTTTAACATAATCTAAAAGACGATCTTACCACGGGCGTCGAACTGATTGTGTATTTTGAAAATAAAATCTTTAACATAATCTAAAAGACGATCTTACCATGGGCGTCGAACTGATTGTGTATTTTGAAAATAAAATCTTTAACATAATCTAAAAGACGATCTTACCACGGGCGTCGAACTGATTGTGTATTTTGAAAATAAAATCTTTAACATAATCTAAAAGACGATCTTACCACGGGCGTCGAACTGATTGTGTATTTTGAAAATAAAATCTTTAACATAATCTAAAAGACGATCTTACCACGGGCGTCGAACTGATTGTGTATTTTGAAAATAAAATCTTTAACATAATCTAAAAGACGATCTTACCATGGGCGTCGAACTGATTGTGTATTTAGTAAATAAAATCTTTAAATGACACAACCTATGAGATCTCGGGCTTCTCACTGATTGTGTTGACAGTAACTTATTATTAAATTTTTTTACATTAATACAAACATAGGAAATTTATTCACCGAAAAGTTGCAAGTGTTACAAATGCATACAAAAAAGAGAGAATAGAAGACAAAATATATAGAGGTAAGTATGGCGAGACCGTTGGTTATTTTGCTCGGAAACTAGTGGATTGATTTTTATGAAATTTAGTACTGTTATACATTGATTTACTAAGAAAATATACATTTTCTGTGAATGGTCTAGGCCCCCGACCATAAAAATGAATAATTTTGGGTTTCAAGGAACAATAATTAACTACTAAGATCGTCTAGCTATTGTTAATCTAACAGTTGGAAATATTATGTTCAAGAAAAAATACATCATCAAAATTTTTGAGATATACAGTCCTTGCTTTGTTATAGTACAAATCTTTACAGTTTGTCTTACGGTATTTCGTTTCACGTTTTCATAACGCGTAACATTTTTCGGCTAGATCCTCTCGCCAAATCTCGATAAGGAACTTCGTTCAAAAAGTCAGGATAAATAAAAAAATCAGTCCCAAGACAGAATAAAGAAGAACTCAACAGAGACGAAATAAACACAAATGAAAAGATCTCCCTGTAACCAGTGAGACCGTCTGTCAACACTTGTTTACGTTTGCAACGCAACTACCTACTACCTATACCTAAATATGGACGAACGCTAGAACTGAAATATCAAACAAACAATATAAACAACACTGAGATTGATTCCTTCTCCCTCTGACTAAACACAGTAAAGGAAAGGTCTATCTGCCATCGCAACTGTGTACGGTCACAGTGCAAAATGAAACCGTACATTTCGCAGTAGGACAACAACCATTCCAGTTCTATCTTCTTCTTGTGTTACCAGTACATTCCTTCTCATTAAGTTTGTATAGAAAGAGACAGTGATACGGGTACCTTTGGGGTGGGAAAGAGGGGGCTGCGATATTTATCGCGGGTCAAATACTAATATTGTCTTATTGAAGGTCCGTTTGTAATGAATCGAAAGGTTAGTTGTACTCACTGAACGTTATTGACTTGGATGTTATTTACATTTATCTGATACCAGCTTTGCCACGCGATTATTCGCGCATGAATCGCGATTCTATTTCTGATTCTGTAATATTTGATTAAATATAGCCTATTGGTTATCAATCTATATGGTCATAGGAGCCCGATAAGAGCTATCAGATCGGAGCCATTAGGAGCTGAGCTTTTTAACAGTCCGGCATGGTGACCATTGTACCATTGTGTGTATGTTTCTTGCTTAGTCACGTAAATACTACTAAACAGATTTTGTTGAAAATTGGTTTGCAGAGAGGTACCAATAGCACATTTTATTGCAAAAAATTTTTTAAAAGGAAAAAAAATATCACCGTAATTCAGACTTTTTTGAAGTCTGTTAAAAACCGCAGGCAGCGAGTAGTAGCAATATAACAACAAAATGTTCCCATAAAACACGTCAGTTTGAACAGATATTGTATGAAATTCCGTCTAATTTTAGCTTTTATCTTTAAATCATTAATTATCATGTTTATGTTATGATTGGGCTTAAATTAGATGTTATGGTGAAGTAACCACTAATTTTTATGTAAGTGGAAAGAAAACTTATTTTCGGTGACATTGTTTGGGAACGTTGAGACTTGATTTACACTTCAAGTTATTTCCAATTACTTTCACTTTATTTAAATATCTAAATCTATACTTAGGTATCTGTATTTAGAAAGTCTCGTTGAAACTAAAGGAAAGGTTCTCATTTTTCAATAAACTTTTCAGCCCAAATAGGTTGTATTACCAACAACCTTATTTCACAGAATCATCCCACTTTATAAAAACTCAATTTTCTTTTTCCAAAAAGTCTTCTTAATTTAGCTTGAATTAATAACAAAATTATATCTCAATTCATCCCATTTCCACGTTGGAGTATAATATTTCCTTTTTTATATACCCACAGTTTATATTTTTATGAGAGACATACTCTATTGAATGGAAATATCCCAGAAACAGAACTGTATTTTACAATACCATATCATAATGTTTAAACCAAGTGAGGCTTCTCCAAAAATATAAATGATACGTTTAAAAGACGTATGATATGCATCTACACAGTATATTCATGCCATTTACTTCAATTCCCAACGACAGTCCAATAAATATTGAACAATTCCACCATATTTTATAAATTTCCATTCGGTTGCCGACGCAGAGGGGGCGGCGCGGGGAGTGACTCGGGGGGGAGGGGAGGTACCACACACACGTTCTTTATCCGTAACTTGGTTATTGTTATTCATAACATCCAGATATTGATGCTCTCTCAGATTTGTTACGGAAACTGATTCAACGAAGGGTATTGTATTCATTTGTTTATATACCTATGCCATATAACGTTTACCCAGTACCAAAACAAAACCTCAATATTTTACAAAAATTGTACAAATACATATTTAAAAGTCTTAGAATAAAACCTGTTCGCTTAGATCTAGAACAATCCCCGTCGTTAGAAAAAATTGTACAAACAATAAAAATATAAAACGTTTTATATTTTTCTGACAACTGTACTTACGAACTCGTTCATGAATCGTGACTCCATTAACCAATTCGAAAACGTTGTCGAGCAAAAGAAGCCGCGGCTCCATTACATTGTAGCTTCTTTGCATGAGTACTCATTTACACTTGTAACAAAGACAGTAATTTAGGAATAAAAACATACCTTCAATATTTCAAAATCTGAGAGAAATGAGCTCATTAATATATGTATTTAAGTAGATACTATTTTTTTAAACCAAATTTCTGTGACAGGAGGTAATTAAATATTATCCGGCTTGACTTTCTACGTGATTTGTCATTGCCTACTGTTGTCGTCGATTATGTGACGTTTTTATACAAACTGTGTTCATAAAATGGAAAGGTCTCATTGGGGCAGACAGCTTAAAATTAAATGATCGGGGATTTAGACGTCTGTTGTCTGCTTTTACCCTTTAAGTCAGCATTATTAACAATGAAATACTACCTAATCTTGATCGACCAGAACTGTTTAAAGTTATTTTTCAATTTCCGAACGAGACTGCTATCGGTGGCGACAATTCCACCCGAAGGGTGACCATGTCCACTTTAAACGTGACAATTCTATCCGATAGTAGACCGATACAGCTTAAACAGATTTAAAGTAAGAGTTAGTTACGATTTATTAAAGATAGTTTTAGAGTGCGCATTAAAAACTATTCAGAGTATAGTAGTTACACTAACAAAAGCATTTACAAACTCTTTTAATAATAAAGCATGAAAATATTCTATCGGTGAAAGCTTTTAATATCAAATTACGTAAACCAGCTGAAATTTTACGAGTTGCAGTATAAAGTTATCTCTTACAACAGACTGTAAACCTAGTATTTATGCCGCACTTCACTGCAATTAACTTGAAATATAGTTATGTTGCTAAGTGCTGTAAATGTACGTGTTTTTGGCAAAAAAAGTTATATATATCAATCCTAACAATTATTGTCTGTCTGATAATACACGATTTTAATAAAATGAAAAAAAAAAGAGATTTTATTGTAATAAAATAATACTGAATAAGACGTTAGGGTAATACTCCGTTTGCGTAATAATACTCTGTATGCTCTCTGATTTTGGAAATAACTATAAGTAACCAGATTGAGACTTACGATCTATCGTTCTCAGATTTAATTTCATTGTTATAATTAACTTTAAGAAACCGAGAAGAAAAAACTGCCTAGAGTTTGCAGGTTTTCGATCCTTTGCATATATTGTTTGTAGAAAAAACACTCAACAAGTAAATACATTAAGTATTTCAAACTACAGTGTACCTTCCAGCTTTTTTTATTACAGCAATTTTTCATCTTTCTTTTAGAAAAAATCCCATAAAAGAAAATAAACAAATACTTGTGCAATCAGGATGATTTACAGCTAACAAAAAACTTAAGCGTTACTTTCGTATTGTTTCTCAGAAAATAGGAAATACAGGAGCGTACACTAACTAGCAAGTATATTTAGATCAGTTTATTTTTAACACGCGAATGAAAAAGAAGATTACCCTAGGTGGTAGGTCTGTGGTTAGTGAATTTAGTCTCGTAACTTCGAGTTTATAAACTTATTTCAATGCGCTTTCATGGCCTCTTTCAATCACATTTAAAAAAAAGTGTATTAATTCCATAACAATTTAAACGCTATCGGTTATAGCTTTTTTTTATCTGAAATCGTACTGTCCTGAGAGTGTTCTCAGCGTTTATTTCTGTTTTAATAAATGAAAGGGTTACTTATTTATTTAAAAAGCACAAAATAAGGAACAATAGTATCCGTTGTCATAATATTGCAAGGATAGTAACTCAGTTTGGGGCTAGAAAGCACTATGTACAATGTTGCAGAGTATTTATTATTATCATAACACTGACATAGTTTATATTTTTTAAATTATAATATTTTGATGATTTGGAAACCCATATTATCTGACTAGAAAAAGGTTTGGATAGCCGTTCCGGGTCGTTCCTGGTGCAGAGGCTGGCCATAGCTATTCAGCGTGGTAATGCTGCTAGTGTGATGGGGTCTTTTGCGCCAGGGGTGACTCGGGGCGGTTTGCTTAATTAAATTTGTTTATGTGTTATATTTTGTTTTTTTGTGTTCATATTTATTGTAATTAGATTTATTTGTTTGTTTAGTTATTTTTTACTGATGTTTATTGTTTTTAATGTGTTGTAATTTTCTCTTTACCAATTTTTAAATTTGTCAATTTTCATATATTTTTCTGACTAGAATAAGATTAAAGTTTAATATTTTTTAATAGTTTTTTTTTCTTTCAACATGTTGGGAAAATCGGCCTGCAAGTGTTCAACTGGTTTGGCCCACTAGTTGAACCACGAATTTTGTTTTGAAAAACGAAAAAATAATTTATATTTCTATTCCAAATAATGGTCTAATATACAAATAAAAATACCGATTCGACCGAAATAAGAAGACCGACACAATCTTAATTACAACAAGGGACGATCTGAACAAAATCCATTACAGTAGTGACCTAAATATTGTGCACTGAAGTGTATGTAACGATGTGATAACTCGACAGAAATAGACAATGTGAGAGATGATTATCGTTTGTTTCTTTTATTATTTCACCTGAGAGGAAAATACAAGGGGGTATTATGTAGATATTATTATTATTTAGCTAAGTGTTTGTCATGTTTGTTGTGTTTGTTTTCTTATTATGTATGTGTTGGAGATTATTAGGTAGGTGTGTCTTCATTATTAGGTTAATTTGTTTATAGATTTGTCGATAAAATTAAACTCTAAGTCCTGACTGACTAATAATATTCGGATCGGCCAATGTTCGAATCGTGCCTAAAATCTCAACTAATACCAAAATATTTACCATCCTATCCGATATTTTTACATACATTAGATAATAAATAAACAATTAAGTAAGTAACCACATGCAATTAATGTTTATGTATTTTCATACCACAACATTTAAGCTTAAAATTGTAAGAAAATATTATCCTAATCATTATTCTAAACACGAAAACAATTATAAAAACAACGAATAATAAACAGATTCATTTTAATACCAAGTTTTATCAACAGTTTTTACGCTTGGGGGACGGCATAGGGACAATAATAAGTGAATAGAAAATACAATAATAATAAGTCGTCTGGAAATAATTACATATAATATATTTAAGAATTTTACAATCTTATAGTCTATATTAGGAGGTTTTGGCCCAGCAGTGGGATAATAATAATATAACAAAACCAATTTACATTCATCTTCGTCTATATTATCAATTTTCCACACCGAAGTTCCAATTCCGTGAATATTTGTACATCAAGCTGATAATATTAAATATTCTTCTCTATATTATAGACTATTGTTGTACTAATATTCATTGAAATCTGTCAAGCAGTTTCCCGTGGAGAGGGAAAAAACACACTTGGAATTTATGATGTTGGTTAGAATTCAACCTTCAAAACTCGAGTTATCACTACACAAGAACCCATTTCCATTAAAGTTTGAAAAGTTTAGAAAAACACTTGTTTTAAATAATAAAAATAAAACCGATTGAACAATAAAAGAGTTTTAGCTTTTATGACGAGTTAAACAAAGCAATTAAATCGTTTGATAATTCTCATGTTTACATTGATACTGATTTTGGCAGTAACTAGATACTTATTTCAATATCCGTGGCAATAGTTGAACATAGATGCGGTTTTAAAAAATAAATAATTAGCCAATTGCTAGAACTCGCTTACAAAAAATTTTTTATCGACTACTTTTACTTTTAGTTCCTACGAGGAAACAGGATTCTTGGAACCATAATGAAAATAATAATAATGATTAACTTTGTTATTAAACTTGTTATTGTAGAGTGCTTCTACGCAGTAGCTATGCCTTCACCTACGCTTCAAGATCCGGAACTCTATAATATGTCTCATGTATAATAGACAATGATGACTGAGGCATGACAATGACATTTAAATGGTTTTTTATTTTAGTTAATGTTGTGTTTTGTAATTAGATATATCCTTGTAATTTGTAATTTTGTGTTGTAAATTGGAATAAATGTATAGACACTAATGATATTAGGACAATTAAAATGTCAGTGCTACTTTAGGAAATACGATATTGTAGAAACTACTTACGATCGGCTTGATGGATGATGACTGACAAGAGAACTCTACGGCTAACTACATAGTAGATGTAACTTAGTAGGTCTTTATGTAGAATCTACTATCGCAAACGATATTGCATTAAAATATGATACATCTTAAAAAGGACCCTAAAATTGATAGTAAAATACTAAGTTATAAGCAAAAATTTTAAATAAGACTGTAATACTTAACGATGGCATCTGAGTGAACCTGTTTCAGACAGAGAAAATTAAACAAATTATATTTTACCATTTTTAACGTTAAAGTTTTTACAAATAATTTTTCATTACTCATACTCCGAAAGTAGGTCTAAAGGTGCCTGAAGAGCGTGTAGAAAGAAAAACTTTCAGCCCTAGGGAAAATCGCTTTCACTGACAGCTGTCATGTCAAATTATGGCATGACGCGGCTTGTGCAATGTGCTTGTAGCCAGTATCAGTATCATTACGCATTAGGAACTTCAAAAACCTAACCTCCTTGCTTTAAGTAACACCAAAGAATAACAATTATGGCTGCGCACTGCTCATGCATACTGCCAGAGTTTAGTATATAATAGGTTTGTTCTCAGCAATCGAATTCAAGTAGATATATTTAGTTCAAGATATCTTATTTAATAAAATAAATGTAAAGACGAAAATGGTTAAAGCGACGTATGACCATGCTGCGCCGCCGCCCGCGCCCTGTCGTAATGTTACTGATGTGGCTTTATGCGAGCGTGCGGTCAGTGTCGTTCCTTGAGTAAAAAAATACTGGCAGAAAATGCCTCCATTTATAATTGTGCAAAATACACATATAAATAACATTTTCTAGACAAATCATGTTACAAAACTGTAATTTAAATCTACGGACTTCGCGTCATTTCCCATTGTTGGATTAACTCATTCATAAAAAAAAGTACTATCATTTATGTGGTAGAATACAATATTCATTTATAGCGCTATCGTACACAAACATGACAATTTATATTACATTAAAAATTTAACACTTTAAAACTATAGCTGTCTACTCTCCATCCGTCTTACGCTTTTTCGATCAGGTCACGTGTCCTGACGCGAGTTTAGGATTTTATACCCATTACAGAAAAAGTGCTCAACGCCGCTAAAGAAGTTTTCACTTCAAAAATCGGTAAGTACCGACGTATTTGAGTATTGAATACAAATAGCAAAAACAATGAAAACAAAAAAAACTGCATAATGTATAACCTTTTTGGTCCCAACCTTGTAAAAGGACCGAGTAAACCGAGTAAATGCCGAGAATCATGATGAAAAACATGATCCTCCGTTTACTATGGAAGAGCTCCGGGCTGCTGTCTCGTCCTTCAATCCCAAAAAAGCACCGGGAGTCGATGGCCTGACTGCGGACATCTGTCGACGAGCAATATACCGGGACCCGGAAACTTTCCTATCATTGGTAAACAGGTGTTTGCATCTGGGTCACTTTCCTAGCCAATGGAAGAAAGCAACAGTGGTTATTTTGCGTAAACCAGGGAAGGAAAGTTACTCGGATGCAAAATCCTACAGACCAATAGGCCTGTTGCCAGTGATGGGAAAGATCTTCGAGAAGATGGTTGTCGCTCGCATAAAATGGCACCTCATCCCCAGACTGAGTCCCCGCCAATATGGGTTTATGCCACAAAAGAGTACCGAGGACTCCCTCTATGATCTAATGAAACACCTTAAGGAGAAATTGGTCGAGAAGAAACTCTCAGTATTAATATCCTTGGACATAGAGGGAGCCTTCGATAGTGCTTGGTGGCCTGCCATACGGCTGAGACTGGCGGAGGAAAGGTGCCCAATAAATATCAGATGGGTCATCGACAGCTACCTGGACAGCAGAAGCGTAAGCATTAGGTACGCCGGAGAGGAGGTGACCAGGGAGACCACAAAGGGCTGCGTTCAAGGCTCCATCGGCGGCCCTATCTTCTGGAATCTGCTCCTCGACCCTCTGCTTAAAGGTCTCGACAGTGCGGGCGTATATGTTCAGGCCTTCGCGGATGACGTGGTGTTGGTCCTGGACGGAAATACTGCGTTGGAGGTCCAGACGCGAGCAGATGCCGCTCTCGCCTATGTCCGGGAGTGGGGAATCAAAAATAAACTCAGATTCGCACCGCACAAAACCAAGGCGCTACTCATCACGAGAAAACTAAAATTTGACACCCCACTCCTGACCATGGGCGGGACCGACATTCAAATGTCGAAAGAGCTTAAACTCTTGGGGCTCTGGATAGATGATAAACTTACATTTAATACTCATGCCAGCTATGTCTGTAAAAAGGCGATCAACATCTATCGTCAACTATCCAGAGCTGCAAAAATAAGCTGGGGCCTCCAACCTGAAGTAATACGGACCATTTACACGGCGGTAGTCGAACCGATTATTATGTACGCCGCAAGCGTCTGGTCTCCAGCGACTAAAAAGTGGTCCATCCGGAAGCAGTTATACGCGGTCCAACGAGGTTTTGCACAGAAACTGTGTCGATCTTACCGCACAGTCTCCCTCAACGCGGCACTGGTGCTCTCTGGACTGCTCCCCTTGGATCTGAGAATCCAAGAGGCAGCAGCTCTCTATGAAGCCAAGCGTGGAGTCCCACAACCAGTGCTCGCAGATAGGGAGATAGAGCGAATGACAGCGTTCAGCGATACTCCTCACCCAGCACGGAATATGCACCTGGAATTCGAGTGCCTGGTAAACGAGGTGGAGGTGGCTGCACACAACACCCAAGCAGTCAGAATCTTCACAGACGGCAGTAAGATTGACGGCAAGGTGGGAGCTTCTCTGTCCATATGGAGCAGAGAAGCCGAAACCAAAACCGTCAAGCTTAAACTGCCGTCTTACTGTACCGTTTACCAGGCTGAACTACTGGCTATATGCAGGGCCACTGAGGAGATCCAAAAGAGCAAAGCAGCCACATTTGGAATATACAGCGACTCCAAATCGTCGCTGGAGACGCTGACGAAAAACGGCTCTCGACATCCCCTTGCAGTCCGGACGCGGAGCAATCTTGAGGATTGCCTCAGCCAAAACAAACAAGTCAGTTTGTTTTGGCTGAAAGCACATGTGGGGATTGCGGGGAATGAGAGAGCCGATCAGTTGGCCAAAGACGCGGCACAAAGACTAAAAATACGCCCGAACTACGACTTGTGCCCGGCCTCATTCGTCAAGCGACAGATCCGCGAGAACTCGCTTGCCGAATGGAGCCGAAGGTACGAGACTGAAGATAAAGGCAAAATAACGAAAATGTTCTTCCCAGACGCAAAGGCCGCATACCGAGTGGTCAAGAGGATCGTGCCGGACAAGACAATTACCCAAGTTCTGACGGGGCACGGTGGATTCTCCGAATATCTGAACCGATTCAAGTGTAAGGAGGATCCATCGTGTATCTGTGAACCCGGCACACCCGAGACAGTGCCGCACATTCTTTTTGACTGCCCGGTGTATGGCCGAGCAAGATTCGACGTAGAAAACAAATTGGGCGACTCCATGACGGCTGCAAACACGCAAAAAATAATGAGAGACAGGGAGAAAAGGGATGTGTTTTTGGAGTTCTGCGGAAGGATTGCAGGAAAAGTAATCGCAAGAAACAAGTGAGGCTCTACCTACAAATTTTTTTTAGAAATTTAAGAGTGTAGAGAAGGAAAGGAAAAGACAGATCTGCAGAAATCCAGAAACATATCATACAGATATCTGTGATATAAATGCAATTTATTTGTGTTTGTGACAATATGTTTAATATATATACAATTTTAAAAACAATATGACGAAACTTAAACAAAGTTTAATATTGACAGAAAAACCAATTATTTTTATTTGTGATTTTCTAACAGTTATTTTACAATATGTAAACAAAATATTACAAAGATATTAAAATAGAAAGAACAACAAAGTCTCTGTTTTTTGACAGAGGAAGACCGAAGCCCTCTACTCGAGGGAAAAAAAAAAAAAAAAAAAAAAACCTTGTAAAAGGATCAGGTAGTATGGAGTCTCTCATTCACTCTCGTTATTATGAAGAATTTTATGTATTATTCGTAATAAAAAGCACAGTGTTTACCTCGGGTAAAAGATTATTTCCCTCGAACATTAAGTCCCTCGAACTATTAGCCAAACTCCGTCTCGGGACTCAATGAGTGACTTTCACACCTAGGGTAACAATGTACTATTAATTACCTATCTGTAGGAATTCCTGCCTGTTATGATGGTAGGTACCCTGTTGTTAGTTTATAAGTACACCAAACCACGATGTATTGATTATAAGGATATTTATTGAATCGCACAAACAGTACACTAGGCGTCTTAGTTACGACTGACTTATAATTAATAAATAATATGAGCAAATGCTGTGTGAGCAATAATTCTGTAGGTATTGGCTCGTACACTATCTTTGATTAAAGTTTGATCTTTAGACTATTCTATAGTGTCAAATAGTCCATGTTCGCGGTGGAGTATAACGTGTTTAGTAAAAGTGTCACGATCTGGCAGAAATCTTAGAAGTCGGCTCAATGCGTACCTATAGAGGGTGTAGTTTCATTGTCAACTTGTTAACTCTCATCCATGTCTCATCACAGGGTATTGGAAACATGGCTTTATAATATAACTAGGTTATTGAAAGAAAATAATATGATGTAGCATTCCTGAAGCTGAGTCGGTGATGGCGAAATTTTATTTCTCCTAAAAATGACTTAATCAATTAATATAGGCAATCAATTACAGATTACTTTTACAACTAAAAACACTCTAATCGAAATAAAACATTATTTTGTAATCCGCGACTCTAGATGATTTTAAAACTATTAAAGTCCTAAATTTTAACGGGGGAATATAATAGACGGAAAACTAAACTTTGTTACCTGCAAATGTGTTATTTGAGAAGTCAACGTTTTTAGTTGTTGGATAAATACGGTTTAGAGTTGCAAATTACAAAATAACGGTAGAGTTACGAAAAAACTAATAAACCTATTTCGAATTTAGCGGTTCTTTTATTAAAAACCCTACTTTGTAGCATTACAAAAGCTCTAAACAAATTCTGACATCCACTTAAAAACTAACACCGAAGGTCTAGCACGGATTCCGAAATATTGCGCACAAAAACCCACGTTTGATTGACTTTACTAGACTAAAAAACATACTAAAAACGGAGCAAACACAAAAAAATCGAGTAAAATGTAACCGGCGTTATTCGAATAGTTGTAGAGCACATAGCGAGCGACCCTGCTCCTGCATCGAGCATAACATGGCATCGGAATCGATTATCGCATCGTCGCACGTATCGATTTTACACTCGAATAGTGCGGCCCTAGCTGGCAAACTGAAATGGCCAGTTTGCGGGTTCTTTGTTTAAACACCGCATATGTGACTGTTTTACTTTGTAATTTGAATATGGAACGACTATTTGATTGGCCTAGATCTTCAAGACGAGCGCTATTGGCTTATTCGACTACTAAGCAAATTAAATTTTCGAGCCAATCTTAGTCTAAGCCATTGACTTAATATTATTTATCTCTATGGTCCAAACCCAGATTTGAACACAACTAGACATTAAAATTGGTCTGAAGAGTAGGGTGTCGATTGCAAAAACCAAATGACGGGTGTGTCGTAACAAATAACTACGTCATAATTTTATAACGGACGTTGCTAATCCAACTTCTTATTTAGCTTTTGTTTAAACTAGCCGTTTCTTTATAATATCATCTTTTTTTCATTATTCGTGTAAGCAAAGAATTCTATTTTTCAGTTTTCTTTTTCTATATTCTTGTTCCACTAAATTAGAGTCCATTTTTCACGAAACCTCATCATGGAGTCGTTACACCAATGAAAAAGACACTTTATCATTTTACAACTTTTATAAAATATATCGAACTATCGAAATATACATACGTGAATAAAATCAATACACAAGAACGATACGTCATTTTTTTTATGCAGTTGAAAACTGTTAGGTTACAAACTGAAATGTAGGTACAATGAAAACAAAGACAATATTCTATAATTTGCATATAAATAAGTTGTATTTGAACGCAACAACGACAACGGTCATGAAATTGGTTTTACTTTATTTACATATTGAATTCCGTTTTTTAGGTGAATTCTATTAAGGACTATTTTTTTAAAAGGGGTTTCATATTCAAGATTCCGTACCTTGGGACGGTTCCTACATACTTTTCCATACAAAAAGATATAGATCTTTTTCTCCTTTATATTAGTCCAAATTCGGTGTTTATTTTTTTAAATTAATTCATTATAAACCTGGCTTGCATTTCTTCTTTTTAAATTTTTGTATATCACATAAAAGTGGTACTTAAAATTAAACATTTTTTGAAATAATAAAGCAACTAAGAATACAAACTATTCAAGGTTATAAATAAAGAACGGACTCTTATACTACTGGACCAATTTTGAAGAAACTTGGTATGAAGATACGACGATTAATTGGAAGTATCATAGGTGACTTAAAATCCCGATATTCCTACAGGATCGGATGTTACGCGGGTAAAACCGCGGGATGGTAATATCTTTCTAATGCACCCACCACGTAGAGAACGCGCGCGGCACGTTGCGTATATACCTAGATACTCAAACAAGTACATAGGTACTTGTTTATTCATAACGTGTATTCAATAAACGAACGCGTGGATTATATCCTTATTTAGGCTATTGTGGGTCAAGGCTTACCTTCGCTCACGTATACCTACTATACAATGTGTTCCAAACGTGTAGGGTATTGCTAATACGAAAGGGGGTTGTTCTAGACATTTAGGAGAACAACTTTTGTACTACGAGTTTTTCAGACCATTTTGAGGTTGTATTTCCTCCTCCAGGCTAACTTTTGAGCTGTTTCTTGAAGTTAGATATTGTCATGACTTTGACGTCTTCTTTGTTTATTAAGTTTTAAGTTTCAAGAGTATTTTAAACATTAATGGTCTTTAAAGCTGATTTGGTTTAAAATGTTCAAAAAGAGTTCGGTAAAGTATAGGAATTTCAGAGCGAACATCAAAGTTTGGGAATAAAGTTTAGCGTACCAGTAGATAACTGCTACATAACAATTTTTATTTTTTAATCTATTTTTTTCTATTTGATACACAAATATTTACGTTCAAATCATTCTATTCATCAAATACGTTATTGTCTCTTTCGTACGTGTATTCAAATGTATTCGTCCATGTCCATACCACGTAGGTACACGTGTACTAATCTAGTTATCGTTCGGCAATCACTCGGAACAATGTATACAACGAACGTATGGACATATCAATTATTTGATGACGTTATTTGACGAGAGTTACTGTAATGTTGTTTGAAGGATTATTGCCTTTTGTTTATTGTGGTAGAGTTGGATACTGAACAGAATAGGTATTTCAGATCTTATACAGTGTGTATAATTCCTTTTAGGCATATGTAAGTACTCCCAGGACAATACTAAAAAATATAAATAATAAGAATCTTTTTTTAACAATTTCATGGTCGGCGATGGACCACTATCACACCTGCCTGATGGTAATTGACAATAATGCGGTATAAGATGTAGCACGCTTTCCTAAAAGATCCACTTGCCACTTGAAGAGGCCTATTTTAATTGAAAGTATGAGAAAACTCTAATATACTGAACAATAAATAATTTTCAAGATTTGGCAACACTATTAATTGCTTCGAGTCCTTGGGTTAGTGTTGTCACATAAAAAAAACTCAAAATCTGCGTTAATAAAGGTATTATTCCCTTTAAAAAAAAATTACTTTACTTTATATTGAAGTACCTACATTTACGCCTAAGGTTTTCTTTAAACACGACATAGGTTATTATAGTAATTTTAGACATTGTAAATCAGTATCTATAATATGAATTGCTAGCTGCGCCCCGCGGTTTCACCCGCGTAAGTCCCGACCCCGTGGGAATATCGGGATGAAAAGTAGCCTATATATTAATCCAGGTCTCCAGCTATCTAGACATCGAATTTCATCGCCATCGGTCCAGTAGTTTTTGCGTGAAGGAGTAACAAACATACATACATACCAACACACAACAAACTTTCACATTTATTATATTAGTAGGATTTCATTCTAATTCACGGGACCATTTTTTTTCTAATAGTTTAGTCATTTAGGCTGGGCTCAAACCTGCATAAAATGATCAATATCTATTTATAATTTATTTATGAGTTAGACCGTCGCGTTTCGTAACCAATTACTGACGGAACAATATTAGGTTCTCTACCTATTATTCTAGTAATTTTCAACAATTACTGAAACTCATAGTAATAAACTCCCACCAACACAAGTTGATATTATTATAACGATGGTTCGACTGATATAACTGTAGACGGTTTCATTTGCCCGTGGTTTCATTGATAAAACTCCGGCTATCGAACCATAACCAATAAACGAATAATTAAATATATTTACCTACCTAATACGTAGAAACGTAATCGTCTATCATAATAACAGATGACAGAACCGACTCTTTGTTTACCCCTTAAAATATTCCATGCACGCATTTCTTTAGCTACAGGCTGATATAAAAATAATATACTTTATAAAAAGAAAATCTTTTACTCTTTTATAAAAATAAAAGATCTATAAATTTAAATAATAAAATTCATGTGCTTATATTATAATTAATAATGTCTGTTCCTTTGTTACCAAGGCAATTAAAAAACTTATCTGGTTTCCACTGCTGTTTTCTGGAAAGGTCGTGATAAACTTTACATCAAAATCTACTACGTAGAAATTCCCCAGATTGTCTAGGGTAAACTCCATTTATTTTTTTAATAGTGTAGTACTAAAAAATAACTGTAGTGGCATAAAAGTTTACCCGATTTATGGGTGCAAGTACGTATCTTACCGATGTATTTTTGAACTAATAATCTTTATTCTTTACTAGCTGCGCCCCGCGGTTTCACCCGCGTTTGTCCCGATCCCGTGGGAATTTTTTCTCACCTTTTAAACCTTCCCTAGACCTCCACGAATAATTCAAGACCAAGATAAGATAAATCCGTTCAGCCGTTCTCGAGTTTTAGCGAGACTAACGAACAGCAATTGATTTTTATATATAAGACTAGCTGCGCCCCGCGGTTTCACCCGCGTAAGTCCCGATGCCGTGGCGATTTTTTCTCACCTTTTAAACCTTCCCTAGACCTCCACGAACATTTCAAGACTAAGATCAGGTAAATCCGTTCAGCCGTTCTCGAGTTTTAGTGAGACTAACGAACAGCAATTGATTTTTATATATAAGATTTATATAATCTTATTCAGTCTATTGTCCCTACGAATACTTTTCAACAAGCTGTATAGCAGTGTAAGAATGACAAGAAGAGTGCCTAGAGCTATCCCTTGCACAATATTCCGTTTTACAATTAAGGCGTCCCTTTATATTGCACACATGTGCAGTCCCAAGGGCAGGGTCGTGTTTATTGAACACCCTATGTTTGTAGGGTGACCATCGTTTTGACGAAAAACTCATTTCAAAATTAAAAATACAGGTAAATTATTATAAATAATAATTACATCAGTATATTTGACATCCAATACGTACTGAAAACCGAGGTTTAAGATGAATCTTAATGAATAAAATAAAAATCGTTGCGTATACCTACCGATAACTAAAGGCGATTTTAGTCCCAATTCAGCCATAAAATTCATTCCATTTTCCCAATTCATGCCAAAATTCATCTCAAATAAGGTACACACGTAACATCTACAAATGGCAAAAACGGTGTGTTAGGAATATTAAATCCGCTAAATAAATATTAAGGTTCTAAATATTTGAGAGAAAAACAGAACATAATATTAATTTGTATGACTGTAATATTATAGTTACAACATAAATTAATAATTATTTTGCTAAATTATAGCTAAAACAATAATTTGTTTATCTGTATTATAGCCAAACAAATTATTATTATGTTCTGGCTTTTGTTAAGAAATACAAGTACCAGCAAGATAAAAACTAAACTTAGACCGAAAACCGTGGTACGTTTGGCGACACTAGAAGCCCTTGACTCTCAAGGGCCCTCAGTTGCAAATGTCTGAGTGTTTGTGTTTCGGATCAAACGTCCTTAGAAGGGTGATAACTATGTAAGTATATACCTATTTAATATACCTATCATACATCTAGCTAGATCTCTCTTTCATATTATTATTGTAGGTATTTGATTGGGGATCAAAAATATATTAGATTGTATAGATAAAATAATTTCGGTATGAATTGTAAACACTTTTTGGGATGAATTGAGAATTGGGGCGAAATTATGTATAGTCTGATAGAATTATTTTATAGGATTTTTTGGTGTGGGATGAATTGGTACTATAGGCTCCTAAATTAATTACAAAGAAATATACGTATCCGAAAATTTGCAAAATTTACAAAAATCGAAATTGCGACCTTCTGTTTATCGTGCTGTTACCTTACGCGCAAGTACCTCTTTAAAATTAATAGATTTGTGTAATTTATGTTCCTATTAAATATACTTTTTATCCTCACGGGATCGGGAGTTACGCGGGTGAAACTGCGGAGCGCTGCTAGTATCTAATAAGATCTCAACCAGACACACTATGTCAGGGGTTCATCCCATGCCTACAAATCTTATTGTTCTCAATAAAATAAAACTTTATACATTGTATCCTTCAGCCTCTAAAACATATTTAAAAAAAACGGGTCACAGTGTTACTGGCTGGCAATATGCTTCCATACGACGCTTTCTTTACAATGTTTTTGTTCTTAAAGGTAGTACCTAGATAAGTTAAAATGGAGGTAGGTATGATCACTTATTGTACCTACACATCGTTTTTGTTATATTTTATGTAGCATTGAACACACCTGCTCTAAAGAAATAGCTACCTCGTGTTATGTTTTTATTCAATACTTGGCATCGCCCAGCGGATCCACCCGCTTAAAAATTCCGATCCTGTAGAAATATCAGGTAAAATATCCCATTTGTATTTGTAAGTATTCAATGTATCTTCATATTATAAAGTTTCATCAAAATCGGTCCAGAAGTTTATGAGCCTTTTTAATACCAACAATATATTTTATATTATATTTTTAAAAAATCTCACAAAATTAGTAGGCATACTCATCAACAGACAACAATTTTCCATGTAACAATAAATTAGCAACTTTAATTCAAGTATAATATTAGAATTTTTTTACTTTGTAGTTGGTTTCAGATATTTTTTGTAATTTTGGAGAAAAAAAATACATTTTTTCATTTTTAAGTAATGTTCTTCTAATTTATAAATCTGTAACTAGACAGGGAACAGTTGAAAGAGGAGAAGGCCTTTGCTTTTCAGGGAAACGGAATTGACTAAAAATTTAATTATAAATTAAAATTATAAATCTGAATATTTGTCTAGTATTTATGTTATTATACTACTCAACGATATGAAAATTTTTATAACCAAAATAGTTGTAATAGCAATGAATTTGTAGGTTTTTCGGGTCTTACTGATAATAAGCTTAAATTTCGTACATATTGTTTAGAATGTCTCAGACAGCTTTAGTGTGTCGGTATAGTATTACAATAATTTAAGTGTACAATACCCCAGTTAGTTACTGGTTTACAACAAGATACAACTGAATTATAGTCCTAATATAATATATTACGGTAGAGATTACGTTTCTAGAAGCTACGCACTTTATATGAGATCCTTTGAATACGTTTATATGAGCTCAGATTGTAAGCGTTCTCAATTAATTTTAGTTTGTGATTTTGTTAAGTTAAACATAATAAATTCTTTTGGTTTAGGACTGATTCAGTTTTTTCCTCATAATGAGTTCAATTTTGTAGTAAGGTACGTTTACTGTCGATTTTTGTCGCTAGGTAGATTTAATTAACCACATTTGTAAAGCGGTTTTTTTATTTTAGAGATATTTTCCAATAACTGTAAAATTTTCATGTTACTAAAGCTGTAATTTTTTACTACATAGGCACATATTCATTGCTAGAGCTTTTTTTAAAATGCATTTAAAATGGAGGTCCTGTAAGAACACTGTGTAAAACAAACAATGTTGAAAATGAAACACACAGTGAGCGGGATACCTTTTGAGTAGTGTAACCTAAAAGTAACCAGACAGGCTTAAAAATCATCTAAAAGGTTACAAAAGTAACCTTCTTGCAACGCTTATTACTTTATTAGGACTAAAATAAATATTTTTTGATAGAATTATTTTATGAGTTTATAATATTATGATTCAACGAGGGGTACAAATGATCGCCATCCATACATGGTAGACTTTCTAATTTACTTACAAAGCGATTCTATGAGTTAGATAGATTTATATTTTATGAATATATCGAGAGAACATAGAGCAATCTAATCTTCACGATACATTACATATTTAAATTTTATTTATGTCTATATTTAATTATATATAAACAGAAAAGCCTACAATATGCCAAGGCAATAAAAACATAATGATATAGATGAATACAAGCATACGTAGGTAGGTATATCTCCATAACAACGCGGAACCACTGGAAACACTTAATCTTCGAATGACACACGGTAATCCGTACCCTTTACCCCGGATTATTTGCTTATTCTTCAGTTAAATACAGAAGACAAACATTCATCTAAATATACACTTTCTTTAGATAAATTAATGATGTGGTGACGTATTGATGATAACTTTAATTCTTACGAATTCTGCGCGACTTTTGTTACTAAATATTATTTGATAGTGAAATGGGACGAGTTTAAAATTGGAATACAATAAATAAATTGATCCCTCAAGGCGCCTTATCTGGGCCAAATAGGTATAAAATGACAAGTTCACTCTAATATTCGGAGAAATTAAATTTGTGCCAGTTTTGGTTCATATTTCGTAAAGTGTGTAAAGTATATAAGTATTCCGCATCCGTCTTTAAATGAAATCGGGTAGTCAAGGACGCAGCCGCGGTGAGTTTGTGCAACGTCTCATCTTATATCAAGTCGACCCAATTCTGTTAGAAAGTAAAGACAACAAGCACCGCATAGCTTCTCTCCTAGCCTATTTTCTAAAAAGGAGGCTACATTAGAGAGACATCCTCTTTCCTTACGTAATATGTTACATTCCTACATCCTGACCGAATTTAAAGACACTTCAAAACTTCGATGCAAATATTTAAACGAAGCAACAACTTAGTAAATAAATTGTAGATATATTTGCAAGTGAAATTCATATTTTGTAGTACAAAGGAACGGTCAAAACAAATGCACCTACAGTCGCAGACTATTGACTTGAGATCGGCCGATCTTGTTTGTATGAATAACCATATATCGCTGTTTTGTAACATAGTCGAAACGTCGATAAGATAAATAAAAATACGCGATTAAGACCCGGGAAAATAATTAGGTACTATGAATACAAATCGTGTGAGTTTAAAAAGTTCATATATCGGTTATTTAATTTAGAAAAAGTTAGATAGATGGATAAAACGTTTTATTGCTTTTACAAAGATACATAAAAGACATAATAAAAAAAACTATAAGAAATTTTTGATTACTGGTATGTATTTACTTAGAAGATGCATTTAAGTTGCATTAAGTTTTTAAATTTGGATTTATAATTTAGTAGAGTTTAACTGTTTGCTTTATATAATAATAAAATATAGAAGACATTTCTCAGTAGTGCATATTATATTATGTCGCTGGCGTAAACAGTAAACAGTGTCGCCCTGTTATCGCGCCCAGCACACTAGCACACTGCACCCACAATACTTCACTGTGACTGATAGTGCTATCGACCGATCGTACAGTCTGCAGTCTACAAGCATCGTCTAATAGAATATTCGAAGCTCTGACCTCAGAGTCGCTTAGAATAGCAAAATGAAGTCAAACATGATCTTACAACGATCAAATAATGCAACTCTGTAAGTTTCACGAGCTTTTTTACTGAAAACTACGTGAGTAAAGTTCGCTGGTTCTTTGTTCGTTATTTTATCAAACTTTACGTTGGTATAGTAGTGTTATTAGTCCAGTATCATCTCTATTATAAATACAAATACAACTGGAGTATTTAATCCGATATTTCCAGGAACTGACGTTAGTAAAACGCAGATCGTAGCTAGTTTATTTTACATAAAACGTAGGTATTCGTTAATGATTCATGGAAATAACTTAATAACTTTAACATCAAAAACGAATCACGCTCGTTACATAATAAATTCCCGATACCAACCTATTATACCCAGATCAAAGTCAAAACAACTAATATGGAGACCGAAGTAATATAAGGCATAATTCTGTAAACCAACTTAACATATCCCACGTATGACAAGGTATACCTAATATTCTCAATTATATTTTGAATTACTAAAAAAATGTTACACTCTATCGATAAACTAATAGGTTACTGGCTTTTGTATATTTAAATATCTGACATGTGTGGTTTCCATTCAGGTTTTCTATAGGTAACTAAAGAGAATATAAAATGCTTTTTGTTTGTTATGAATAGGCTCCAAAACTTCTGGATCGATTTTGTTGAACTCGGTATGATGATACATTGTTTTATTGGCTATAACGTAGGCTTCTTTTAATCCCGATATTCTTACGGGATCGGGAGTAACACGGGTGAAACCGCGGAGCGCTGCTAGTCTTCAATAAACGAATGATTGCTGACGTCGTATCTTGCGCTCGTCATCATCAATCGTTCTCGTGACATCTTACACGGTGAGCGGGATGTGAAGTACTGTGACACTGATGCAGAAGTAACTTGCCAGCAGTATGTCAATTTATAGATTACAAGTCCGACTTCCCTAGCAGAGATTACAGTTACTTGATGGATTTGTTCAGAGAGTGCAGTTGCAGACTTTGAATCCACTGACCAGTGTAACGATTCACCTGCTTTTGCAGGTAAATAAATTTTAGATCGCAGTGTCAAGCAAAAAATGATAAGATTTGTAACCAAATTGTGTATATTTTTTCTTATGTCAAAGTTTGTTACAAATAAACTTGGTACTCTCTTTACTTTTTAAAAATGTTGTCTTAAAATTATATTACCTATCCAAACTTACAAACAACAATTTTAAGCAATAAATAACAATTTGAGTTATTAAATATGCGACAAGCCCATAACATGCCATATGCCAAATCCATGCAAAAACAATTACAAAATAATATCAATCCAATGTTTTTGTAAAAAGTAACGTGAATAGATCGCAAAATACGACTAGCTATACCTACACACCTACGGCTAGATATCATATAATATAGTTATTGTTATTTGATTTGCCATTTACACGGTAAATGTTTGTGTTATGAATAAGCCGGGAATAACGAAGTTTTTATTTGCTTTGTCGAAATAACAGACATGAATAAACTACGCGTTACGTGTTTGTATATTAGATAGGGCGTGAGAAACAGAATAATTTTGTTGTTTATAGTTTCTAGTACTAAAACAATTATTATTAGGGCCTCTTACTCAGTCTAGAGTTCATTTATTTACCCTAGAATTAGTTGCCAATGAAGATTCAAAATAAATAAATTGTCTTCGCTGCCAAAAGTTATCACCTGGTTTAAAATAGTATTTTTTTTCATTCAAATTAAAAGGTTATAGTTTCTATCAGTAGAATTAGGTACCTTTACTATCCATAAATATACACGGTGTAACAAGGGGGGTGGATCATCGGTTGCTGGGGGGTGGAGGACCTCAGTACCTATCGATTTAACCTCCCTGTATGTTCTATAATATTTAGCGGTTCAAAAGTTATTTGAGTTTTAGTGAAATTTTAGTCAAAATCAGATTTCACTCTGAATTTTGCAATTACAGCCAAACTATCAGGTCTACGACTTTGCCGTTTTTTGGGAAACAAGTTCAATAGTGGACCTTTTGTACCCCTACACCAAAAGGTTCATTATTGAACTTAATTTTTAAAAAAGGCAGATTCGCAGACCTCTTAGTTTGACTGTAATTGCGAAGTTCAGGGTGAAATCTGATTTTGACTAAAATTTAATTAAAGTCCACAAAATATTGCGGAACATACAGGGGGGTTAAATCCCCTATCATCGGTTGCTGGTAACAGTAACCGATGATCCACCCCCCTTGTTACACCGTGTACATATATATATAAATGTTGAAGTCACATACTGTGATGTGTACCTACCTATCAGAATGGTGTAGATTGATGTAGATTCATCTATCTATACATACTGTTTATCCACTAGTATTTTATTCCTAAAAATTACATTTGGGCAGGGGTAGCCATATAGCCTTAAATATTTGGGTACTAAATTTCAAGACTATATCAAAATCAAATAGATAATAATAGATTTCTAAAAAAAATCGAAAATTTTCCCAAGACCTTGGTGACTACCCCCGCCCCGCCTTCAAATATCTACCCTATTAACCGATGATACTATTACCCTGACCTCCGACTGGACCCCATCAATCGTTCTATCTAACTCATAATACTCAAATTGACTTAGTATTTTATAAATTTGCCCCATAAAGGTCCAACGCAAACCCAATTTTCGCCTCATGGGGCATAAAAGGGATTTTGACTAGGCTTTTAATTCCAGTAACGATTAATTTAGATTGTATTGCTTTGACATAAAGTTCGTTTTTGCTCGTTATTTTAATGTAGAGTTGGTAAAATAAGTTTGTTTAAGAATGGAGGAGTGGAATCTCGGTTGATTTCGTTAAGTTCTATTTATTGATTTGAGTGGTCGAATCAGTCGTGGCTCGTGGGTCGGTCGGGGCGACTTCGAATAAAATGTTCTTTAAATTTGATTACGTGAGGGATATTTTACTAACTGCTTCCCGAGTTTTTAGGTTGGTTCTAAAAGGGAAATATAAAATGGAATTCTTCAGCTCCCGACAATGCGTCGTAAAACTCGTACCATAGAAGAAAATGTACATGAGAGAAATTCACTTATTGTCCTACACAAAAACACCAAAACTGATTATTTTGTTTGTACAATTTGAACAAAAGTATAAAAGCGAACGACGTAGGTATTGAAGTAAATAATGGTAGCAAGTCAATTAAATACCACAAACGTAAATAAATCCATCGTGATTAACGCGAACCATTGAAGACATTCAGCTTTTGTCAGCGACTGTACACACATTAATCGTGCCGCACAACAAAACTGAAACCACTAAATATTTCCACACAAAAGCATATCCCGTCTCGCTCTAACACCAGTTTTTCGCGATCGGAATAAGAGAATAAGTGAGACATTACAAGAATAAATGGCTTCCTTTGATGTCTGCTACGCGCTGTACCTCACTACTTCTTTAACTTTGATGAGATCACAGAGTAGCGAATTCTTATTCGAACAGTTTTGTTTTCTGTCTTTTTCAAACAGTTTTGTGCTGATGTTTTCTATTTGTTTTGTTGGGTGTGTATTCTGTACAGTTAGAAAACAAAAACTCGTATGGGTGATACATTGGTTCAATTGTTTCTTTATTCGTGCTAGTTCGACAGTAGGGCCAGTAATAAGATGAGTTTGTATGTTTGGTATCGCTTTGAACTCGTGAATTTATCTCTGTTAGTTAACCGATTTCTGGAATTATTTAAACATGATAGTATAATGTTTGTTATATTGATTACAGAAGTTTGTTTTACGGCTGTGGGAAGGTGACGCCAACCGCTAAACGTCCAGCGACTATTACCGAAAATAGTTCATTATTGCATATCTTTTTGTTTATTTCAAAAAAAATGTCATAAGTTGTTTTTTGTTTAATGTCACCACGGCATTTAGGTTTTAATTCTTTTTATTTAACCGACTTAAAAAATGGAGGAGGTTCTCAAATTTCGATTGTGGCATTCGCGATATCCAGCGTGTAATTTCTCGACTACGTGACCTTGGCGAGACTGTGATCACACACAAGCCAATAAAAAGGATTAATAAAATAGTGTTCGTTTATGCCTATTTAAAATAACTAAGAATGTTATTTAAAATCAAGACGTCTCAGGACGATATCGTCATTGTAAATAATATAGATATTCTGATAGTGACCTTAAAGGTCTCAACCAACAAATGGTAAAAACAAAAATTTAAGTTAATTATGGCGACAGTCATTTTGCAAATAACCTTTTCAAAATCAGGTCAATGAGATTATTAAAACTGGCAAAGTGGTATCAAAACAAGAAAACTTTCAGTAGAGCACAGTTTGGCATCAAAACAAGCGATCATTGAGTCTTCACACCAAGGGGTGACCAGCAAGATTAATGACGTCTCCCACCCCCTACCTCTCACCCCCTTATTCTTCAACCCTCCGCATCAATCACTTAGCCCTTTGATGTATTATTTACTTCAGAAAAGTTATTTTTGTGTATCTCCCCGTGTTATAGGAATATTTGTTCATACAATCTGTCTTTTCTAATCTGAACGGTTGACAGTCCGCGGTTCGCTATGTCGCCGTTGTGACAGCGACGCGTCGCTACAAGAGACGTGATTTCATTTACAATTCCTCATATAATATTATATTGATGTATTAGATAGTATATATATTAATAGACCATAAATACGATAAGAAATTCTGGCAATAGCGGACGACACTTATAGAGCATCTAAAACGGGCAACTAAGTTTGTATCTTTCTACAATAATTAACTGAAAATATGAACAATTAATTTATATAAAAAATCTAAAAGTTTTCTAGAGGTAGTAAATCCAGTATGTTTGTATCGGATAACTAGCATAAAATCAAGCACGACATAATGTCACACTAGCATTACGCATACAGGACCTACACAGCGCTTTTCTGGGCAATTCTTCGATACCGAGTGTTTTTACATAATTTATCTGGCTCTTTTTTATTTTCTTCTTTTGCTCAATGAAAGAGGCTTATATGGTTAAACATAAGTTTAGAATTCGATTAAAATTAAAGGCACTCAAATAGACCTATTGGTTTATGAAAAATGACCAGTTAAAAAAATGTGTAACCAGATAAATGATAAACTAACCAAAAAAATTAGAAAATGTGTTCATTTAAATTAGAACTGCGCAGATAAATGAGACTAGCTTTGATTTTCAGTGCTTAATCTATTTATTTTAATGTCAATATACATTTGTAAGAGACATAACTATGTCTTTTTTAGAGAAGTAGTATTCAAAATAAAATAGCTTTACTCAAAATAATCAAAAAAAAGGAATTATGAAATAATCAACATCACATAATAGAAACTATAAAATGTTAAAGTAATTAGTGAAATAAAAAGTAATTATGAAATAATCAACATCACATAATAGGAACTATAACATGTTAAAGTAATTAGTCAAATAAAAAAGTATTAAGAAATAATTAACATCACATATAGGAACTATAAAATATTAAAGTAATAAGTCAAATAAAAAAGTAATAATGAAATAATCAACATCACAAACACATGAACTATAAAACGTTAAACTGATTCAAATAAGTATAATAATAATTATGAAATAATGAAAAACTTTACATAGAAAAAGGAGATTTTTAAATCAAATATGTTAAATTATATATTTTTAAGGACCTCAATGTTATATTAATTATTGTTGCATTTTAATGAATTTATTACAGCTACATCAGTACAATCTTAGGTATTAAAAGTAACATATTCAGCAAATAATTAAAAATAATTAGAAACATGAATATTGAAGAAACGATTAAAGAATATCACATTTGTAAACAATCAGTCATGACTTACAATTACTAATCTATCCCTACTGTACCTTTCGATACTGCGAAAGACTGCATAAGATATGCTATACTGACTAAAACAAAAGTATATTATTTCTCAATTACCTAAATTGAGAAATAATATACTTTCGTTTCGGTCAGTATCGCATATCTTATTAATTATAAATGTAGCTATGTTTAACAAAATAAAAATATTAAGTATCTTCTTAGTCTATTAGTTTTATATCAATCACTAAACTTGTAATTTTTGTAGGATCACAAATATTCAAAAGTTTAAAGACAATCAAAAATATGGTCATCAAAATCCCAAAAGTTCAGTACTGGATTGTTTTTAGAACTATGACTATCGTGTTCTGATTCGTTTTTCAGGTTGTCTTCCTCTTGTTTATTTTCTTTCGTCATCTCTACTTTTTGTTTTATGTGTTCTTCTTTCTCTATCTTTTCAGATTTGACTTTATAAATATTGGAACAGGATGGTTGTGGCGATTCAATTGAAAATATCCGACTCTTTTTATTTTCTGCAGTTTTTAATTCGGATAGTTTTTTATTTTTTTTCTTATGAATAGCTACTTTCTTCTCTTTTTCTTTAATCTCTTTCTTTTCTTTAGAACTGACTGGTTTTATCAAAACATTTGAGAGTATCTTAATCTTTGTATTATCATTTATGGGGGTATTTCCTTTTGGTTGTTGCTGAATGTTATCTCTATTATTAATCCAATCGATTTTTCGTAGCATACTCAAGTCTTTAGTAGATTCAGAAAGACTTCTAACTGGAACGTTTGAGTTGCTAGCCACTGTATAAAATCCCAAATGTTTTCCGTGAGGACATAAAATAGGTTCTTCAATACAAGTGTTTTCAACGCAGCTCAATGTCCGAGCAGCAAGTTCATTAGAATCAAATGTCCAAATGATTTGATGCATTTTCATACATCCAGGAAAATTGTTTATCTTTTGAGGAAACAACAGATCCTTTTCGTAGACGTCATATTCAGTTACAGTCTTTATTATAATGCTACGAATGCTTTCAGATACAACAGCCATGAAGTCTTCAAAATCTTTGATATCTGTACCATTGGAAACTGCGCGATCCGCTGCTTGTTTCATTGCGGCTCCAACTCCATCTGGAGCTCCTTTTCCGTGACCTGATTCACTATAATTCCAAGTTATTGTACGCAAAGTTGTTTGATATTGGTTAAGCGAAGTAATCACATGAAATATCTTTTTGTTTCGATACTGGCTTGAAGGTGAATCTGATATAAAGTGGATACACTGAAGGTAGGGGCAAATTTCTTCTGATATTTAATTTAAAATAGGAACAATGTGTGCCCAAACTGCTGAGCAATCATGCCGTAAACAATCACTGACTGTACAAAATGATTGATTCTTCAGTTGACCAGTATCTGGATCTTTAAAATAAATAACTGCTGTATGCAAGGTTATTTGTTTTCTGCTGCCGCCAAAGTGGTAGGATTGAATTTCTTTATTACACTTAACGGAGTAGTTTTCACTGAAATCCATATGCACTACAACATGTCCCTCTGGGAGGTTTGTTTTCAAATATTTCGTTGCTTGATACTGGGCTGATATATTACCACAGTGTATGAAAAAGTCATTCAGGAGATTATGAAACTGTTCAATTACTTCTTTCGGTGATTTGCGAATTTTAATTTTCTCAGTGACTCGTATTTTTTATTGTCGGTCTTCGTTTACTTTGCTTACCCATTGCCAGTAAAGTATATCGTTAGAGTTATCAAATTCCAAATAGGGTTCTACTTTGTGTTAACAAAAACTGCATTTTCGATGTAAACATGTCAAATTATAAGGGTTACAACATACGTATTTTAACAAGTCACGAAAATTGTTAATCAGTCTTGAAATTATTCGGTTTTGTTTTAGAGCTTGCAGTATCAATTCTACATTAGTATGAAGCTTACAAAGGCACGTTTCTCTTGTTTTAATATCAGGGAGTAAAATCCAGAATGGTCTCAGTTTACAAAATGCTGCGTAGCTGATTTTTATACCCCTCTCCTTCAAGTATTTTTGATGTATATTTATTAATTGGTCGGTTAGGTACCTTTTTTGTTTCTTTATTTTATTTTTAACTATACATTCTTTTTTACCTGCACAAACACGGCTATGTCTGTCTTCTTCTAAAAATTTAACGATATCTTCTTTTATATTTTTGGCTACTCCTTTAGATATATCATTATTTCTACTTCTTTTAATCGAAACTTTCTTTGTCTTAGTTATATTACTTAATCCTTTTGCTGTAGTTTCTGAAGACCTTTTAATTTTCTTCCTGTACTTTTCATTTATTTTCTTTAACTTGGATATTTGAAGCTTCAGTTCACTTATTTCTTTATCTTTCCTGTAACGGTAGCATCTTAGTAATGAACCTGAAGGAGAAGACAGGCCAGAAGTGCTTTGCTGTGGTTCCATATTTTGTGCATTGGGACTATCTGAGGGGGTGCTATCAATCAGCAGTTGAGCAGTCCTTCTTTCTTGTTTTTTTCTCAGATAATAAGCATTGAAGTTTTTCCTCCATGTTCTCCTTTGAATACGTTGCTGTCTTGGAGTCATTTCCGAAATACTTAGTTGTTTTTTTTCATCTTTTCTTTTTTGGTATCGTAATTTATCTTTTTCTTGTTTTTCTTTCCATAGATTTTCGTCGTTTTTAATCCTTGCATATCTTTTTTTCTCCGCTAATCGTTTTTTAAGAAGTCTTTCTTCTCTCGTTTGTTTTTTAGGTTTCCCCATGATATCCTAAAACATATTATCTTGTTTGTAAGATCATCTACTTATTGAAATGTTACGCTCAATGCACTAGTTTAAACAAATGGTTTTAAAAGTTGGGTTTTTTGCACAGGAGTCGTTAGAAATAAAGTTATTAAAAAAACAAGCAAGATATTTGTTAAATTATGTACAAAATTAAGTCAAGTTTGCCCATTAATATGTTCCACTGCATGGAAAAGTATCCTCCCGGCGGAAAACGGGGAGAATTTGAAATAAGTAAAACATAATTCTAATAAATCTAATTTATCAGGATCTTATCTCATTTACATGGCATTAATTCGCCAGAGAAATCCAGATAAATTAGGACCAAAATAATTAGATAATCGAAGTTGAGTTAACCTTGTGGATTTCTAGTATAAAATATGAACATTTTCAATCAATAATCATGTACTAAAACTCATAATCCTTTTAACACAATAATTGTTATATACTACCATTAATAATTTAAATTAAATATTTAATCCATAAAAATTTGGGAACTTACGTGACAAAAGCCAGAGAATAAACTTCAATCGAGTACAGACTTTCTCAAGAATGCCGCGGAGACGTATTCACTGCACGATGGCTCGACGACAACTAACTTCAAACGATCGGATGCCTAACGGCTACTCAAAAGTCAATGACCCCACAAATAAAATGGCCGACACTGGGAGCCAGATAAATTAGTTTTTTTTTGCGGACATTTTGAAAATTCTTGTATCTACTAATCCGTGCATCAAAATAATTCAATACAATCGATAACGTAAAAAACAATAATCGAAATACTAAATGGAAACATCAGAATTGTGAGTTTTCAATTAGATAATTCGTAGTCAGTAGTTTTATGTAGGAAAATGGCAAACGGACGCGCCAGGTTAATTAGAATTCAAGTGTTTAGATTGCTGTATTTTAAAAACTATTTTACTGAAAGAAAAACTAAATAAAGGCCTTTGTAGGCGGCTACTAGTACAACAGAAATCAGTCCTAACATACGGTAGAAGTAACGAATTAAATAGGTTCTTCGAACGAAAACCATCAAAATGACTTGATCGAAGAATTGCCCTTCTATGGTCTATTCACACTATAAAACAATAATTCAAATATAAATTGTGTAAATAAGTATATTAAACAACTGATTAAAGATAGGTAAATAAAATCAAACACAAGTGGACCTTTTCCTTTCCTTTCCCTTTCTTTTAAAAACTTCCTAAAAATAAAACAAGAGAGATTTAAGATCTCATCGGTTCAGATTGAAAAGGGGTTTCCGTGACGATGGTCGATTTGTTTCACCCTTTTTGTGTGTCATTTTGTCGTGACGTTTGTCATTTGACACCTTTTTTGTTAACATATTACTGGCGACTGAAAAGGATAAGCATTATTTATTAATGTGAGAGTTTTGTACGAGTTTGTTTGTGCTTGATTTCAAAGGATTTTAAGGGTCGAATACGCTTTCCGGAAACGGACAGTATCTATAGAGATATAGATTGTAAGGAAGTGTTACAGATTCGAAGAAGTACAGATACCTCAAGAGTTTCTTGTACTTTCTTCTCATTGGAGAGCGCGTTCCAAAAGTACGCATCCTTACTTAGTTTAAGACGTTTCAATGTGATTCCATGCATGCATGTTTCCAAATTAATAAATACATTTTGACGTTGACTCATGTTACAAGTTTACTGCCATTGACTAATTTTTAGATATAAGTAAATGTTATTTATTATTTTTATTTACTTGGTTAAATTGGAACATTTTACAGTTAAGACGTAGAATGACTACTTAACTATAAAATGTTATAATTCAACTTTTTTAACGCCCACAATGAGGTGTTTAAAAAACATAAGTTTGATGAGCTGCAATAGAACACTTTTTCTTATTGTGGCTTTCGACAATAGAACTTTATGCTGTTAGTCCATTTTCGTCTTGATACTTAGTACAATTTGCTTTTTGGTCTTTCTGATATGTAAAGGACTGCTCGATAACGATTGAGCACCTTTAATTTCGAAAAATAAATCTTTTAAACGTTTTATTGTGCAGAACGAAACGCAATTAAGCCGTTTCCGTTCCGTTCTATTCTGGTTCTTTCTTTAAATTCTCCTCTATTACGATAGTCCAATACTCAAAGATATTTAACATTGTACACGAAAAGAGAAAACATCGATTTTAAACATTTTCCTTTGATGCCGGTTTGAGCAATGAGAAAAAAAATCGAAGTAGGCGCTTTATATTATTGTAACAATATCGAAACGACAGGCTCGACATTTGACTGACACAGTCAGTCAAGTGTTTGTGTTATAAATAACTGTCAATCATAAAAAATAAAGAAGTGTGATAATGCAGTTTCTGTAGATATAACGGGTCCAACTGATTTGGGACTTCGCGCTTTATACTTTTATCCCCTTATCTACGTCACTTTCTGCCCCATCGATTCTGTTAATGGTTGAACTTAAAATGATTTTAGCTCAACTACAAGTACCAAAAATCATAAAGATCTATTTAACGGTACTCCACGAATTAAGGTAAAACAAACATACAAAATTACAAACTTACACCACTAAGCATTCACTAGCTTTGCTTCTCACGTTCGGTTAAAAAGGTTCGAATGTCACCTCTATTTAATTATAATTAAACATCTTTGTCAATAGTCGAAAAGTGTGTGGATGTCGTATTTCACTGCAACCATTGCTGGCTGGAGCCGCAATTTACAGGATTAGCTCGTTTCGCTACCGACGATCTATGTCCGCCACGCTGTGCTGCGCTGTGCTCAACTGTGCTGCTTCCAATTATAACACTGATTTAGACATCCTCAGTTTGTTATCGTTATTCTTATTAATATCATAATGTAACAAATTGCTTGTACTTCTTATTAAACTATTTTTTAGACAGATAAAACAATGATGCTTCTCTGATAAAAACATTTTTTCAAGATTTTTAGTACGACTGATAATTAAATATTGCCTTTGGTTCTACCGACAACAGTGGTCCTCTGCCGGTATCCAGCGGTGCTCAGTCAGTCGTTTATCGAAGCGATGATAGCATCAGGCGTTGCTTGACCCGCGCAAAATAACCATTTGTTTGTTAAATTGACTGAATCAATTTCCATAAAACATTGGTTGAATTACAACCCTCCTATTTTAAAGTCGGTTAAAAATCAAAAGTTGAAAAGACTTGGAACAACACAACTCGCAACGTTCCTGTAATGCCATGTTTACACAGCGGACGTGAGTGACGTGCGCCGCGTGACGTGCGCATCGCGTCGCGTCTCGTATGCGCCTCGCCTTATTGCAAACAACGCTGCGTGGAATGCTGATCGAATAAGAATGAACGCAGTCTACTGACTCAACAATCGGCTGACACCCCACCGATGACAAAATAAAAACTAATTGAACATAGTTTGACTGTTTCATCATAATCATCGACTATTAACTGCACCCAGAAGTTTACCCGCGTTAGTCCATATTTCGTGGGAATATTGGAATAAAAACCCCGAGTCATTCCAGGATCCCAACTATCTACGTCTCAAGTTTCATCGCAATCAGTTCAGTAGTTTCGCGTGCAGAACTAAGAGGTAGGTACAACCTTTTAATAATAATATAAGTAGGATAGATATCGGGCGATTCTAATTTCGTAGTCTACATTTACTCTTAGGTAAATTCATATAAAACATGTTTACTGTGTTAATATGTTTATTTTAATATTTAAACTATGTTCTGTGGTGTTATATTATGCTGTTTATAATATACAATCTGTAGATCTGCATACTAGAATATTACATAATTTAAAATAACTCTATAAAAAAATTATACATTGCGAGTACCTGCTTATTGTTTTACTGAGATAGACAAGTTGACTTGCAAAAAAAAAAATTCGTTTAGGACTTTAAACATGATAAGCTAACTGTCAAAGTGTCAAACTGATTAAATAATAGTTATAGTGAAATGCATTTAGGTAAAATTTAGCTAAATTAGTTTAAGCACAATCTGGTGACAATATGACACTGGCTATAACAGGTTGTATGGAGCAAAAAACCTCACATAATAGCTCAATTATTTAAGTTTGCACAGCCATAACAAATCTACAAACAATATTTATCCATCGCGTCATATTTATGTGTTACGTCAAAGTGACGTCCATTTCCGTGTGTGCGTGGCGTTATGTTTGCTCGGTGGAACATTAGTGTCACGTTCACACGACGAGTGACGTGTTTGTTCGGTGATCGTGTTTGCCGATTGTGTTCACAAATATGGTATTAGCGAAGATTATACTGTCTTATAGGCATTATTCATAAAATATTCGCGTAAGCTGTACCTATCAGGGACGTATTCAATCCACAGTACATAAATATGTACATGAAAACGTGTTGTTTAAACCAAGGAGTTCTCTTTTTAATGCAACAAATGTAATAACCCAATTCGATTAGCAACATCTGTTACAAATTATGACATCGTAATCATAATTTGATTTTTGCAGATGACCTCCTGTCTTTGAAAATGGATAATGTTACTCAGAAGAGTGACAAAAAAATTGTCATTTAAATAGCTATCTCAATACCCCCTTATAATTAATTCTAGCCAAGCTTATAGAGGACTTCTTCATCTATATCGATAGACGACGCTTCGGAACAAATTTAAGAAGAAAAAACGGATTTCATAAATGTTCAAGACAATATTTTAGTGAGCTCTGTTTTACAAAATATAAAATTATGCACGCGTGCGTTTTACTTTACCATAACGCACTAGTGCTGTAAAGTTGTCCTGATAAGTTAGATTGGTATCTCATTGCTAATTACGTGTTATGTAGATGAAACATTCTTAATTTAAGTGGGTTATAGTGTTTTGATGTATAAAAAAGGTAGGTACCAACAAAGAGTTTTTAAGTCAGCAAAAACAGTTCGAATTTTTCAAATACTTGAAGCAAATGGCATTAGATATATATAAACTGAACCAAGATCACTAATATTGTTAAGTCTAATAATATTTGTTAACTTTTATTACTTTAACTAATCTTTTACTCGCATTTGTGATTGATAAAAAAACGTCGTACAATTCGCGTGTGCGTTATTGATTATTGCATCTCGGGTTTTTAACGCGTCTCGCGCTTCATATACCGCATCTATGCAATGATTAATTTACCACAGTTGTATCGCAATGTACTGCAATTGTGTACGTACGTAAATAAATATCAATGGAATGAAACAGTATTTCTATGTAGCGATTTACCTCCAAATATTACCCTATATAAGGGCTAATATTTAGCAAAAGCAATAGACGTCGCGACACAGACTAAGTTCTAGTTTACAAGGTTCCGTACCATGTTGTATAGTACCTATGTGTGTTCAGTATTTGTTATTATAGCGGCAACCGAAATACTTACGTAATCCGTGACAATTAAACTGTGTAGTCATCACGGTTCATGAGATACCTACCTGGTGAAAGACAGACGGACGGACGGACAGTGAAATATAAGTAACGGGGTCCCGTTTTACCCTTTGAGTACGGATTACGGATGTATTATTCATGTATATATATATGTATGTAATTATTTGTATGTATTGTAACGGAACAGCTTCCTACCATTACTTTTTAAAATTAAAATTCTCAAAAGGTTACAGACATCTAGTGTAAATATTAGGAAACACTAGGTGGTTTAGGGAAATTGACTTGAGAGATACTTATTATGTCTGTCATTGCTAAGCTTAAGACCAGCTTTAGTTTTGGACAATAGATGTCGCTAATTTGTTTTCATTGTTGAAATAAATACTAAACTTATTTGGATTCAAAATCGGATCTTTTTAGGAAACAGTTTTAATTATGAAAAAAATATATTCGAATAAGGAAAAAAAGAAAAAAAGATGGTAGTATTTTAAATCCTCTTTGAAAAGATGGAGGAAGGGTTAGAGGAATTCCAAAGGCTTGTGGATAAAAGATAAAATTGAGTGATGGTGGAGGAGTAGAGGGTCATCAAAAGATTCCAAAAGGTTTTTAGGGCTAAAATATAAGTGCTATGTTTCAGTGAGATCATCAATTTCGCCAGGCTATTTACATGGATCCAGGGCAAAGGCCCGATGTAATTGGAATTGGTTTGAGAGAGTACTGATGAGTAAGGTTTGCGATAATGGTTTTCTGAAGCGTTTCATGGTAAGATTGAATTGATTTACTAAAGGCACTAAAACTTTATTAAACATAGGTAGACTTTAGGAATAAACCAAATCCAGACTAGTCATCTGGTCTCCCAGGATAGGAACATAGAGATCTCCTGAACTATGAGAAGGAGTGACATTCTCAACTACACATTACTAAAAAGGAAGTAGTCTTCCATTGTACTTTCAACTAAATAGTAGAGAAGAACAGAGTAGGTATTCACCAAATAAATGTAACCAAGTATAAAGATGTTGGTAATTTGATTAGCAAGTTTTGAATTACATGAAGGTTTCCAAGATATTTAACCTAAAGTCTTGATTCAGATAGTCATTGAAATAAATCTTTAGATAAGTATTAGTTTGCAAGAGAAGAGACCTTAGCCGTGTAGAGCTTACCTATAGTCATTTCTTCACAAAAGTGATAGAAATGCTATTCTCAGGTCTGATTGTGATATCTTTCTCTATCAAATTAATGTTTGTTTGATCATTTTACAGAGAAGTAAAATGTTTAATTATTTTCTAAAGACAGAAAGGCTCTTTATGAACTTACAGAATAAGACTTGAGGTTTCCTATATGTTTGAGAAAACAATCCATTCTAGATCGATAAAGATTTTGTTCTTTGTTATTTTATTATCATATTTCTACTTCATCATACATTATTATCATATTCTCCATCTTCTAAATTCAAGATTTTGTTTGGCATATAAAGATCAAAGAAACTAGCTAGAAAGCTATTTGGCTATAAAACTAATTTTGCTTTGTGTAAAGAGCTTAGTTTTGTGGGTCCAGCAAGATGGAGTTTCTTTACGTAATTTAACTTCAATACCTTCTAGATATTTACCAGTTTTCTCTAGAAGAGAGTCATGTTTGAAACTGGAAGTAGAGTCACAAAATTACTCTTAGAGCGGTGTTGGCTTAGTGGTAGTTACCCCGACTTTCATTCTGAAGGTCGTGTGTTCGAATCCCAGCAGGCCGTGCACCAATGTATTTTTCTTAAGAAGAATTTATGTGCGCAAATTGACATTGCTCTTACGGTGAAGGAAAACATCGTGATGAAACCCGCGGTTGAATACATACTCTTGGATGGACCTGGAGAGATTGTACTAATGGAAGTGAATCTCACAAGGAAGGCGTGTGTTGGGGCCTTACCTCTCCAAAAAAAACTAAAAATAGTTTATAATTTTACAATTAAATATAAAAGGAAATAAAGACATTTTCTTCTGCATATTATGCTGTATTCTCAGAAAGATCAAATCATTTAAATGCGCCTCATATTCCATATTATTTATTCTTAAGGCAATTTAGTATATTCTTGTTGTAATTTTCACGAATCCAAGGAATCAGGAATGTAAGGATGGAGTTCTTGCAGGTTAGATCAAGGTCTTGGTTGGGTTTTGTATCCAGGTCAGGAGGGAGTAGTTTCCTTCAAGTAATTCCTGAGAAACAAAGAACTAGTTAATATTTTATCTAATAGATTATTTATTTACAGATGATAGAAGAAGGATGAGTTTACCAATAGTAGGGTGGTCATATCTTCGGTTACATACTTTGGGTGGATTTGGAGAAACCTGATCAATAGAGGAAATGATGTAAGATTGTGACATCCAATCTTGAGGAGTTTAAGGTATGGAGTCGTTAATAGAGGAGGTCTGGAGAGTAGATAAATCACGAGAGGGCACAGCTAGCTTATTTTGTAATATAGAAACTAGGTTGCTGTCTTTGCTAGAGAATCATAGAATTCTGGGGACTTACTGATTATGAGTTTCATCAAACAATTACAAAGAGTCCATGTACTACAGCTTTATTCGGATTCCAGTTGAATATTAGAGTTGAAAAGCTTTGTGAACAATTCTTTCAACTGGTCGACAGATCCAGCTACTCTTTCGAGGTTTCGTCGGACGTAGAAGCGAAGCTCGCTGTAATTTTCTACTGGCACAGTTATAATTCGCGAGGAGATAGTCTATTCGATTCTATTACTGTTTGATTTTATTGTTACATAATTTTCTGCAAAATGTAAACATACGAAATTCTTGTTTACCTTTCTGATAGACAGTTGTCATTTTGATTTATTTACTTTTTTCCAAAGTCTGTCAAATAGGTTTTATTTAGAATAGACTATAACGAGTCCCTTATAAATTTGATCTACTAATAATTTTCATGCAATTATTCGATGTCTACATACAATATATTTACCCGTCTTCGCTTTTGAATTTTGGTTTTATTTAGATAAATTAAGAATATTTTGCTAGAATCTCGATTCACTTGAACCTGATTACTACACCTCATATCTAGGGTCTATTTCCACTTGACGACACGTGCCATATTAATCTACAACTCTCCATAAAATAGTAAATACTAAATTATATATTAAAATAGTAATTAATCGAGCTAAATTGTAGGTAAGTAAGGTAAGTTTTAAATATAGGTAGAGGGGGTTCGTTACAGTATCTATGAATATAATTATTTGGTATGTATTATTAATTTAATATTTAAAATCATAATTATGTAAATGGTTTATATTATAGTTAAATTATTCACAACCTACCATTAAAGCTGAATCAGTTCTTCTCCATCCAAAGGTTGCCTGGAAGAAATCGCTTTCAGCTATAAGGCCGCCCATTTGTGCAACTTATACTTTCAAGCTACTACTTTATTTTGTGTTTATCGTGTTCTGTTTCTTTTTGTGTTGTACAAATAAAGTTATCTATCTACGGAACCCTCTAATACCAGATCTAAAAATTTCTAAAAACAAAATGAATGTTTTTGCTTGACTCACCGGACATTTATGATAAAGAATAAAAATATTTCTGAAGTGGAAAGATGAAAAAGGATCGATTTAAGTATTTTTGAACAAAAATATTTTTTTAAGATTAATTACCTATTATACTTTAATTTTTAGCTTTTTAAACGTCTGTTTGACGTTTGTAGTATACTTGTAGGAGAAGCTAAGAGTTTCGCATGTCAAACTGCGGAGTATAACTAGTATTTCACTATAATCAATATACATAACTACCTATCGAACTAAAGACGGTGGTTGAGTACCGCGCGCCTGTATGTCTGCCATTAGCTCAGTAATTACTGCAAGCTATAGCTTATGTCGTGCTATATAGTTAGTTAGTTAGCTAATAACATATTATAATATTGCTACTCGTGATGCACCTCATTAATCATTGATAGACGCGGTTATTGCTAGATCAAACTTTGATGGCAACGCTCGACGCTCCACGCTCGACGCTCCACGCTCGACGCTCGACGCTCGCGTTCATATACCTACCTACCTACATTTCCATAATAATATGTTTCGATTAGATATTGTCTTGATTGTACATATTATGATTAACGAGTAAGTAATTGTTATTTGAGTAAGTAATGTAATATATAACCAACATATTTGGAAAGTAAAACACGTTCGTAACTAATATGCTAATACCTAAACATAGATGCTACTATGTCACGTAAACGCGCTCCGGACCAACTGACCACACAATCACACCACTAGTGGTCAGTTGAGACGAGTAGATTCCCATCTGATCACAATGTAGTAAGTAAAAATTATTGTTTTACACAGACAAATAGACAAGTCTAAATTGCATATGACTGAATGTTTTTTGTTTTTATAAACATTTTTGAAACTATAAAAGTACCTATGTATATTATTTTTATATAAAACTAGCTGCTATTGCCAGGGCATAAACTGTGCGAGCAGGATACACATGGATAGCTGAGGTCTGACTTACCTGAAGGGATCCATGGAGGGTCCCGCGTGGTCAATGACCGGTCTCTGCACATCCACGTGTATTTCACTTATCACACACACACACTTGGAGCACACGTTTCACTCATCGTCTAAATAACTCACAGCTTAAAATTTTGGATTTTCACCGGTAATCCAAAAAGAAAATTCTGTCCGTGTTACGACAAAAAGGCGCGGCGGGAAGAAAGCACACTGACGCCACCAATTGTCAATTTGTCACACATTTTTCTTTCGACAAATTACGGCAACACGCGACTCGTGCCGCGTTGATTTAAAGGTTGAGTCAAAATACTCAAACCACCGGTGTTCCAACAAAATTAAACATAGTAGGTAATATTGCCATTATTTTCGAAAAAAGAACACGCGTAGTATCAAATTTTGTCTGTAAGACAAAGAAAATCAAATCTTTTGCAGGAGAATTTCTTTTCTTTTTTCGGTCGCAGAGCGAATTTATGGCTGTGCACTTGTACGCAGAAGCGTTTTTTGAATTTGGAACATTACAACGCTCCAGCAATGTTGTATGAAACTGCTGGGTTTATTAAATACTCTTTGATTGCATCTGTTTTATCAAAGTCATGTATACCAAAGTGTCTCTTTGCTTAGTAGAAATTGCGTTTACCTGGCTGTATGGCCATAAATGCGTTAGCCTTTCAGCACAGATGATAAATAAAAAATAAAAACCTGTCTAGTACGAGTCGTACTCGCGCGCCGAGGGTTCCGTACATCTCTTTTTTTTCTACCCTTGCGTGTGGTATGGTATGGTATGGTAGTTACCAATTTAACTTGACCCTTATATTGTTTGGGCGCCCATACAATGTAAGAGTCAAGTTAAATTGGTCCAACTATGTATGTATGGAGACACCTTTAATTTTCAACTGTTTTTATTTTTTGGAATTTTCCCTTTATTTGTGCTGGAGACCTTCCTTTTTGCCAAATTTCGTGATTCTAGGTCAACGGGAACTACCATAAAGGTTTTGATTCCTTGCGAGTGTCGAAAATTTGCGGAAAGCTGCATAAACGGCTGTATCTTTTGATTGCGTTGGCTTTAGAAGTTTGATTTTTTCACAGCTCCGAGGGACAGTTGACTTGACAAAAATTCCAGCACCATACCTCCACGCGTTCCTGTTCCTGTGGAAAAAGGTCTTGGCAGACAGACGGACGGAGAAGGACAACAAAGTGATCCTATAACGGTTCCGTTTTTTCCTTTCGAGGTACGGAACCCTAATAAAACAAAGATACCTACTTAGGTACATAATAGTACATTGCGATACAAGTGTGGTAAATCGATCATTGCATAGAGGCGGTTTGTAAAAGCCGAGGAGCAATGATCATTACCCACATGTGTATAGTACGACGTTTTTTTTATCACAGTTGCGAATAAAAGAAAAGACTTGAAAAGAAAAGAAAATAACAATTAACAAAATATTTGTGTTAAGTCTATGTTTACTATTTTTTGTAGGCAATATTTTTTTTGTTAATTATACTCCCGAATGGCCAGGCAAAACACTTTTAACCTATACAGCCTCGTCTGTCATACAATATTTTTTAGGGTTTCTTCTACTTGTTTTTGCGTCGGGGGTTAAGAACAAAATACAATGGCACGGAAATAAATATATTAATAACCAAAAAAAACGCAATTTTTAATCGATTTGTAAGATGTTATCAAGTAAAATTTTCGTTCGTAAACCGACTTTAGAGACAACCATTTTTGGTAGCTTAAAAACTCTTTGTTGGTACCTATCTTTATTTTATACATCGAAACAGTTTAACCCGGATAAATTAAGAATGAGTCATCTACATAACATGTAATTAGCAGTAAGATACCAATTTAACTTAGCAGGATAACTTTTTACACACTAGTGGCGTCAAGGTAATGTAAAACGCACGCGTGCGTAATACGTTGGATTGTGAGTCTAAAAGCGGTTGAATAAGATCCACTTTATGAGCAACTGTGATAAAAAATAAATTACAACGAAAACGTTTAAATACTAACAATAAATTGGGGTTTCTGGTTTCTATTATTTTTAGAATTTTAACAAAAAGTTTTAAAATGACCTTGATTTTAGACTGACAGTCCCTCTATAGCCTGTGAAACTATTTTCATTAAATAGTTAATTGGAATAAACAGTAGCCAAGTAGTCAAGACTCCAGAGTGTCTCAACAATATATCATTTATAATAGTCAATATACCTACCTACGTGTCTCTTAGCAAGTATTTTATATGCTAAGCACGAACGGGACCAATCTAAAGAAAATTCTTCGAGTCTCAGGGGAAATATTTCTAAATGAAACTGCCTCTTCATTTCATACCCTAAAACTGACTTATTAGCGTATTGGGAGATGGTAATTTTGGTATCTGTCGATATAATATAATTATGATTATGACGGAGTAGGTGAAATACGAGACTTTGATTTATTTTTAGTTGCCCGTAAAATATAACCTTAGTTTAATGAATTAGATTTCAGTAATATACAATTTATTATTAAACTAAAAGATTTTTTTTTTCAAATCAATCAATATATGACATGATTTAATTCAGGGGTAGCGTAGGTATTCAATGTTAATTTTGGGCTCAATGCAGGTATACCTCACCTCAAAACTTTTTTAAATCGCAGTATTTAGATCGTCAGTCTCTGAGATTTATTATTATGATATAGAGGAAATGAAAACCAAAATTTAAAAATCATAGTTCTATAGATTTAAATTTAATAATATTAGAACAAAAAACAATAACTAAATAAATCTTAAAGTTCTGCCTGACTAACTGACCTTATTCGGATCTATATGATAGCTATTATGACTAAGATTGTAAGGTAGTCGCATGTAAAAGCCAGTAAAATAATAATAAAAGCCGATGAAATTCTGTGCCATTTTTACTTACTCTGACGATATCGTATGCATAAATTTTTCGCCGTAAACCATAAGGCACTGTTAATATACTCCATGCATTAAGTACATATAGAGAAATTGAGATCCTTTTTAAATTCACTAAAAATTTGAAAGAGCTGAAACCGGAAATTCATTTCAGAACACTCAAAAATTAATAGCAGCCAGATTGAATAAAAAACCCGTACAGCAGACGAAAGCATGCACCCTTGACGTAAAATATAGAACTTGAAACGGAATACCTCTAAATTTGTCCCAGAATTTATACGAGGAGTGAGAGTGACGGGCTATTATGAATCTCAGGAAAGATACATTGAGGTAGCCGGTATAAGTGGGCAATTAATTACGGTAAATTTGGAGATTTACCGGTTATTTTGGGGATGTACCGATTTATGCCGGTAAGCACCGGTTTGTCCCTAAATGATTGAGATCGATTCCCCAATTAGTGGAAGATGAAACAATTAATATTAAATTAATTTTGTCAAGTTTGATTGATGGTAGCTAAATTACGTTGTTTCGGTATTGTATTGTGGGGTCTTTAATGGATAAGACATTCAAAATTAAAACGGTTGGGTATTTGTTACGTTTAAAAAAGAAAAGTTTCATAATAGTACATTACGATATAAGTGTGGTAAATTGATCTTTGCATAGAGTCGGTTTATGACGCGCGAGCGGCAGCGAGCGTGTTAAAGAAGCCAAGATGCAAATATCAATTCCACACGTATATCGTACGACGTTTTTTATCACAGTTGCGAATAAAAGAAAAGACTTGAAAAGAAAACAAAATAATAATTAACAAAATATTTGTGATAAGTCTATGTTTACATTTTTTTAAGGCAATATTTATTATATATTGCCTTAAAAATTTAGGCAGATATTGGTGATTAATGATTATAGAAACTAATCTCACACGATTTAACTCATTGTAAAAAAATATGTCTTTTTAAACACTTAGATGGCGTTTCCCACTGTTACCGACGCAATTAAAACCCACTAATCTATTGAAATCTGGTTCTTATCATTGGATAACAGTCAGATTGGTAGCTACTATCTGGGAAGGTGTTCCAAAAACCACCCAAGTAGTAGTAACTGAATTATTCTCGAAAAACTGCGGCCATCTTATGAAAGTGCACTGTGTACTATTTATGTTTTCGAGTCTAAAACGGGTAAAACCATGGGGTTCAGCTAGTTTCAGATAAGTAAGTTATCTAAAACATTTTCTTTAGGCGAGGCAGTTATGAAATGTCCAAATGTACGAACAAAAGTCCCTAAATACATTTTAGTATGAAATATCTTCGTACGTGTTGTACTGGACACGACTTCGTTAGACCATATTGTGGCACTGAAGGTGTTAGACATTGGGACGGCAAGAGGCGTCGCGTCGACGTGGCACGGGCATAGACGGGAATTAAATATATCTAGTTGACAGTATTATTCATAATAATTTTCATCCTATTAAATGTAGGATGAAAATTATTTAATTACATATTAACCATATTCATTCAAATTAAATAAATTGTGTTTCTAGGTATATGTATTTACTTTAGCGGTAGGTATTTTTTTGTGTGTGAGTATGTTTATTTTGTATTATTATATGTATAGATTATTATTGTATTTTGTTTATAATTTATAAGATATATAAATTAATTAAATAGGCAACTAAATCTGTAATTATTACTACGTTTGCTGTTACGTGGTTGATAAATTATTCTAATTTGTATATTATGGTTTAAGTCAATTAATTTATAAAGTAAGTTAAATCAAAAACATTAATTAGCTAAAAAAACATATTTTTTTTAAAATAAATCTAGTAAATTGGGACATCGCTTAGCATATCCCGAAATAGAGAGAATACCACATTCAACGAGTTTTCTAAAAGGAAGTGCTTTCTAAAACGGGAGAGAGCGTACCAAATATGGGAACTGTCAAATAACCACCGATGTCATCAGGCTTAGTTGCAGTCAGCGGTTGGACTAAGTTTGTTGTCCACTGCGAGGCTATTTTTTTAATAAAAAACAAAAAGTAAAGAATTAAGAAAAAAATTAGTCCCAATGTCTAAAATTCTTTGAAACGACGGTGCTGTGGTGAAGTTTCGTCAAAGGCTTGTAGTAAAACAAGATGAGTCAAAAACCGAATTTCAATCAAAACCTGTGACCAAAACTTACAAAGTCAAAGTCTAATGAAAGCTTCCATGGTCTGTGGCGGACCTAGATGACATTAGTCAATAATAGGAGATATTAACAAAAAAAACACGCGAGTAAGCATAATCCGGGAAAAAGTTCTTTTTATGAGTTTTAATCGCGAAAACATAATACTAATTTAAAATTATTATAAATAATGTAGTAATTTTAACGGAATAATATCAATTAACAAAATTATAATCAAGGTTTTCGGGCCTCAAAACTTATTAAAAAATTCTCCGAACCCGTCACTGGAAATCAATCCTTAAATTGGAAACGAAAGAGGCACAAACTAATGAGCGGAGGAGATCAAAGTAACTTTATTCAAAGCAGTTTTGTAACAAATGGTTCTTCGCGTCGTCCGACTAATCGCCCGATTAGTTCAACAATCCATAATTAGATAGAATGCACACTCATTTTCAGGTTCACTTTGTATAAAAGCATTATATCAATCCACGGATTAATCAGTTATTTGAAAGCTTTGAATAAAATGTTTGTTTATTCGTTTGTTTTTCTTTAAGTGTGGTGTTGACCGAGCGCTAGATACGTTACGTACCTCGACTTTCATTGCAAAAGCCGTTGGAGTCCAATCCCGATCGGTCGTGTATAAATGGATTTGTGATGTGTTGAAACCCGCGGCTTAGTTGATTCCAGATTTATTGACGAGTTCTTTCCTCTGGACACGGTCGACTAAGCTGAGAGGGTGGTATATGTGCTAAGCAAGTCTACTCAATCATAAACAGGTCCCTGGATATACCAAATGTTTAATAGCATAGATAAGATTTGCTGTCGCTGTGTAAGTCGTCTAGATTAGGATGTAAAGGTCAATATTACACCTTTTTACGGCCGAACGGCTCAACAGATTTCGATAAAAATTTCAGGGATAGTCCTAACATTAGCTCCTTTTTTAAGTAAAACCGCTGGTCGTTCCTAGAATTTTATATATTTGAACGGAACAAGAACTAAATGAATGTAGAAAAGACGTCATTTCAAATTTCAAAGTCTACGACTAAAAAAAGTAATATTAAACCCGTCCCGAGTCAGAGTTTCAAAAGGATTATTAAAGTTGGGTAACTTTCTCCTATTACTTAGAGGAGAATAAAAAATGTAAGGTGAAACCTATCCAGGTTTTTGTGTTTTTAGTTACTAGCTGCACACCCCGGGTTTACCCGCATAAGTCCCGATCCCTTAATACCGGGATAAAATGTTGCCTCTCTTACTCATCAAGTTTCAATATACATATTAACAAATTTCATCAAAATCGCTAAAGTAATTGTAAAGCCTATTCAAACAACAGTTCAAAAACCAAATTATTTATCTCTTAAAATATAAGCACAGATTAACAGTTGATATACATTAATTTAATGGTAATATTTGACGTTTTAACGAGCAAAATATCCTAAATAAATACTTGTTAATATTAATAAGGATGGTCATTGGTCAAGTTAATTAAATATAAAGTCAGGAAGATACCTATAGCACAAGGTAGCTTTTTGAGAGAATCGTTTATTCGTGAGCTTCGAATTGATTTAGTTGGGCGTTATTTTGTAACTCCATTTTTATAGTTTTTTATTTCCTTGCTTCTGTCCGTTGCTACTGAGGCTTCCTATCTGCGATCGGTTTCAGTATAATTGCGAGAGTCGACACGACACGGCATGAAGAACGAACACTGTCTCGTCTTCCTTCTTTCCCATACAGCTTAGGAACTCAAAGGCGAGAGAATTGGGCTTATTTGCAAGTTTTCTGGTGTGTTGAGACTAAATAATTATATTACCCTGCTCAGCAGTGGGACAATATAGGCCCAGGCCTTTATTCTTTCCGAGCAGTCCTTATAACTTTCGATAGATACGTGTTTTACAAAAATCTAAGCAAGAAACTTGGATCGGAATCACGAATTTTTGTAAATGCGAAAGTTTGTTTGTTACCTATATGTTTGCCACACGCTTAAACTGCTGAACCAATTACGATGTAGCTTGCCATATAGATAGTTGGAATCTTGGATTAACTGAAGGGTACGTTTTTTCCCCGATGCCAATTCCAATCCGGAACTTACACGAGTGAAAGACACTAAGTTTAGAACTAAAAACAAAAATAACAATATATAACATAATTTGATGAAATTGTTCCCGTTACATCGATACTTTGAACGTCGAGTTGTCAGCCGTGCGTCGCTACCATGAGCTCTAAGTAAAGGTAAGTAAAGTGAACAGAATCCTTCGGAATCCCTCCGTAGGTATACATTACGTACACAAGTAGGTACATCTACCTACTGTTATAGAAGAGCTTTCAGAGTTTCAAGTTTCAAAGATTAACCTACAATTTACATGTTTGCGTTGTTTCTTACCTACTTGCTACCCAATATTATGTTACTACCTACGTATAGGTAGTAGGTACCTATGTATTACTTCTACGTACATTTTGATAGGAACATTTTCTTCGCATATTATTTGTTTACTTTGTTGAGAAAATATTGAATCATAATTTGGTGTGTTTAAATTATTTTTCTTCTTTTGGGTTTCACAGCCTCCGGGTTTGAAACGACTACTTTTTTATACCGCTAGGCCACAGAGATCTCACCCTGCCAAGTCTATATCATGAAAGGGTTATTTTTTGGAGATTTATTTTTTATTTTGTAATTATTATGTAAGGTAAAAAAATATCTACTGAATTGAATAGTTAAGTATTAAAATAAGCATTGTGACTCACCATAGTGATAGTTTCCTAGACCCTAATAAAAAAATGTCTTACGAACTATTTAACTATTTTTAATTAAAAATCTGTACCTCAACAGAAAACACGTCTCACTAACATCTAAAAAAGTACTCGAAGAAAATTGCAACGGACAGCGAGTGTGTACGAGAACATCCATAAAAACAGGCTTCAGTATAAACTGTTGTTGGAAACAAAAAACTTCATACTCAAGCTATGTTTATATTATCCTCCGAGGTACTCTCACGAAGTAAACAGATATAAGGGCTTTAAACTATAAGGAAGATTCTGAAACCGCGGACAATGTCTTGTTCTACAGTTTTTGCATCTCAATAACGGACCGCGCTTTGGGTACCTATAGTACCTATATACACCAAACTTGTGGTAACGAAAAGTAAATAATAACGTAAATAAAACGTACATTGAAAAACAACATGATTGTGTCAGGATATTTCACACAAGTATTCGTATTAGAAAAAAAGTATATTTCCACCAGCACCAGAAAAAGCATCAAAAAAGGAAGGGAAAGTTATATTGCTTTATGCTTTGTGGTTGCTACATAGTTTACAGTTGCTTTATCGTAGTAGAGTCTCCGTAATTAGAGGTATATTACTATAGAGCGTTTAGCACCAATAAACTCTTTTTGAAAGATGCAAGAGCTATACGCCCCTTCCTTTGGGGCATCGCTTTTGTAGGTATACTGTACACGATAAATATGGGTTTTTGAATTATGAAACGGGCACATTTTTTGTAAGAAAATTCAACCTTTTCCTAACAATAGATGCCTATTATATTTACGTGTATCTCGTTAAAAAAAAGTAATACTACAAGGTGACTGCGGACTATTATTTTAGATATCTCACTGACCAAACTGAATTAAAATTTTCATCATCATCATGTCAGCCCATGCACGTCCACTGCTGGACATAGGCCTCCCCCATACGACGCCACAAACAGCGGTCCTGAGCCGCCTCCATCCACCGACTACCCACGACCGCTACAATGTCGTCGGTCCACCGGGCAGCTGTTCCAACACTCCGTTTCGCGTTGCATCGCGGCCGCCACTCGAGAACCTTTACTCCCCATCGGTTGTCAGTTCTGCGAGCTATATGACCTGCCCATTGCCACTTCAGCTTACTAATCCTGAGGGCTATGTCGGTGACTTTGGTTCTTCTACGGATTTCCGTATTTCGGATTCTATCACGTAGAGAAACTCCGAGCATAGCTCTCTCCATAGCCCGCTGAGCGACTCTGAGCTTTTGAACGAGGCCTATAGAAATAATTAAAAAAATAATAATAATAAATAATAAATAATTAGAAATAATTAATTAATTAAAATTTTATTGAATTAAATTGAACAGTCGAAGAGCTAACGGTCGATCCAAAAGTCAGATGTGCTCGTCATTAAAGTGTGTGCAAAAGTATTCTAAACGCAGACTTCATCAAAATATCCAAAACGTGCAAATTTTGGTTAGTGACGGTTTTCCTTTTAACGTGCAATTAATTATAATAATCAATGTTGTTTTAGTTTTATCTGACTTCATTAGAATAATACACAACCGATATAATGGTTTAAATGAGAGAGAATACAATATTTCCAAACACTGTATGTAATCGTAAAGTACACAATTAACGAAACAAATAAATTCCCTAACCATTTATTTAATTATGTACTCGAAAACTGACGTTAATTTCTCTACAATCTAATAATATTCAAATACAAAAGTTTGTATGTTTGTTAAATACCTTATCACTCAAACTGAGACTCAAACACTACTGATCCGATTGCGATGAAATTTGGTATATAGAAAGCTGAACTTGGAGAAGTACTTTAGGCTACTTTAGTTACAAATACTGTCTATATTTTATAAATAAAAGAGTTTGTCTGTTTGTGTGTATAATATGTTTGAAGTTTTCAAACTGAACTGATTGCGATAAAACAATGGATGTAATCTGATGAACTGGATTTTATCTAGATATTCCCAAAAGACCGGGAATCTCACAGACACAACCGCAAAGCGCAGCTAGTTACCTTTAAAATGAAAATTATTCATGTAGAAATAACAGTTTTCGGTACGATTATTCAAATGATGTTAAATTAATGATATGCACATAATTTGTTACATTAAAGCGTTATACATACATACATACGTTACATTTACGTGAAGATGTTGCATATATTATGACGTCATTATGTAGGTATTTGATAACTCTGCTCTGAACACGGCTTTGTATTCAGTAGGCGATTATTATAATTGTAGGATTAGATATTTACATACAATGTAGGTATTTAGAAAAGGGTATGCTAAAGGCAAGGAGGTGGCTTCTCTAGTATTGTATGTAGTAACTATGATCGATGCAGGTACCTATATTGTTAAAATCGCGTAGAAATGAGAAGAAGAAGGGTATAAGATATGAAAGTTATTCTAGACGTCTAGACTAACAACTTTTGTTCTGAGTCTTCGAAAATTCTAATTCTTTAAATTTTGAGCTCATATTTATTTTAAAACTGGCTGTCCCGGCAAACGCTGTTTTGCCATATAAAATAAAAAATAATAATAGGGAAAACAAGAAAAAAAATAGATGTTGTTCGATTTTCAGACCTAACGAAACTACACAAAAAAATATACAAATCGGTTCAGCCGTTTAGGTGAAGTTTGGCAACTAACACCGCGACACGATTGACATCAATATACTAACGTCACTCAATTGTTTTGCCTTCCCGGAACCTCTCCACTAAAACTTGAACTTTATGATATGGTATTAAAGTTCAAATAGACTTTTAAGTATTATTACGAATCGTTTGTTTGGAAATTTGGATTATAGAAAAATGTTATTTTTAGACTTTTTCAGATAATTTTTCAAAAATTTCTCACCGAAGAACCATCTTTATCTTCATGTACTTTAAGGAATATTCTAAAAAAAGAATGAGCGAAATTAGTTCAGCCGTTCTCGAGATTAGCGCTTAGGAACACTTTAGCGATTAATTTTTATATTATAGAAACTCGGTATCTAGATAGCTAGAGGCCTGAATTAACACATAGGTTACTTTTTAACTCGATATTCCCACGGGAGCGGGATTTACGCGGGTGAATCGCGGGGCGCAGCTAGTATCTTTGTAAAAAGTAATGCATGCCTAAACCGAGTTTCATTAAAATCTAGTGTTTCAGAGCTATTACAAACAAAAATCCATATAACTCGTTTTCCTTTGCAATATAAATAATATAAAACTTACACTAATCTTACTGTTATCTCACATAAAACTCCGATGACAATAACATACAAAGTGATCGAGATCAAAAGAAGTCAGAAAATCAACTTCCAAAAGTTCCACCGACACACCAACATACGGTTATGAACACTTTCCAAGAATAGAACAAACATCAAACGATATAGAAACTTAATCTCACGACACTCGCCTCAACCAACGGTGGAAATAGACAACATACTATCAATCGACCGATAGATCGACAACTATTCGTGTTTTTGGCTTCGCTTTACATGAAGCGATAGTCAAGGAATCTTTGCCATCAAGTTTTGGTAGGTATTTCTTATATATTTTATTGGTTTTTCTCTTTGATTGATTATTCTGTTAAAGTCATGTTACCATCGTTAACGAAACCTCATCGTGGTGTGGTTTACGTCAGTGAGAAATATCAGTTTTGTGTTCTCTTGTACACCTATATTTGACTGAATTTTTTAATAAAATGTTACCAAAAATATTCAATAATAAGAACTCCCCGGTTTCTTATAAGTTCTTGTATATTAAAATATTGGAATTTAATGTCATGTATTGTGTCAAATGTTATGTGTGTGTGTTGTGTTGTGTTTTGTTAAATGAGTGTGTTATATTATTATGTGACTCCCAAATCAATATATTCTCGTTCCAAGTTTCATCTAATTTGGTCCACTAGTTTCGGAGAACATAAACAAAACACGACAGCCGATCGCCATTTCTACGTGGCGACAATAACCCTATTTACCGGCAGTTGTACACGATTTTTGTTTGCTTTTAATTATGAATGGCAAACTATCGTCCGACTAGATTGTCTGTGATCTGTTCTCATCTGAATAATTAACATTATTTGAAGTGTTATGGCTGGAGATTCTTTGGAAAAATATCTTTACTTTGCTGTGCTCTCTATAACAGCTAATTAAACGTCAATTTCCTGGAAACAAAGACGTTAGATGTTTTAAGTTTTCAACTTTGTAAATACAAAGTGCTTGGAGCTGTCGGTATTCTACTTATTACTTAACTTAAGAAATCAAAAGTAACTTATTTGTAAATACTATAAAAGTACGTGTTTTTAATTTTTTACTAATCACTTTTTCGTTTGTATTTGGAGTCTACGCTAACATTATAGACGGTTTTTTAACGAATAGGCTCCAAAATTACTGGACCGATTTTGATGAGACTTGGTAAGAGGATACTTTGATTCATTTGGAGTAACATAGGTTACTTTTTAACCCGATATTCCCACAGGATCGATATACTTAATACATTTAAAACTCGGATAAACACACAAACACAATTTCATTATAAAAATCAGGATAAATTGCACACTATTTTCACCATCATTGATTTAGAATGCAGGAAGTAATAATTGGTCTATTAATTTAAAATGAAATGTATGCTATGTCGTTAAAACTGTCCTCAATTAAAAAGCTTTTATAAAACTGATAGTTTGTAAACATTCTAGTTTCGTTTCGGCTTCCAAGTGCATAACATCGGTGGTGATATTTTTAAAAATCATATATTAAAAATTTCGAGTTCTAAATGCCGACCGCAAATAATTAAGTTGTAATTAAGAAAATAAAATATATTTTAAAAAGTTAGGTTCAATATCAGAGAAAAAACATCCACAATTTAAATGATACGCTAGTTTTCAAAGCAAAAAGTTCTTTTTACCTAAATGTTTGCAATGTAACATGAAATGAAAAGTATTGCATTAAAACTCACCAGCAGTGTTGCCAACCCTACAGTTTTACCTGTTAATTTACAGTTTTTTGGAAATTCTATCAATATATAGTATAGGAAATCACGATCTATTTTGTCTAGTTTTACCAAGGTTTTTCGACATTATGTTGTTTGTTTTGTTTGAAAATCCCCTGATTTGACTGTGCTGTCTGTCATTCGTTTGTCCAAGTGATTGATATGCAGTAGTATGACACTGAGTCAAATTTTGATAAAGTACTACCAAAATTACCGATAAAGATTAATTAATACAAAATAAGAAAAATAGATTTACTTTTTTACTAATGGTATTGTAGAGTTTTTTTTTGGGCAAGTTTGAGTATAAAATGTGATTGGCGATGGCAACATTGCTCACCTGGCGGCCTGGTACGTACACCTAGAGTAGGTGCATTAAGCACTTTGTTTGTTGTCACACAGATCAATTTATAAAGCTGTGTCCATAATTGGGTAGAGGCGGTAGAGGCGAGCCGCACGCGATCTTTCAATTAAAATCCTACCATTTCTCACTCGCTATCATTTCACCATGATTAATGATTGTTTAGCTTATCCACGAGCTATTTCATTTTTAACTTTAACACCATGTAATAGAGTCTTTAGCTCATGAAGTTGGCCGATGTCCACCGTAAGGGTAGATTTATTAGTTTCGCGATTTCCTGAAACTAACAGGACAGGGGACTGAATCTGTAATCAGTTGAAAATAAATCAAACGAGCCGGTTTACTGTTTGTTTTTTTTTCGTATTTTTTCGGTAGTTGTTGATGAGTTATGTGGGTAAAGTTTTTGAGAGGTAGATATGGTTTTTGAGTTGTTAAATTTTGCAATAAAATGCCAACAGTGGAAAGTTCCCTTTTTATCAGACATATTGTTTTAGAGCTAAAATATATTTGGTGTGGGCGGAAACAATCCTATTCCGACCCCACACCTTTGGCCGTGTTCCTAGAATTCGTACTTTGACTTCGAACTGAGTATTAGAGTAATTTTACTATAACGCCCACAGTAACAGATTGTTGGAAAATTTCCAATCAATCTAAATTCTACCCACATTCAGCTCAGTAGTACTGACTGCTCATTCATTTGATATTAAATATTATAGTTTTATAAGTTTATTGTTTATTGAATGTAGCTTTAAGGACTATTTGAATTTAATTTTTTTGGTGCTATTTGACTAATTCCTACTAATATTATATAATATTAAAAATAGAATATATACTTTCTGTAAATACTTAGCCTCATCATTAACCTATTTACTTACCTGTAATATAATAATATGCTACATAACAAGGCACAGAATTTCATTAACAACTTGTATCTATACCAAGTTATCTGGTAGATAGATACTTGCAATTGTATCTCGTTTTCACCAATTTTTCCACTAACAGAGAAATAATACAGAACAAAGTTATCTCCACACAGTTGTAATTCCCTGAATTTTTCTTTAAAAGTTAATACAAAAATAACAAGCGAGCGATTCAGAAGTTTCGGACGAATGTAATTAAGGGTGTTTGTTTAGGATCAGAGGTTCACCCGCGCCCCGCGTCTGCGCCGTTTGACGGATGTGTGGGCTCGGCCTTATATCAGTGCTAATGTAATGATGACCTGTTTGTTTTGTGTGTGTGTGTACTTAGATGTTTATTGTTTTTGAGAAATGTTTGTACTTATTTGATCTTTTGTTGCAAAAAAATAAAAATTAAAGATATAGAATATATGAGCCACTAGGAGAAACATGACTAAGTGCATCACAACGAAAAACAAAACTGATTGCTTCCAAAGGAGAAGCAACACTAAGGGCCCTCGCCCACACGAGCGTGATGCCATCACGATGCAAACGCGATACTGTCGCGCTTCTATTACGATACAAACGCGATTCAGTAACGGCACAGCGTAAGCAGCGCGTTAGTAGCGAGTTAATAGCGCGTAAAGCATGTTGGCATCGCTTCTGTATCGCGTTGCAAATGCGAATAACACACGTTAGAAGTGATGATGAGAAGCATTACTACTTCGATACGTTACTAGAAGAAGTATTGTTATAATAGTTTAAATTCACTCCGTGTTTGTAGGGTCTCAAATGTTACAGTATTTTGAATTACAATTTTATTTGACCGCCAGACAGAAGATGGGTGTAATTATTTCGAATAAGCATCTTCGAAAAATAAAATCGGTACGGTATTTTTCATTCACGTTTAAAATGTACTCTTACAAAATAGGTAAGAGCGTTTCTAAAACCTCTTAATTGAATTGTGACAAGGTTTCACCTCGAAGTGTCAAAAGTTCATCACCTATTATTCACACAGAGCTTAGCGGTGAACGTAGGCCGGAGACTTTACGATCACTCTGTCGCCGAGTATCCAAACTGTAAATACAATCGGATAGGCTGTATGAGGGACGCTGTCGAGGTAGATGCATAGTAACGTCTTGTTTAAATTATAATATATATTATTATATATAATAGTTCTCATTTTAATGCAATAAACTTAGTAAACCAAATCGGTTGGAAGTATTTATGACCGATCTTTTCAGTAAACGACCAATTTAGTCTCGGCTAGTTATCAGCCGATCGAAAAGAATTATGTCTAATTCAGTGTAAAAAAATGAAATCAAAAATACGTAGGTTATATAGGTTGTAGGTAATATTTCATGAAAAAAACTTATGTTGTGGATATAATTCTCGTTTAGATGCTGAGATTTATAATACAAATCCCTATTCGATTCAATCTCAAACTGAATGAATTAGATTAATTTTATGAACTAAGTAAACTGTTGTTTAGTAGAAATAAATATAAAACTGAAATATGTATCTTAAGTAACTTAAAATAAAATAAGATCAGAGTATGCCATCGCCATACGTTTAAACAGTGCCCTGTGCTGTAGAATATATCGGTATTATTTGCTGCGCGCTTGAGGTGCAATTCTGTTCGTTCTTTCGAAGTTACTCATCAGATCCTTATCAATGTTTATGAAACAATTCCTGAGATGCGCCCTTTTAAAAAAAAATCATCTTAATCGGTGAAGCCATCTTTGAGTAATCGGTGAACAAACATTAAAAATGTGTCGAATTGAGAACCTACTCCTTTGTTTGAAATAGGTTAAATAGTAGCGTACCTATATTCCCAGGCTTCAGGCATGTATGCTCCTGGTCATGTGATGAGGAGAGAGGTGACGCGTGTAACCAGAGGAGTGATGACGTATGATTGTAGAGGGATGGAGAGGAAGAGGACGACCTAAGATAAGACAGATGAACTCTCTGAGAGAGATGGATTTGGTACGATGATGAAATGGCGGTTAATAGAGGAGAACGGGAGAAGAACATGCTACGTCAGCAATAAATAAATTGGGATTTGAATTGAGAACTTGGAATTAAGTAAAAAACATCAGGCATTCCCAAAAAGCAAAAAGACAATGTATCTGCATGCCTAGTTTCATCAAAACCAGTGTAGGAGATTGTATGGATTACAAATAATTTCGGAACATTAGTGTTCACTTTGTATCAGGAGTCCCTTTAGTAAAGAATAAACCAACAACTGTTGACAGTCACGTTCATTTTCCAAGTTGGAATACCTTTTAAGAAAATGAGTCATGAACTGTCCGTTTAGGTATTCGAAAGCTAAACAACAGTAAACAGTGTCCAGTAGCGAGTGCGGGTCAACGAGTTAGTATAAAGTTGGCACAGAATAAACTGTGAGAGAGTTGGTCATCAATCACGGCAGCTGATGTAGGCGGTTATCTCAGGGTTCGTCTCTACTTAGTACGGTTAGGTTTGGGGTACACTGGACACTTTACTTAACCATTGCCGATTTTGATCTTTTATTTAGTTTCACCTGTCTTGATGGATGTTTTCAAATATTTTTTGACGTGATAACGTCTAATAAATTGATGGAAACCTGCATTCACAAAAAAGTGTCACAGAAGTATTGTGTGACGGTAAACTTAGGAAACATAGTATTTAATAATATCGCTCATCTGGGCTTGTGTTATGGTGTGACGAGTGACGAATAGAAGGAATTTTTAAAGGAATAACAAGAAAATTCTTAATTTTTCACTGTTTTCTTATGACGTTTTCACGTAAAATTATCGTCCGTAAACGGACTTAACTTACATCCATTTGTTTTTTTTTCTAATTACGATGACGTTATCTAGATGAGGAGATGTCTCTAGCTATGGACCGTCAAAGTTTCTGACAGTTAACAAAAAAATTGCAAACTCAAAAATCTATAAATATTAAAATCTTTATTGAGAACTAGCAGCGCTCCGCAGTTTCACCCGCGTAACTCTCGATCCCGTGGGAATATTAGGATAAAAAGTATAATCGATAATAATAATCGATAAATGGACTATCCAACACAAAAAAAAACAATTCGAACCAGTAGTTCCTGAGATTAGCGCGTTCAAACAAACAAACAAACAAACAAACTCTTCAACTTTATAATATACTCTCCAGCTTTATAATATACGTATAGATAATTTCGCTGGGCTATTTTTTTGCTTTTGTTTTGATAGTTTCTTTTGATTTTTTGATAAATTCCCACTGAAATCAATTTTACGATTCTAGTGGAAATCTCTGAACTTTGGTCATGATTTTCCATAAGTTATTTCTGTCACTCTTCTGAGGACTATCATCAATTTCAGCAGCAAATTTGACTTGAAAACTTGAACAATAGGTGAACAACACCACTGCATATTATTATGAAAAGATGAAGTAAAAGATGCTGTTTGCTAAATCTTCATGTCTCAGTGTCCCCCCAAGCTAACCCCTAACTCCAAGAGAGTAATGCCTGGTCACAGCGATACGGTGTCCACGGTACCTACGGACCTACATCTCTAGTCGCGTCGCCCGCGACCGTCGCATGTCCGCCACGTCACGTCTGTCTCTCGCAGCCTACTATACCTGCTTTTTGTATCACTAGCACTACAGAAGGTTATTAATTAATTTTGAACTAATTGTGACAAGGGGTGAGGTTAGGGTTCACATTTTGCGATGTTTTGTTTTGTGTCTAGTATCTACATAGTTATTTTTAACCCCTGAAAAACAGAGGGTGTAATTAAAAGGCTTAACCTTCGATCTAGAACGCGGGATGTTATAGGGGTGTGTCCGTCTGTGGCACCGTAGAACCTATTGCAATCTAATTTTTACTACTGTTTTGCTCTACCGTTTAGCTTTGGGAAAGTATTGGTATAATTTACAAAATCTAGCAGATTAAAACCAGATCAATCAACAAAAAATGGCAAGCACGCGATACTTACGGTAATGTTTAACTATTTATTACATGTATCCCGATTTTTGCTTCGGATCGAGTATTAAAAAAACTTACTTCAAAAATAATAAATAAATATTACAGGACATTCCACATATCGCCATCTAGCCCAAGCTAAGTAATTAACTAGACTTGTGTTATGGGTTAAAGACGATGGATTTACTACTTATATACTTTTATTTTGTAAATATATACTTATAATACATAGAAACAATAAGACCACAGACAAATACCTATACTTGTTTGAGGTGGCAAATTTGTGTTTGGTAATTCGGCCGACCATTGTGCCAACTGGGTCGTTATGTACTTACGCCATACCTATTACTATCTAGGTTACTAGATAAATTGTATTTAATGAACGATCATCAAATTAGCAGTACAACATCAACAAATATACTAACCAAATATAAAATAAAACGTAATTAGTCAACCTCTATTGTAGGTAACACAAAAGTTGCGAGCTGGTGGTGGCTGGGAGCTGGGGGCTAGTTACCACTAGCGTTACTAGACCAATTGTGGTCGACAAACTTTGGAATTAGATAAATTGTGTGCTGTTCCAGAACTCATGCAGTTTTCACCACTACATTCTAAGTAAATTATATGTTTTATTCAATACGAAATAGCATTAGTACTATATACACTAGAACCACTTTACCTACTCAAACTTTATTGAAATAAAGTCAAACTAAGATGTTACTCTTCACAAAATAATAAATGTGTAATATTTCTGGTACTTTCTAGTAGCTTTTTGTTAAAACTCATCAAATGTTCATACGGAGAGCTGTATGACTGGAACTATGTACCAGGCTATTAGAACTCAGTAAAAGGTAGTCTTCTTTGTATGAAACCGAAAAGAATATCATCATAAATCTTTCTTATCTGAATCCATAATTTCTACGAATACCCTACCTATTCAATTCATTTTCGCAAAAAAATATCAACTCGATTACAATGAAACTTGATTCGTAGATAGCTGGAAACCTGGATTATTTATTCTGAAATTCCAGGGGATCGGGAACTAAGCGGGTGAATTTATAGATAAACTTTTTACAGAGAGTTTAATCACAAAAAATGCAGTAAACAACGCAGCATAATCAAATTTTCCTGCTCTATAAAATTTAATTTTTTCCAAAGGTGTTAAAGTATGGATTAGGGTAAACGCAAAAGTTTCAGTATAGTTTCAATTTGTGACCGGATTTCTAGACCGGTTCGGTTTAATTAAAACTGGGGATTTGATACGATATTGAAGTATCGATACGGTTTATTTTGTTAAGTCTGGTTTAAAATATCTATAAAACTAAATGAATAAAACATGAATCTCTTATATTTTCTAGATAATAGTTCTAACATTGTAGGTATTTGTATGTGCGTGACATCCTGACGAATCCCGACGCTCGACGCTCCTCGCCTTCACGCACACCAATGCAATATTATTTTATAATAGAATCTGCGCCTCAAGAACATAATTTTCCAACTACTAAAACCTTAATTAGACTTTTCAACAATCCTAACAATAAAAAGTCTAAAAAGGTTCTAATAATTGGAAAATTTTGTTGAGATTCGCAGATTACTAAATAACTAACTAAGCCATTTTTAGGAAAAGCTTTAATTTTGGAATTAAGAAGGCTGGATGTTGGATATTACCGGAAACTGATTTAAACAAAAGTGATTCTATGTTTAAACACAGTTGGAACTATAAAATAACAGTGTATATTCGAATTTAACCAGTATATTGGCTCTAACGTGTGAGACAATGTTGCAGTTACCTCGCAGTGTCATCAATAAAGCGCAGGTGTGTCCCGGGGCGGGAGCTAATATAGAACTCTACGTTTATTATGTAAGGAAATTACACTGAATATTACTGTTCAACTATAACTTGACCGAATGAACAGCGCTGCCGAGAAAATGTTGGAACCCCTTAACCCATATTTTGTTATTAAATTTTTATAACCGGCTAAAAAGATTTTATTTTCCTGTTTCGTAAATAATTATTAAAAGAGTTTTCCGCTTTGGTACATCACTAAAGTTTCAATACTGAATACGTTAAAGTACCTTTAATCTAGTTTATAAAGCGCCAGCATCTTTATTCCGTGTTATTCAGGGCCTGGAACATGTATTATATAGAGAAGCCTCGCCCAGCCTATATCCCCCTCTCTGATTAGTCGGTTTCAACACAATTTTATTCTACACCGTAAGAGCAACGTAATAATAATCCATTGGTCAACGGCATTTTTGTGAATAACCAAGAGTCACTACCGACTTTTGAAATTAGAGCAATCAAAACGGTCGGCGATAATGTATTGGCCGACCTTAATTGACTCCAGTCTTAGCCTCTCCAGTTCAAACTGAAAGCTATTTGAAAATTCTTAATTCACTTAACAGGATAGAAATGCAATATTCATTAATGTTTCTCCATCAGCAAAATCTCGAGTTTGTTTGTTTGAAAATTAAATTTTATTCAACAATTCCGCTGAATTTGCATCTTCAATGAAAAGTAGTTTAGATAGATAGATAGATAAATTCTTTATTGTAAACACCAATTTCAAATAACATTAATAATAAAAATCAAAGCTTAAGTCTAAGTGTTACAAAGGGCGGCCTTATCGCTCAAAGCTAAGTTTAATGGAATAGCAAGGACTTATCGGTAACCATAGTAACCGCTGCTTACCTAACCAATGCCGCAAGCGCCTCTGATTCGGGAGACACAAACCTTTATTTGAAAAAAGAAAAACAAAGACAAAAAAGAAATTGGTGGCTAAAGCAGACGATATTCAAGTTGTTACTTAATGGCTTGAATAACGTATGTAAGTATTATTTACAAAAAAAACGATATATTATAAAACCGGCCGAGTTGGATTCGCGCACGAAGGGTTACGTACAATTATATTCTGTTTTTATTTATATTTGTTATATGTCTAGCTATCACGGTTCATGACGTACAGCCTGGTGACAGACAGACCGCGAAGTCTCAGTAAAAGGGTCCCGTATAATATATAATAAGAAGAAATCAGAATGACATCGAAAAGGAGCAGATTCAAAAGTTGTTTTTTTTAAGATTATGTGGGTTTATTTAAAAGGTATAACTCTCTATAGAGGTATATTATGTATGTATTTGACATCTTTGTTCAACATTCCATTATCTATGGTAATGTAGAGGGGACCGCTCTTTAATTAAAAGTTGTTCTTACATTCCCTTTTTGATGTGTCGTAAACATCTCTCGACTCATCTTTGTTTGATGAACGGACGATTTGCAGGATTATATAGCTTAGGGGGCGGATCATCCCATTATAAAACTGATCCCAAATATATTTTATAATACTCTACAGGGTTTAGATTTAGGCAACTACAATTGGGCTTAAATGCACTTCACCCCGTACGCACCATACCCCGATTTAGTATAATAGTACATTACGATATAAGTGTGGTAAATTGATCTTTGCATAGAGGCGGTTTATGACGCGCGAGCGGCAGCGAGCGTGTTATAGAAGCCAAGATGCAAAGATCAATTCTACACGTATATCGTACGACGTTTTTTATCACAGTTGCGAATAAAAGAAAAGACTAGAAAAGAAAACAAAATAATAAATAACAAAATATTTGTGATAAGTCTATGTTTACATTTTTTTAAAACAGATTTTTTTGTTAATTATGCTCCGGAAAGGCAGGCTAAAGACTTTTAACCTATACATCCTCGTCTGACATACAATATTTTTTAGGGTTTTTTCTATTTGTTTTGCGTCGGGGGTTAAGAACAAAATACAATGGTACGGAAAAACAATATATTTAAGTAAACAAAAAATAAAAAATAAACAACTCAATTTTTAATCGTTTTCAAGTCATTATCATGTAAAATTTTCGTTCGTAAACCGACTTTAGAGACAACCATTTTTGCTAGCTAAAAAACTCTTTGGTATCTACCTTTTTTATACATCAAAACAGTATAACCCAGATAAATTAAGAATGTTTCACCTACCTAACATGTAATTAGCAGTAAGATACGTATTTAACTTATCGGGATAACTTTACAGCACTAGTTAACAAATCTAAAACGCACGCGTGCATAATATGTTGGATTATGAGCCTAAAAGCCGTTGAATAAGATCCACTTTATGAGCAACTGTGATAAAAACATTCTTACAATACGATTAGATTAGATACTTCCATCAGAATTGTATCAACTTAATGTAAGATGAGATGTTTTACGAACTCACTGCGGCGGCTTCCTCGATTGGAATCTAACACTAAAAAAATCTACTCAACAGTGATTAAAAAGGCGCTTCCCTATAAATATTCACTAACAAAAATCTACATAATAAGAAGTTAATATTGTGAGTTTACGACAATATAATAAGAGGAGACGTCCTGTCAGCTAAACGTGAGATACACAGCATCTCATCTCGTTAGCATACAATCTAAGATCAAAAGCACCTGATTTACCTCCTTAGCACATCAAAAAGCCTTGATGTGTTGATATTAAGAGTAAATGAGAGCAACGTTGACACAGTATAGACTATATCTTGCAGTAGGTAAGTTTCATTGCGGTGTGCGCTACGTCGCCGTCGCCGTGGCTCGATCCTCCGCGCGCGCCCGCCCGCCCGCCCGCTTGGAATGTGGGAGGAAAAAGGACGTATTCATGAAAACTTTGTGTAGTCTTAATTGGAATTACATATAAACTATGATAAATAATGAGGGCATTGTACAATGTGTTTTAACAAGGGTAATGTGATACGAAAACGGGTCGTTCTACATAAATTCGATCTTCAAACTTTTTTCTAAAATATGGAAGGTTAGTATGGGGTCCTCGAGGAAACCGAAAAGTACCGCCAGCAAAAAAAGTGTTAAACCTACTTTTTAATTTATTATTTTTTATTTTGTTTGTTGGGTTTGGACTACTATAATCTTGAACTGAAAGAATTTCGAAAAAAAAAGAAATTATTTAGAAGAAACCCCCTTCGTATTGCGTTACCCTCATCGAAACACAGTGTATATACGAGTGGGTGAATAATTATAGGCACCTAAACTCAGTACATTACATTGTTACGAAATAAATTTCATAAATTAAATTAGTAATATTACCATAAGTTACATAAAAAATTGAAATTTTCAAGGTGAGACAGTTCGCGGTGCCTTTGAATGATAATTGTGTTATCAAATTCAGAATATTTTCAATACTTATTGAGTTGAGGAGAATGTATATTTTAGATATCCTTTTAATTTAGCAGATAAACTAAGGAAAAATAATAAGATCATTTATATTCGTAAGTCAATCATTTCTTTATGAGTTCTAGTCCAAAAGTTATTCTCTAGGAACTATATTTTGTTTTTAAATTAACGAATAGAATCAACAGTGAAGGCCCCGGAAACTGAACTAAAAACTTACAAGATAAGCACTTGACCCACCTTTTCATTTACACTGCGCCAGCTACCAAGCCTGTTTATATTATAAACCAATTTACTGCGACCTCTCTCGATCCTTCATAAATCTTAAACAGAACTGTACCGTCGAATACATCGGCCAATTGAGGGTTCCTTGAAGAATGGTTGCTTTAAGTTCATTACCCTCGAGTAATCTAGTTAGCGAGTTATGTTTGAAAGATGGTTCTAAAGGGTTCGCAGAAACTGCTTATTGATTAGCTGCTGGAAGGTGGAGGGTTACATTTTGTTATGATTAAAGAAATTGTTCTTTTGACATCGTTAGAATATAACTCGGAAGCCTCTTGGAAGACAATTAGTGGTCAGTGCCTCAAGAACAGTTGAGCAGTAGGTTAGTTTGATTTTAAAAGAGGATGACCTACTGATGAACTATATTGAGCAATAACGAGGGCGGCACTGAAAATTTCGGGAATCAAGGAAATGACACAACATTACTATTTAAAAATGTATGTAAAGCAATAAGCTTTTCGAAGTATTCTCCGCGAAATTTGACACATTTTTCCATACGATGGAACCAATCATTAAAGCAACCATTCCATTCGGAAGTTGGGGTCTCCAAAATGGCCGTTTTGTAGGCGTCCACAGCTTCTTCAGGTGATGAAAATCTCTGACCACGCAATTTATTCTTTATTTTAGGGAAAGTATAGAAATCATTAGGGCTTAGGTCGGGGCTGTACGGCGGATGGTCTAATAATTCTATGTTTTCTTGCTCTAAAAACTCTTTTGTTCTGTTCGCGGTGTGAGAACTCGCATTGTCGTGATGGAGGATGATGCGGTGGCTGCAGTTCTCTTTACGGAGTTCAGAAACGACCTGTGGCAAACAAATGCTAGCATACCATTCTGCATTAACCGTTCTTTGTCCCTCAAGAGGAATAGTCACAACATGGCCGGTTTTGGAGACGAAAGTGGCCCCCATTTTTTTTGCAACACTCCGTGAACGAACAATTTTTGTTGGCTTTAACTCATTTTTGAACACCCAAACTCGTGACTGGTTTTTTGTTTCGGGTTCGTACGCGTATATCCAGGATTCGTCACCTGATACGATGTTGTATACAGCATTTGAGGATCCTGCGTGGAATCTTTCGAGAGGTCTGACGCACCAAGTAACGCGAGCCACTTTTTGCTCTTCACAGAGCGAATGCGGTATCCATCGGGAAAACAACTTTTTTACACCTAATTGTTCATGCAAGATTATTTGTATTTGACTCATGCCAATGTCTAAAGTTGCCTGAATTTCGCAGTATGTTACATGTCGATCTTCCTCAATCAGCTTACGCACAGCATCAACGTATTCTTGGGTGAGTGCAGTTTTTGGACGACCTTGACGGGTATCATCACTGAGCTTGACACGTCCACGTTGAAATTTAGCAAACCAGCGATAAATTGTGGTTTTGGATGGGGCTTCATCACCAAATGCAGAAATCATCCGGTCAACACACTGTTTTTGTGATAAACCACTTCGAAAGTCATAATAAATCATCGCTCTTGAATTTTCTCGAGTCAATTCCATTTTCTCAACGACTAAACAAGTTTGACAAAACCTTGTGACAAGACCGGGATTCTTTTTTTAAATAAATAAATGGTATTCGATTTTTAAAACCAAGGAGTTTTCAATTAAAAAGATTTAAATATGACAGGAACAGTGGAAATAGTCCATTCCCGATACTTTTAGTGCAGCCTATGTATATTATTAGTACTGTAAAGCATAAAATATAATGTTCAGTAATACAAACTATGTCAAGTTAGTTGAATAGTGAGGAAGTTGCGCATTAAATATTTGAATGTGAAATTTCTGATATACCTACTGCGTAACTGATTCACCTAGATGGCAATTTGACCAGGGACAATCTATAGTAAGCATGTTTAATCAGCGGGAAGGTACCGTATTGACAAGGCCAAGAAATGTATTCCGATAACTTACGCAGGTAAAACTGCGGACGTACCAGTTACTAAAATTGTTGAAGTTAAAAAAATGTAGCACGGCTATCATAGCAACATTTCTAACCGCCCTTGTTGCGGTGGTGTTGCAATCATCAAATATTTGCGGCGAGTGTTGCCAAACAATTTCCTCGTCAAATCTCCCGCTAATTTCGGCAAATTTCGCGCAAAAGTTGGTTTTGCGGGTGACGCGAGTGATTAAACGTTTTAATTGGAAACTAGATTTATTATGTATTTGTTAGTTTGGATATAGTTCTGAAAATTATTAAATTATTATTATTAAATTAGTGTTTTCGTGAAATTTGTAATTGAGTTCTAGCTACTTAGAGTATCAATTCAGGTTATTACTTTAATACTTCATTTAGTTAATACTCAAGTAAGTGTCTACAGGCTGAGTAAATATCAAGGAACCAGACCAACGTTGACATATAATGATACTCCAGATTTCAAGGAATTAAGAAGCCTTTTAATGGTTTGCAAACTCTTAATCTGCCAAATACTTGTATTACAAGAATTAAACATTAAAAAGCTTAATGTGAAATAATAAATATTACAATATTTGGGATAACACGTAGGAACGTACAAAGGAAGAGTTCTAAGAAACAGGAGTAGGTATTATACCGGGAACATAATGATATTACTGTCAACTAGAAACTGTAGGTACCTATAGCTGTACAGGTTTCCAATAAAAATATGTCAGAACAATGAGATGAAAATGTCAGACGATGTCTAACTTTGTAGAATTAATGAACATTGTTTTAGATAGAGTAGGTATTTGGGGCTTATTTCACAATGTGAAACATTTTCAGACGTTTAATAAATCTATCAAGTTAACATTTATACGGTGCTTATAACCTATTTACCCGACTACGGCGAAGTCAAAAGGTAGGGTTTTGCTTTTATTACATCTGTTAGATTTCTAAATCGATTTCGTGCACATAAAACATGTTTTAATAAAAGATGTTTCCTAACGTTCGTTCCTGATGTTGTATTCATAGTAACTTTTTTTTATTAGTATTGAAACTAATTAATGTAAGCGTCAATTCACGAGACTTTTACGTAGAGTTTTAAGGTCCGGACCGTAACTCACGCATCTAACGTACAGGATATTGATATAACGTTTCTACGAATATCCCGTTTTCAGGACGCTTTAGAGGTTAAGTGTGAAAGCATTATTTGTTCGTCTTGATACTCTCTATCAATACAATGCCGAGCTCCATTACATCTTTTTTTGTAATTTTGAGAAAGGACCATTCCATCGTTTAATACACAGCAGGTGTCCGTTTACCCCAATATAAGTTAAAACATTAATATTATACCTACCTACCTAAAACAATTACAGAAATTGTATCAAAGTTATTTGGTTCTAAGGTATTACGTTTCATTTCTCTTTGTTATGAAAATTATTACGTAAATAATTGATAAAAGTAAACATCTAGAGGGTTTCGTTGGTAAACTTTGTTCTTAAATAAAAGTGCTGTTGGCTCTTTTATATGTTGGGTTCTCCTCTCAAAGGAGTGTCGGATGTAACACGAGAGTAGTAGGGTTCTAGTCGCGTGTGCTGCATCTTAAACCGCATCGTCACCATCAGGCAGAACCTCCTCCGTCCGCACATTGCATCGTCCCATTCGCAACTCATAAAATTCAGCCACGGGTCACTTCTCCGGATTGGTGACTGTGTTGGTTTCTAGGACACCATGTCAACTTCCTTACGATATTACCCTCCACTTGTCTACTACTCGTATTACAAACGTAGGTGTATATATCTGTATGATTTCGACTTACAAAATCAGATTCTCGTCCCGGCTTTCTCTGGATTATTTTTCTTAATTTCACTCGAAGCTCGGTTTTCTGGTATTTCTTTGTAAAACAAGAAACATCCCCGGTCCAATTTACGTCGTCTTTGAGTCGAGTTTAAGGACGAACGCAGATTAAAAAACTTTTCTGTCGTCCGATAGTTTACTGGAGATCAATTTAAAGGGAAAGAAAAAACGAGTAAACGTCTGCTTTTGAATCGAAAGTAAACTATCGGTCAATTAAGATATTTTTAGTCTAAATTCTTCCTTTAAGTAGAGTTTAAATCTCCTGTGTTTACATATCGGAGGGAGCGAGGTGTGGCGCGAGGGGCGGGGTGTGGCGGCGGTGTACACGTCACCTTTGAAATTCAATGAGATGTTGACGAATCCAGAATGTTCTACGAACATGCTTTGAAAAGCATTTGTAAGAAAATTACATTACATAAACGTTCCATTTGAATATTTTGGCGTGAATTTGATCAACGTCTGAGTTTGTTCGGTGCGATTGTATGTTAAATTACAGTTTAATTTGTAATTAAAGGCTATATTGTGGCGATATAGCCCGATAAATCACCGCGTACGCATTGCAGTATCCCTACCTACTGTATGTATCTATTCTGACACAATTTGTAACAACCTATGAGGAAATGTTTATCACTGCATTGTGATATCGCAATATATAGTTCCTCGATCGTTTAAGTGCTCATACAATTCGGCGGCCAAGTTTCAATACCTCCTCCATACTACTGCAAAATAAGGTAACAGTAAACGAAATAAATATCTCTGTACGCGTGACCGACTCGCACTTGACCAGTTTTTTAAGTTTCCGAATGACAATAGACGAGAGTTGTATAAGTTTGACCCCTAATCTGCCTCTTAGAGTAAGTACCTTATAACAAACTGTTGCATGAAAGTATTGATTTGCTTCAAAGTCATCTAATAAACAAACAAGTAGTTTCACGTGTAGGCGGCGCATTAGTTCGAATTACCTAGTTATAAAGGTACTTACCGACTCACTCATTTTAAAACTACCATTCAGTGTAAAAAGAATGAACTAAAACGAGGGCTTACTCCGTATTTACATACCGTTTAAGCACTTGACGGTCGTTAAAGTAAACGGCTAACTGTTTTCCACAAACTTTTGTGGATAACACTCCGGGCTATAATTTCTTTTTATATTTTTAGGGTAACTAAAAACGTATATCAAGGCTGTTTCATTCATATTAGATACCTGTAAGATCCCATTTTTCTAGACTATCTACATATTTTGAAGGTGAAATAACGTTTGTCTTTCTAGAAAGGTACAGATAAAATCTGAGATTGTTTCAATTTCTGGAAATTACATAGCAGTGACAACTAAGAATGACCCCATATTAACAAATCGTAATATGAATAAACAAAATATAAAATCGTCTTAGAAATATTGTGTCGAGCCCCTGACCGTGAAGAGGTTAGGAACAACATTGCTCTTACGACGAACATATCGTGAAGATGTTAGGAACAACATTGCTCTTACGACGAACATATCGTGAAGATGTTAGGAACAACATTGCTCTTACGACGAACATATCGTGAAGATGTTAGGAACAACATTGCTCTTACGACGAACATATCGTGAAGATGTTAGGAACAACATTGCTCTTACGACGAACATATCGTGAAGATGTTAGGAACAACATTGCTCTTACGACGAACATATCGTGAAGATGTTAGGAACAACATTGCTCTTACGACGAACATATCGTGAAGATGTTAGGAACAACATTGCTCTTACGACGAACATATCGTGAAGATGTTAGGAACAACATTGCTCTTACGACGAACATATCGTGATAAAACCTGCGGATTAGTTGCCTTCATTCGCATTGATGCGTTCATTCATATGAACACGGTCGGCTAAGCTGAGAGGGTGGTATAGGTGCTAGACAAGTCTATTTCATTTATAGCAACTCCCAGGCACTCCAGCGCCTGAACAGCATGAGTTAATGTTGCTGTGATCTAGATCTAAAGGCCAAGTTAAGTTGCCTACAATACGGAAGGAAGCAAACATTTTTGTTTTCTGAGTAGTTTACGATATATTTTGAATCTAAATTAAATTTCTAAAAGAATTTTTTAAGGTTTATATGACGTATTTATGAAAATCTTGAAACCATTCCGAGGTAAAAACTACCTCGGAATGGTTTCAAGATTTTCTTACTATGAAAGAATAGGTCACTATCGAAATTATCTTTTCGCTAGAAGACAGTTTCAGTAGGATGATATGAAAGCAGGGTAGGTACCTAGATAGCTGAAAGACATTTCAACTGGGTGACACAAAATCAGAATGAACAAGTCCTGGTCCATTCCTTTAAAACAAACACCTAAACAGGGTTATTGGAATTTTATAAGAAAGCGGTTGAAGGCCTTCATTGAAGGATTTCTGTGCATCTTCATAATCTACTTATGTACGACTTTTAGAAATTCGTTTTTTTTTTCGAATTTTTTGTTGTTATGTTTAATGACCTCTTCGTGAATGTTCACGAAGAGGTCATTTTCCTTAATATTAAATTTATTTGTTAAATTTTATCAATTGCTCTAAGTTTGAATGATCTTTATTTAACAAAATAAGCTGATATTGCAAAAAAAGCAAATACGAAAGTTTTTTGAATTTCCAAAAGTCGTAGAACAAAACCTGGTTGTTAATGTGCACAGAAGTAGCTCTCAACCTCAACCGCTTTCTTATATAATAACCAATAACCCTATAGATGTACATAATATGTAATATAGCTAGTTACATATAAACAAGACAACAATTTGCGTTTGCTCCGGTTGTTGTTTGGAGTATGTTTGCGTTCCGAGTTTGGTCTCGATTCTAGTAAGTGGATTTAAGTCCACAGTTTGTCTTTGTCTCGGAGGAGGGAGCGGGCTGGAGGAGGGGGGAGGTTATGTGTGATCTTGTGTGTTTAGGGATGCTGATCTCGTATTCAATGTAACGAGCTTCTTTTACATTTAGGTGCTGTTCTACCTTATTTAATGTCATAATTTCAGTAATAACTACACAATATTGAAAAAGGGTAGCTTATTTAATAGTTTAACAATAATTATTCATCATATCAGCCCAAACACGACCACTGCTGGACATAGGCCTCCCCCATACGACGCTACAAACAGTGGTCCTGAGCCGCCTTCCGGAGATTCTTAGCACCCTCTGCCCTGCCGTTACCATGGACGCTACCTTAACCAGGAATAGCGGAGCTGCCGGGGACGTTCTCTATATGCATCCATCATGTAGGGGGGTTTTGCCATAATCACCATGCTTGGCAGGCGGATTGGTGATCGCAGTTAGGTAGACAATAATTATTATTACTACAATATTTTTAGCATAAAAAAAACGGGTTGCACTCCGGGAGTGCCGGCAGAAGTGAAAACTTGATTATTAACGTTGAGCATGTTTGATATTTTGGAATGGTTAGGGAATAATTTTGCACCAATTGCTTTATCAGTATAAAAGTACTATCGCTTTATCAGTATAAAGTACGCTATCGTACACAAACATGACAATTTATATTACATTAAAAATTTAACACTTTAAAACTATTACAATTATTTTACATTAAAAAGTTTATCTCTCCGAAAAATCAACTTTCATCCATATTTTTTTTTTCTTTTCTTTCTCTGAAAAACGGAGATTATTTATTATCATTTTATTTCATTTATTTTCATTCAAAATTAGCCGCCAAACTTTCTTTAGTCGTACTGCCTGAACAAAATGAATAGTAAATGGGCTGCTTATAATTCCTTATAAGCCCTCTAATCATAAATACCAGGACATGGTCAGCAATTTTTTTTTGTGAATTACCATCTTTGTCTACGAATCCTGATATTTTATCTTTCCTTTGATTGTACTCAAAATGAGGGGTTATAGCCATTTCATCGAAAAGGACTGAGCATAACTTATCATCGTCCTTCATCTTCACAATTCTTTTTTTTAATTGTTCGAAAATATTTTCATTTATGCCTGGTTTCAAATTGGCTCTGGAGACCATTCTACTAAGTGTGACTGGAGATGGCAAAACAAATATTTTACTTAACCATCTATATGCCTTTGGTCCCATTTTATAGACACTGAGAGCCATAGTTTTTTCATCATTGGTAAATCTTCTTCCCATCTTCGGTTTGCTTATTTCACGGAACTGCATAACCGTAAAAATGGCAGCCAATGTCTTAAATTTTTGTAATACACTTTGAAATGCAGTATTTGTACCAAGTTTAACTGCCTTCTTCAATCTCCTCCGATACGAGTTATTCTTCTCTTTCAGTTTTTTTATGTCTTTAGTAAGTTGCACATTCAGTACTTTTTTTGAAATTTCTGAAAACATATAAAGGAAATCAATAGTATTATAAATAGAAAATATTTATTCCTTTAATTTGAAATGAATAGACTCTAAACTACTAGACCGATTTTGATGAAACTTGGTATGAGGATGCATCCCTATTGTTCATAAAACCTGGGAAGTAACAAGTCTCTAGTATAATTTGACGACCCGATTGGCACAATGGTTACCATGCCGGACTCCCGAACACAGGGTCGCGGGTTCGATTCCTGCCTCAGACAAGTATTTATGCTTCGATATTTGTTTGTGGTCTGGTCGTTTCTATGTATTATATATATATATATCCGTTGTCTAGCACCCATAACACAAGCATTTAGTTGCTTAGCTTGGGGCTAAATGGCGATGTGTAAATGTTGCGTAATATTTATTTATTATAAATGAAAAAGGTACTCTTGTTTGTTAAATTGACAGCCAATTTTGATGAATTTTGGTATATAAATAAATAATTGGACCTTGGAGAAGAACATAAGCAACTACCTATTCACATTTTTATAATACTAGTGTGATATTTATTTATTGAAAAAATAACTTACTTTCTTTGCGATAAGAAGCTGATATCTCAGTTGGTGGTTCTTGAGGTGGGAAATTTGCAGTAATTTGCAGCAAATGTTGCTGTTTCCTTGAATATTTGTCATATCCATAAGAGGTGGTCTCGTTATGGCAGATCCTGTATATATGTAATTATTTTATTGTTTTTAGTATGTAGTCTATGTAGATATAACTTTATATAAATAGACTGGTCTCGCTGATCTGGCACTTCAGTTTACCGGCACTGGTTTATTCAGTGTTATATATGTTATAATGTGTTTGTGTTACAATTCATAATGATTGGAACATAGAAACATTATAGTTCCGTAATAAACATTTATTTATCTATTTACAAGATTCAGAAGGACATGGCATACTCAACAGCATGTACTTTACTATCTAGCATGGTAAATATATTTGAATATGAAAAATAGAATACTTAAATAATTTGTATTTTATATGGATGAACAAGCATTTTACCTGGTAAGCACAGTCGAGGTACAGCATCAACACTCAAAAATTTACTTCTAGTGTGATATTGAGGCTCAAAATGTAGATGACAAACACGGCGTCTGTTGTACACTGTGTCATATTCCAAGTCCAAAACTTCCCCTCCGATGTTATTTAGCCATGTTCGGAAACGTTCAGGATACTTAGCAGGATTAGGAAATTTATGTAGTGTTTCGGTTTTTAAACCTAAAAGATTATAATATAGTTTTACATTAGTAAATCAAGTGTTTATTGTTATCGGAATTGGCTATGGGCACACACAAGATAGAATTCAGTTAAATCATTCCAGACCAGATTTTTATGAATCTTGGTTTGATGTTACAACAAATCTTGGGAAATAACAATTGGCTATTTTTCCGATGTTCTCGAGAAACGCGACGTACGCGGGATTACGCGGCTGACATCGTGGGGTGGTCGTTATTTATTTACTTAATAGGTATTGAGGTTATATTAGATAGTCATGAACAAATATGCATACTTTAACTCTCATACAAGTGGGGAGTATTTAATTATAACCGAAATGAAGACTTACCACAGTTCGGAACACAGCACTTTTTTTCAGACATTGCAAATCCAAAATAAGCACAATATCGAAGTCCGAGTTTAGTTGCCGGGGTCCACTGATATAACGTCGTTGTCAAGTCCAAGGGATAGCCGAAGTTGATTATAAAAGAATAGATCACCAAAGTCCATGAAACGTAAGCAGGTCGTCGTATAAATTCAAAAATCAATCGAAAGTAACGCATCTAGGGTCCGAAAAACACAAAGAATGACAATGGCTACCAAAAACGTTCCTGTTGACCAACTCTAATAAAAGGTTTACTCATAGAGACTAATTTTATAATTTTACATTTTTCTTTTATAATCGTTTAAATTGAATATATGTTGATTATTTATTTAACGTGTTTTTCGACGATATGCAATATAAAGTGATAGTACAAGTTATTTTTATATCTTTTTGAAAAATACAAAAAATATGCGTGAAATGGAAAATAAAAATATCAACATCTGTGGTCGGTAATATTAGGTGTTGCAATTGCACTATAATAAATGTTTTGATTTGATTTTTTCTTTGTATTCTGTAAATTTATATAAATTATTTCGAGTTAGATCCTCTATAAATCTTAAAGATTTGAAATTTGTTGTTTTTTATTATGGTAATTAAAAGTAAACAAGCGCCATCTCTTGACTAACGACAGACATTTTTCTCCCATACATTGACAAAAATGTACTAGCTGTTAGGACCCTGACGTCTTACGCTTTTTCGATCAGGTCACGTGTCCTGACGCCTTACGCTTTTTCGATGTCACGTGTCCTGACGCGAGTTTAAGATTCTATACCCATTGCAGAAAAAGTGCTCAACGCCGCTAAAGAAGTTTTCACTTCAAAAATATATTGCCAATATTTTAAGCATACAATAAATTTTAATATATTCCGAATGTTTCTTTCTAAATACGTAATGCAAGAAAAGCAAGAAAAAGAAAACCTTCATGCTATAACCCTACAAAGCATAAACAATGACGTCTGTGCAACAAACATATTAATGCCTATTTCATATAGGTAATATTGTTTCACTAGTGACTACCGACAGAGTCGTTAACGTACAATTTATTAAATGAAAACGTACCCAATGTACGCAGAATTGGCTGACGACGCGAGTTCTCCTAAGGTTAGTATAATTATGAATTCAATTTGGAATATCCTAAGAAAACACTGTTTTATCCTAATTTTATTGTTAAAGGTCTAAAATTTGACAATTGATGGCTTTGAAGCACTCAGAAATAGCTTTTTGGTTTTTGGTCAGCATATAAATTGAAGACAAATAAAATTTAAATGTCTGCCTTCAAATTGATCTACGGAATAACTTTCGGAAAGTCTGTGATCTGCTGGCCGTGTAGCATTTGTCATTCCCATTTGTCACCGCTTTCCGCGTCCCCATAGCGGTGACAAATGGGATAAATGTTTTTTGTTAATCTTCCCAGTAGTCTCCAAGGCCGACATCATTGTGGGGACAGTTGTCTCCAAGAAAGCAAACATTGAAGTTTGATAAGAGGTGAATTGATTTTGATGACAATTTAGTTTCCCCTTTCGTCATAGAAATAATGTACCTACATTCTAATAAACTTCTAATAAATATAACTCAAGTAGATTTCTAACAGGTAGCTACTATAACATGAAGAAGTTACCGACGTAACTAACCTGCGTAAAAACATTAATTTGTTCCGGAACCCTTTTCTGGGCGATATGAAAATGCGCGTACAGGGTTCTGCAGACAAACGTCTAAAAACGCACGTATTTGTAAATGTTGACCGATAAAGTAAGACAGAAAATGCCTAACCGTTTCCGTTTCTAGTTTAATGTTCTAGTATAGTGAAAGAATGTTCAACTAAGAAATGCAAAAGTTGGTCAGTGGGTGTGCGACCTTGTGACTTTTTTTAATGCATTAATGGCGACAAAATACATGGATAAAACAAAACTATTAATAAGATTGCCTTAAGGCTACTTTTTATCTCGCAACTAGCTGCAAACTGTTGTTTTTCGTTTCACAAATCCCCTTAAAAAGTGGCCAACGTCATCCAGGTCTCCAGCTATCTTTAAGCCAAGTTTTAAAAAGTACTTATCTAACAGCACACAAACTTTATAATAATAGTGCATTACGATATAAGTGTGGTAAATTGATCTTTGCATAGAGGCGGTTTATGTTAAAGAAGCCAAGATGCAAAGATCAATTCCACACGTATATCGTACGACGTTTTTTATCACAGTTGCGAATAAAAGAAAAGACTTGAAAACAAAACAAAGTAATAATTAACAAAATATTTGTGATAAGTCTGTGTTTACATTTTTTTAAGGCAATATTTTTTTGTTAATTATGCTTCGAAAGGGCCAGGCTAAAGACTTTTAACCGTATAGCCGCGTCTGACATACAGTATTTTTTTGGGTTTTTTCTATTTGTTTTTGCGTCGGGGGTTAAGAACAAAATACAATGGTACGGAAAAACAATATATTTACATATTTAAGTAAAGAGAAAACAAAAAATAAACAACTCAATTTTTAATCGTTTTCTAAGTCATTATCACATAAAATTTTCGTTCGTAAACCGACTTTGGAGACAACCATTTTTGCTAGATAAAAAACTCTTTGGTACCTACCTTTTTTATACATCAAAACAGTATAACCCAGATAAATTAAGAATGTTTCACCTACCTAGCATGTAATTAGCAGTAAGATGCGTATTTAACTTATCGGGATAACTTTATAGCACTAGGTTGGCAATGTAAAACGCACGCGTGCATAATATGTTGGATTATGAGCCTAAAAGCCGTTGAATAAGATCCACTTTATGAGCAACTGTGATAAAAAATCTATTAAACAGGATTCCCACGGCATTGAGGCTAGTTTAGTGCAGTTAGTTTATTTTAAAAATAATAGAAAAATCTTATATTTGACCGAAAAACGTAGTGTTTACCTCTCGTCTGCGGCACACCGGCCAACTGCTCCCGTTTAATTGGAATACTGAAATTTATCGGACGATCTCTGTTATCCGATTACTGTCCAATAGAAATTATATTTGTTTGTACCTAAACTGGTAAATTAATTTATTGTATGCCCTCGGCGCCCCCCGCCCCCGGCCAGCCCCGCGCTCCCCCGGTCGGTCGTCGCGAGTCGCGTCGCGTCGGCCCGTGTCTCTCTACATTCTAGATAAAAACACTGATATTATGTTTATTTTCATTATTTGATTTATTATGTTTGGAGATAGACATTTCGTACAGAAGATTATTTTTATTTCTACCCAGGTACCTACTACCTAATAAAAAAAACAAAACCAGGTATTTACTTCGAACCAATTTTGGTTCAATCGGATCAGTTTGACTTTGAGGTTAAAAAAAACCAAGTTGCAATAAAGATAATTTATATTAATTTATTTGATCAGAATCAGTATTTATTACAGTTTAGCCTATGCCATTCTAATTAAAGTTATTTCTTCAAACTTCTTTGAAGGAAACAAAAACTTAAAAATTGGGAAATATCAAACAAATATTAATCACAAATTCAATAAATTCTCATAATAAAAACAAAATAATCGTCGGTCGTTTCATTTGTCTCGTCCTTATAAAACCACTTACGACTCACCATTTTTCTTATAAGATCAATATGCAAATCACAAGTGCAGGTGGTCATTTAGTATCTTCTTTATCAGTGCACTTCTGATGAACACCTTTCTTCACAAACGATGCACTATATCCAATCCTCCGTTGGTGAATGTACAATTTTTTTCAGAGCAATAAATGCATAGCCAGTCTCTAGACGGAGCACTTCTTTTCATTTTCAGTCTAGGCGCAGCTTTGTTCCTTTTTTTTTCGTATATTTTTCTTTAAAAAAAAATTCTTTTTCTTTTTTATTCTTTTTTGCCTCTTTTTCAAGCAAATTATTCTTATTTTGTGGTGATGTTAATTGAAAGATTGGTTTGTTCAATGTTCGTGGCTTGTATACGGTATTTTATATTTCTCAACGACCTGACGTATAGTAAGTTGTTTAAAAATACTTTATTGGCACTTCTTACTTACTGTCGTGTAACCAATGACCCTGGGCAGTTATTTTACGAACGTCCTAACCATATAAAACAGTTAAAGAATAAATACAACTAAGCAACAGAGGTTTTATTTACTGATCCAATTTGCCCCAAAAGTCATGATCCGATTCGCCTCATATCAACGGTAATTTAAAAATCTATTTTACCAGAATATCCGACACTTTACCATCAAAAACAAAATCATTTTAAATAATTGAATTCATGTTCTTTGCGATGATTCAATAATCAAAACAATAAAACAAAATTTTGGCATCAAACAGTCGAACATTGTAATTAGGTTTTTTAGATTAAGCGAAAAAAATGCTTTCACCCAACTTTTTCATCACCGGGCAAACGTCGCCGGTACTAAAGTGTGAGCGAGAATGCAATACTTTAAATGGGAATAGATGCAGGGAAAAGGTAGGAAACGATGTGCATCTATGGCTGCGTTCATTTACGTACGGTTTTTTAAATATTTTAATTTTGCTTAATTTGATCCGATTCGCCCAGTGATCCGATTCGCCTCGGTCTACCCTACTTACTAATTTTGACGTATCTCTGATAAATAGGTGATGACTTTTTAAAAAAAAATTATAATATGTACTCCATGACTTGGCCCGACTCTCAGACCATCCGGTATCCATTATTTATACCGAAACTGTGTAATTACGACTTGGAAGCCAGGGCATGAAGTTCGGCCCATACCTATTACCTCTATATGAGTATCCTATCAAGTACCACAAAATTGTAAGAAACACGAGTTCCAAAGTACACAATAAGAAAATTCAATAAAAAGTATTTCACACGTAGCACAAACATTTGCTCCCACTTATGTTTTTGTTAGCACTTACACGCAGTTTTCTTGTTCCTTCCACATCGAAGAGATAAATAAATATCTATATACCTACATAGAGATAACATATCAATAAAACAATTACGTTCATCTTTTCTTATTTAGAAGAAGGCAGAAGAGCTTTAATTTTGTAGTAAACTAGCTTTTGCCCGCAACTTCGTCAGCGGAGAAGTCGAAAATGGACCAGGAAATCACGTTGTCTCATACAACCTTTGCCCCCCTTTTTCACCGCCTAGCGGGTAGAATTTCGAAAAATCCTTTATTATCGGACGGCTACGTCATACAAAGAACACACCCTCCAAGTTTCAGGTCTCTACGATCAGCGGTTTAGGCTGTGCGTTGATCCGTCAGTCAGTCAGTCGTTCAAGACAAAGCATATTATATGTATAGACTAGCTTTTGCCCGCGACTTCGTCCGCGTAGAAGTCGAAAACGGTTCTAATAGGATATCAACTTCGACGTAAATCAATAACTTTTTAGCCCTTTTTATCCCCGTTAGGGGATGAATTTCAATAAAATACGAAACACGTGTTCCATCAATTCTGTTAAAGAATGTTTATGCAAAATTTGAAGTAGATTGGACCAAGGAATCACGTTGTCCCATACAAACTTTTCCCCCCTTTTTCACCTCCTTAGGGGTGGAATTTCTGAAAATCCTTTCTAATCCGATGCCTACATCATACAAAAAACACACCCTCCAAGTTTCAGGTCTCTACAATCAGCGGTTTAGGCTGTGCGTTGATCCGTCAGTCAGTCAGTCAGTCATTCAGGACAAAGAATTTTATATGTATAGATTAGATTTATTTATTAGAACATTACTTTTTTTGTAAAATCGTAGCGCCTACAATAAACATATATACAATTCAATAAAATACAAATATACCTACTTACACAAAAGTTTTTCCTAAGGAAAATTTTCCAATATAATTTCGTGTTTGCCCGAATATGTTGTGTTTTCGCGGAAACGTTTGGGAATATTATATCTCTCGTTGCTAAGGATAAATGAGAATAGAATCTGATTAGATAATTGAATTAATTATAATAATCATTAGCCTGGTGTAGGGGAGGTACTCTATTTGCTTTCATATTTATTTCAGAAGATATTTTCCTGAAAGCTTCATTAGGGTTTGTTTTTATTCGACTCCAGGAGAGGAGGTAAGGTACCTAATTTCTTGAACTCTATACGGTATTTACCAATCAAAAAATCAAATAAAATAGCAAACGATGAAGGTCGCACGCAATGCTCATAAAGAAAGGAGCCAAAATAATAGAAACCTCTGAAAATAATGTATAGGTAAACATAAAATTCGAAGTCCGGACAGACTAACTGACATATCAACGTTCAGCTCCAACAGATAGCTATCGTGACGTAGGCATCAGCTAAAAAAGTATTTTGGATAATTTAACTCCTACGCTGACGAAGTCGCGATTAAATACATATATTAGTCTTTACGGTTATTATGTTATATCAGTTTTGGAAACTACGGTTCTGTAAACGTTAATGGTTATGTTTCGCAAAACATAGGAAAAACTACGGAGTTTAAATCAAATACCATCCCATAAAACACCGAACATTCACTAAAACTATATAATTTTAAACGGTTCCAGTCCATCCGGGTATCGGAATCGAATTAACCGTGGCCTGTCCACCCCCGGGTTGGAGGGGGGCTGGGTGACTAAAGAGGGGAGAGGGGTAAAGGAATTATTCAATTTCAGAGGTACCACCCTGTGACCGAACACCCAAACGGGTCATGTGCCTTAATTAGTCACAAGATAAAAAGTTCTTTTACCAAACTTTTAAGTTATTACAGATAGGTAGATCAAACTTAGTAGAAGTTTGTCCAATAAAGTGTATAAGAATGAATTTGAAGATAAAACAAAATAAGCTGTATCAGGAGGTCTTTTATAACAGACAAAAATATCACCTACAAACGGTGCACATATTAACAACATCAACCAATAATAATTTTTCATGTAATTAACAATTTCATTTACAGGCGAAAAGCATTTTGCTTTTATGTACCTTAACAGAGTAACAAAAACGCTAGGCTTATAGTAAAACGAAACGCAGTGAAAACGTTGCTGCAACCAACCAACAGCCAGCTGGCACTCTGCCAAACTATTCAATAATAATTAATCAACGCACATCGCCTGCAACTTATGTACCACTAAATTAAATAAACCTGTAAGGGGTATCGCAAACTACGCACCTTCCAATCAACTGAACGCACAGAATCACTTTTAAATAAATAAAATTAAAATAAATAATAATTTATTACCATGTCCTACTTTTTTGTGTTATTTCTAGAATTAATCGGTTTATAAGGGGTTTATTTACTAATATTTATTCGATTGAACTATAAGATGCATGACTGATTATTGGGTGCACAGATTTTCTATAGGTTGACATCTCTCTAAAGGTACTAACCTAAAGAGTTTATTTGAATCCTCTTAAATCTCTAAAATTTTTGATCGGAAATTAAAAAATATTCTTGCGTTAGGGAACGATATTTTTGGAGATTCTGGACGTACGCAGAAATCGAGGAACTATAGTTTCGATGATATCTACCTACTGCTGATTTCCTTGAAAGTTAACCGTTCGTACTCGACGCAAGTACCGGCGCGGCGCGGGCTGGCGACGACGACAGACTTGTGTACAGTGTGTAGAAGACCTTAGAGTCCCAGTGAACGTGAGCTGACTACAATATTCTTACTATTCTCTTGTAACTATTTGATATTTGCCCTCGAACTTGTTCGAATGAATAGTGATTTTTATCGGTCGTATTCGAGCGCTTTTTCATATAGCAAAAAATGTTGAAATTGTTTGAGCGACCACTTCATTGTTTTAAATTGATAGATAGATAGAACGCTAGTGCACACGCAAATTATGAAATAACTCAGACAGGGTTAGATCACTATGATTAGACTTGATACAGGTGAGGTAAGGGTGGCTAAAGGGAGGTTGGAGGCCACTGCAACCCCAAAAAATTCAGTTAAGTACCAGTAAATCAAAAATCAGTAAGAATCCATAATAGTCAGTAAGTTTATCGTAATTAATCTGTGATGTGTGATTTCGTTCCGATACCTTAAGCTTAGTTATTGGCGACAAAAATATTTAAAAAAATATGATCTATATACCGTCAGCAATGCAATTCTATTGAGCATGCTATAGCGCTTGGGATATTTAATTTTTCTTTCTTTAAGAATATTCCAAATAAATTTACAGTAATTACGTACTAATTAACAACAAATTACCTACGTGAGTTATTTTCGTTTTAATTATGAAATAATGGAGTAATTAGTGTAAAATGTTAAAGGGCAACATTATTAGTGTTGACCCTTTCAATATGTAAATTATTTAATTAAGATCCCGAGACCTGTTGGAATTCCTTCACTTTTATCAAAGGAATAATAAAAAAGGTCCTACCGACGAGCTACCAACGAATACCCTTTAGCAGCTGCCATTCTTACAATTACTTTTTCCTTAGAAAGTTTTTTGAAATTAGAGCCAAGAGTTTAGAAAAAAACAACTCTAATTATAATAGCCAAGACTTAGACTTAAAATTGACCGATCGCGATAGTTAGGTATGTCACCGACAAAACAAAAACGACAAATATACAATAAAACATCTTGTTTTATTGTAACAATATATCATGTTAGAATATGACGGGACGTGCTGGTGGAGCTGCCTCCTGTCACCACTCACTTCCAGATACTTGAACCTATTAGTTGTGTCCCGAATTATCTGTGTTAGTTAATTACAATTAATCTTAGCATCATGTTATAACCTTCGAAAAAAAAAACATCAGACTATTTATTACTCAGTTAATTCCTTTTTAATTCATTTGAACCGGATATTTCGTTTAAAGTTATGATAAATATAAAAATGTTCGACCGTTTTCAGCAACACCGCGTCTCGCAATGTCTTGAATGGCCACAGAATAGATAATAGTTAGTATGGCTTTACACAGGTGTATCGTTCCGTAATTGTTAGAGAAATAAAAACTGGTCAAGCACGAGTAGGACTCGCGCAACGAGGATTCCGTACATAAGTATTAGTTAAAAAATCCGTCAGGATATGAACGTGGAATCTTTTGATCCGTAGTCAGAGGGTTCACTACGCTAAATCGAAACACGTTGCCACTTGTGACATTTTAACTATAACGACTCACCCTGTGCTAAATTGAACTAAGCTTAATTATGACAAATTATATTACACCCATGCTTCTCTTTTGTAAAAGCCAAAAATTACGTTTGTTGAATGGAAGCCCCCTTAACTATTTGTTTTATTCTGTTTTTTAGTATTTGTTGTTACAGTGGCAACAGAAATACACCATCTGTGAAAATTTCAACTTCTACCTATCACGGTTCGTGAGACAGCCCGGTGATAGACGAACGAACAGAGAGACAAACAGACAGAGGTAAAGTTTGTGAGTTTGTGAGGTCTTGGAATTTTGCATAGAGAAAGTTTGGGGGTAGCTGGGTGTAATCTAATATATAAAAATGAATCCCTATTTTGGTCACGGCATCACGCGTGAACTGTTAGACCAATTTAGACAATTCTTCTTTAAAATAAAAATTCAGAATGTTGCGCAGAAAAATAACTAATATAAAGAAACCGCGAGGCGCAGCTAGTTAGTTATAAAATAGAATAAAAGTGTACATTAGAAAATTCAGGTAAAACAATATTAAGATATTTATCCTGGGTGGGTGTAATTGCTGTTATTCTGAGATGTGCTGATATTAAGTGTATCTTCGACAGTTAATTAATCAAATAAAAAACATTTATAGATTTTGCTTTTATTTGGTCGATGAGCTATCGGCCGATCTTTTAGTATGTTTAAAATCTGTGTTGTTCGTCCTTATGATCATTTTTTTCTAAGAAAATTTATACAATTTATAATTTATACCCACATTTAAAAAAAACTGTTTTATGTAAACATCAAATTTCAGGGAATTTACTTAGTCGAAATGTCAAGGTAGGCTACACCGAATAATAAACAAATCATAAACAAGACCATTCTACATAGTTCTAAATTCGCAACAACTAAACGTTAAATCATGCGAAGTTTATTACGGTTCGCTCCGAACGCTTCGAACAACATTTATCATGTCATCGCTTAACCTTTTTGTTACTCAGACCTTTGAGACATCATTATCGTCTATTAACTTGACTATTGTATCAACCCACCTTCCATCAAACTTTAACGATCATCTTTTCTAATTTCAACTCTAGTAAACTCAATATAGAGTTGAGTTTTGTCGTTCCACGTGTGAGATATACAAAATTTATTTTCCTAGAATCGTTTGGTCACGTGCTCACATTTTGTGGAGTAAAAGAAAACTCTATTTTAAGATGAATAAACAGAATTAGTTGTAGGGAATTCAGTAGGTTTCCTCGTCGTACGTGAGTCGGTAGTGAAAGCTACGGGATTATTGATTCGAGAGCATTAGTAGAAATGGCCTTTTTGTGGAATGTTACCGAATTACGTGTAATGTTAGGTGTTAGTACGTAAGTTTCTGTTACAATCTAAATTGGACAGATTACGCTTTAACTTACCTATTACATACTTTCTCAAAAATATTATGGGACGAAGGATTTTTTGAAGTAGCTTTTATTTTCAATGCTGAACTGTTAATTATTTATATAATTGAAGAAATTATGTAGAAACCAATGTTGTTTTTTTTTATATCGATTCGGATAAAATAAGTACTTAAAGGACACAATGACACATTTACATCTATCATTTGTTAAACCATACCACAGGGACATGAAAATCCTTTTTAAATAAAAAAGTTATTGAATACAAAACGCTGAAAGCATTGTTAACGCGCTTTGTTTTTCACCAGTGCGTAGTAAAAGGAACAATTTGCTTTCAACCGAGCATCGAGCATCGAACAACGAGCGGGGAGCATGGAGCGGGGGGGGGGGTGATGTATTTGTCATTCAACAGCATATCGGCACATTGTGTTTACTGTTGAACAGTTGAGCATCGGTTGTAAATAATACAGCTTTTACAAGTAATATTGGTACTGTATTGTTAAATGAAACTGAGAAGAACGTTGATTCAGCTCGCAGCGTTTGGTGCTCGATTGGCGATACGCAGACTTATAGCGATTTGAAGGAATATAGATATAGATTTATTAGGGAATTAAATTCGATTATTGCTTAAATCTTTTAAAAATGTATGGAAAATGTTAAGGTTTAATACAATTGAGAGTTTTCAATTTTAAAGGTAGACAAAAATATGACAATAATAATTCTGGCACGTTCACGAGAGAATTTAGGAATTTCAGTGTGCACGGTATGTAGGTAGAGGCTTCAGAATATTAATATTGCACGCGATTATTTACCCATAAAATCAACAACTAGGCTTGTGTTTTTAGGGTTCCGTACCTCAAAAGGTAAAAACGGAACCCTTATAGGATCACTTTGTTGTCCGTCTGTCTGTCTGTCTGTCTGTCTGTCTGTCTGTCTGTCTGTCTGTCAAGACCTTTTTTCTCAGGAACGCGTGGAGGTATCAAGCTGAAATTCATATCAAATACTCAAGTCTATGGTCTCTTGGAGCTGTGAAAAAATCAAACTTCTAAGTCAACGCGATCAAAAGATACTCCCGTTTATGCCGCAAATTTTCGACACTCGCAAGGGAATCAAAACCTACAGGGTACTTCCCGTGAACTCAGAATCTTGAAATTTGGTATGAAGCAACGTCTTATAGCAGAGATATAGGAAAAATTGCGAAAAGTATACATTTTTAGTTATATCATATAATAAAAATATTTTTAATAATTTTAAACTTACTACCCCTTTCCTCATGAACGCGTAGTGGTATTATATTGAAATTCATATCAAATACTCAAATCTATAATACCTTTAAGCTGTAACAAAATCAAACTTCTATGTCAACGCAATCAAAAGAAACAGGAATTAAAACCGCATATTTTGAAACTCGCCACTACTCGCAAGGGAATCAAAACCTACAGGGTACTTCCCGTGAACTCAGAATCTTGAAATTTGGTACGAAGCAACGTCTTATAACACAGATAAAGGAAAAATTGCGAAAAGCATAAATTTTTAGTTACATCATATAATAAAAATATTTTTAATAATTTTAAACTTATTACCCCTTTACTCATGAACGCGTAGTGGTATTATATTGAAATTCATAACAAATACTCAAGTCTATAATATCTTTAAGCTGTAACAAAATCAAACTTCTACGTCAACGCAATCAAAAGATACAGCAATTAAAGCCGCATATTTTGAAACTCGCAACTACTCGCAAGGGAATCAAAACCTAAAGGATACTTCCAGACGACCTGGAATCTTGAAATTTGGCATGAAGCAACGTTATAAAGTACACATATAGGAAAAATTCCGAAAATCTTAAATTTTTAGTTACATCACATAGTATATTTTTTTAATAATCATAAACTTACTGGCTGACCCAGCAAACGTTGTTCAGCGATTAAAAAAAAAACAGATGTTGGCCGATTCTCAGACCTACCCGATATGCACACAAAATTTCATGCAAATCGGTTCAGCCGTTTCGGAAGAGTTTGGAAACAAACACCGCAACACGAGAATTTTATATATTAGACTTGCTGACCCAGCAAACGTTTTCCGAACATACATAATGTTTTCATATATGTATTGACAAGGTACCGTCAGCTTTCCACATTGTTATGTTATGGATTTCATTTAGCAATAAAAATACCATAACTTTTACTTATATACCTACAGGTTTGTACGGAACCCTCGGTGCGCGAGTCTGACTCGCACTTGGCCGGTTTTTTCTTTTGTATACCTACATAGAAAAACACTGAGATCTGTAAGTACATCATATAAATATTTATTCCTGGACAGGAAGTAAACCTGCAACATTCTGCGTCGCAGACGAATATTAGGTCATATCACAGAGGTCAGTGAGTAACAGAATACTAAAATAGGATAAAACTGTGAATATATTTATATTTTGTTTCCAATTGGTAAACACCTATATTCAAATAGAACAAGAACATCTACATTAGGATTATACAACAAATATATGCCAGTAAACAGTCCATTCTCTGCTAAGTGCAATGGCTACCGCGGACTGGCTCATGACGACAAGATATTCAATATAATAGTGGATAGATAACAGGAATGGAGCAGTTTCCACCAATAGAATTGGATAAAATCTCCGCACGCGTTTTTGCGGAGCTCTATTGGTTGAAACGTGGCTCCGCTACCTTGCTCCGCTTCTGTAGACAGGCAGCCTTATTTCACCTCTGGGTATATCCCACAGTTTCACCCGCGTAAGTCACGATTCCGTGGGAATATTGAAATTTTAAGTACCCTGTGTTTTGTCCCAAGAATTCAACTACCTACATACCAAGTTATATGGCAATCGGTTGAGTAGTTTTTTGTGTAAAAAGGTAAAAAGCGGGATGTTAGACAAAATATTAGTAACAATGTATTATATTTTATAAATATCTTTGTGAGCTCGTCACGTATCGCTATCGCTATTGCTAAGCTTTCTATATAGAAATGCAAACATTTGATTTAACGAGTGGGATCTCGCGATAGTGTTCGGTTATGTTCACCTGACTACGGTAACCATACTGTTTGCATTTTTTAATTAATAAGGTTAATATGTTTTTCTTCAATAATGAATAATATTGTATTCTTTTATATTATCCGGTAAGGGGAAGGTAAAAAATAAGTGAGCTCATACAGCCTCAGACTTCGCCGTTTTTTTGCAATCGCATTTCCGAAGCTTTCCAAAAATACCTAATACCAACCTGATAAGTGAAGATCTTCCTTTTTGAGGTACACATTGAATACCAACTCGTATCTCTAATAATTATTCTAAGCTAAAATATATTCAAATATTCGTCCGATTGTCAGGATTTAACGGCTTCGACGGCTGATCCCGTCGGATCGACGTTTGTCAGAATCCTGTACGCTCATTATAGACGCGTTTATGGATACCTACAGGATTGTGATCCTTTGAAGACTTTTGTCCACTAGCTTTTTAAGTAAGTACAAATAAAAGAGCTGCATGCAGCAGTAGTATGCGTCATCATAATCGTCAAAATGCATAACAATGCTGCTGACACTGATGATTTGGCTAATTGGATGAATTTTTATTTTAAGCAGAATTGTTTGGTAGAATTGTTTTTTACTGGAATCCTATTGCATACTCCGCTATGTCATGCTGTAACTTGCAGTAGTTCTCCTGTGACTCTACGGCCTATTTAATTGTCATGCTAATTAGGTTTAATTGTGATGGGCAGGTGCAATCTATAGAACAAACTTATCGGCGTATCAAGTCCAACTAAAGTCCTACATACTTATCAGTTGGTTGATTCTTAAGACTTCCGAAACTAAAAATCTTGTTTCAATTTCTTTTACTCTCGCGTTTTTCGGCATGCTTCCATCTTTGTCTGTTATGTTAGGATAGTTTCCGACAAATTGAGGCCTCTGGACAAGAGTCCGTGGAATCAAGGTCACCCTACCGTCCCGATTGCGATCTCAGTAGACTCTATTCTTTTACCCGATAACATCTCTCTGTTCCGGAGTTTGGTCGTCCAACTAATGCGGGGTGACTCGACAATTCCTTTCTAAAGGTTTTTTTGTTTAAATGGTTTCTCTTTTAGCGAATGATTAAGTTGGTTTACTTAGTTGTTTTTTGTTTGAAAATGGTTGTTTTTGAAATGTTTTATTAAATAATAATTCTATGAATCACTGAATTAATAACGATTTATTGGTGTAAAAACTTGATGTTTCGGAAGCGAAACAGTTTATTTTAAGGTGTTTTTCTTTTGTATGTCAGGCCTTATGATACAATAAACCTTTATATAGGTAAAGATATATTTTTAGCCGTAATAACCATGTTTTCGCTATTATGGCGAAGTGGCTAGTTATACTTAAGGTTTGACCTGTTAAAGCATTTGAATTTAACCGTCCTTCGATTTTTCACCAAAGCTTACATTAAATAGTACCTATTTAATTTTAATGATGTTATAAAAAGATAATTATTTCCCCAAAATGAAGCCACCTCCCACCTCCTTTCAACCGTCAATCAATAGGCCAGAATCCCCATTTCAATAGGTATAAAACGTATCTAAAGCATGGCTTTACAAAACAAAAGACACCATGTCTAGTGACATCCGGTCGGACAGGAACCGAACTGCTTCCCCGGCCATACTGAACGATAACGCTGCTATAAACCGTTTATATTCAGACGTACCTACTGTCCTAGAATATATATTAGGTAATGTTTTACTCGGTTTTGTGTCTACAATCTACTCGCGAGCAATGAAACCGTTCTTTATTTCTGTCAGTAGAGTATCGAGTAGAGGCTCGCATGCCAACCATGCACACAACACAAAACCAAATGTAAGAAAAGTATCGTGTTGAGAACGTGAAGTCACAAAACGTTTCACACACTCCACTGCGCTGGTGTCCTATTGGATTTTTTCACTCATTGTGATGTTGATACATTTTAGTGTAGAGCTTGGAGTTTATATATAGTAAATCCGTAGGTACTCCGGGCTGAAACTAAGTATTATATAAATATTCTATTGTCTTAACCCAAACTAGGTTAACGTTCAAAGAAACAGCTAAGGTAGATTTTAAGACACAAAGGATTGAAATATAAGTGCGACTGAAATTTCATAGATATTCTCAGTAGATCCTAATTCACTGTCTTCAATGGTATTAAATAATACGTCTGGTTTATCCCTAGAAATAATAGGTCGGTCGAAGGACGTTTTATTGTTCAAAAATTAGGCCTTCGCTTTGATTCGTTCGGACTTCAAACGGCTCTTTGTTTCATGGATTGAATTTTAGAATTTCGTTCAAAAGTGAGTAAGTATAGACGAATTCTGTCTTGTACTTAGTGTGTTAAAGAGTGGCTGTACGTATATCTTCTCATATTGAAAAAAACGTGAGTTACTGACTGAACTATCAACGAACAGCTCAAACCAATGGACGGATTGAGCTAAAATTTGAAAAACAATTGACTAGAAATCGAGGGTAAAATATTGGTGCAGCTATTTTTGCTGAGGCAGAGCCTTTTTGGAGGCACACGGCTCCTTACATCTTATTTTTATTTATTTTGTAATCTCACAGACTGTTATCAGTCTTACTACTATTGTGCTATTATAATGTTTATTTTTAACCGACTACAAAAAAAGGAGGAGATTCTCAATCGTTTTTTTATTATTATTTTGTGTTTTTATGTCAGTGCTTATGTTTGTTACTTATTACTATTCTGATTTTCTTGTGTCGTGTGCTTGTCCAAATAAATGTTTTCTTTCTTCTATCTTTCTATAATCAAATGAAGTAAAATTACAAATGTCAACGGTATGAAAAAATAATAGTATAGGAGCTAGCAACGTTTTCGAGAAAGAATTTCAGGTCAGTTGATTTTGTGATATGTCGTCCTTCTTGCTCTTTCGGTTAGAGTCTGGGCTATCTGGCTGGCGGTAGCGGTTGCGTTCATTAGTGCGCATCCTACCTGTCCAGGTGATAATCCTGGATTTTAAAAACATTTTAGGAGGCGTAATTTTTATTTTTTTGTTTTTAAATAAGTCTACCCGACACACTTTTTTTATTGCCAGACATTTTTGACACTGCTAATTATGTGCCATACGCGAATTAATTTTATTTTTTATAAAAATTTCAAAGTATTTTATAATGTCTGTAATTTTAATATTATGTTATTTAAAGATAAGAATAACTTAAAATGAATTTGCCAGACATTAATTCGATCGTTAAAGCTTGAAAAACTTAATATAAATCTATACTAGCTGAAGAGTTTGTTTGTTTGTTTGAACGCGCTAATCTCTGGAACTACTGGTCCGATTTAAATGATTCTTTCAGTGTTGGGTAGTCCATTTATCGAGGAGCGCTATAGGCTGTGTTTTTTTTTTTCAAAATTAGGGATCCGTAATAAAATTGCTATTTTGTAACACAAGGTGTAAAATCGAAAACCTATTTTTGCGTGCGCTGCAAAAACTATTGACAATAGAACAAAATGATGTACTACGAGTTTGTAGATCCCATTAAGACCTACAAAAAAGTCCGCAAGAACATATATCTAGCTATCATGGTTTAATCACAATAACCGATTTTGTGTTCAAAATAATTATTAAATCGTCTGAAGAAAAAAACTACGTTAAATAGGTATGTATCGCAATATTAAATCTTTATCAAAATTAAGCATTATGTTATCAAGAGTATTTATGTAGAAGTAAAATACTATTTGTTTCATCTCAATCGGATATTTCGTTTAAAAGTTTTCACGTGTGTAAGATGTTAAGAGTTGGTACCTATTAATGAGTTATGGGCCATAGAGTTTTTTATCAACATAAAATCCTGTAATAATCTTTTTCGAAATATATTTGTTGATGATTGTAAGTATAAGATCTTTGAAGAGTATCCTATCCTACTAATATTATAAATATGAAAGTTTGTGTGTGTGTGTGTATGTTTGTTACTCCTTCACGCTAAAACTACTGAACCAATTGCAATGAAATTCGGTATGTATTGGATTAACATATAGGCTACTTTTTATCCCGATATTCCCACGGGATCGGGACTTACGCGGGTGAAACCGCGGGGCGCAGCTAGTTATTTATAATTCACATTTAGTAATCGGGAAAATTTAAATAAAATGTGTTGTTTTTGAAATTTCAATATAATTTTATATTCCTTTTTATTCTTAAATTTTATTTAAACTTGCTATGACTAGAACGATTATTATTATTATTGTTTTCAACATATTTTGTTTCTCCTCGCTGAAGAGGGTGAAGAGGTACGGGCCGAAGCCAAGTACTTATATTAAAATATAATATTAGTAGGATAAACTTGTTAAGTTGTGTCGGAATTAAGAAATTTACGTGTGAGGCGGCATGTATTGAGGATCACGGCTTTTTGTAACTGTAAGTATGTGGATGGATTTATGTTCAGTAGTTTTAGGTTCGTATGAAGGGTTTTTGGTATGACACCTGTACTAGATAATACTATTGGAATTGTTCTTACATGACTGACTTGCCACTGAGTTTTAATTTCTATAGAAAGTTCTGTATATTTTGCATGTGCTAGGTATTGGTGTATGATGGCGGAAACTTGATCGTGCCGATGTTTGTAGTCGGTCTGAGCTATTGACCTACATGCACCAGTTATGTGCTGGATAGTCTCGGAGGCACTGTGACATCGTCTACAAGAATCCTGATAGTTAGGCCGGCGGATGATGAACTTTTGGTAATTCCCTGTATCAATCACCTGATCCTGTATCCCAATCATAAATCCCTCTGTTTCAGGAAACAGTTCACCTCGTTGCAGCCATTCGTTCGACGCTTTGATGTCGACATGAAATTGCAGCAAATCGAGACGGTGTCTCCCGTGCAAAGATTTTCGTTCCCAGGCTATTATTTTCTCTGTATTACTAGTAATATTTTCATTGGGTTGTTTAGCTGTTGAGGATAAGATTATTATTATTATTATTTGTTATATGTCCTATATCACGGGACTATGGAGTCCCGGACCTTTGGAAGGCATGCATGGGGCCGAAGCGAACACGTGGAGGCCCTTTACAATAACAAGTTTAATGGCAAAGTATGATGTGGACATCAAACCGGCGATTATCCCTGTCTGCACTATAAAATGCAGCCAAGGATAACCTCCGGTTTGAATAGAACTATTGATAAACTACAGGAGGAAACTACTACTTGGGCTATTGCGATAGGCTGGTAGTGGACTGGATACTGGAGGACTATGGGTACTATGGCACCTGCCGTAACAATGTTCAACAAGCATGTAAAAGTGGCAGGCGGAGACTCACCAACTCTCAAACTGGGCCACCCTAATCAGCTGAGTAAATTACAGCAAGGGGGCAACAGGGACGAGAGTGGCTTAAGGATAGTGATGCCGCACTGGGTTTTAAACTCAGGTCACGGGCTCCCTGAGGGTCCAGCCTACCTGGCCCACTCATCACTGACGTGCGGCATATATCCTTCGAATATAATCTTGCGACTCCACTCCGGACGGCCGGTGAAGGCAAGCCAGAGGCGGGGGACCGCTTCCTCGTCATTTTTCACTCCGGTCAGCCAACTAAGGCCAGCCGGAGATGAGGAACGGTTGCTTCCCCCTGGAGCACTCGGGAACCGCGGGGTCGCTACTTCCCGACACCTCGCCTCAAGGTGTCTTGCGGGCTTATTATTATTATATACAATGACAAGTAATTTACTTTTGCAATGGTTCTCTGTCTTATTCTCAGCTTATTCTGCAACTGTCTCTCTCGAACTACTAGCATCATACTGCAATACTTTTTATTTTAATTCAAGGTTTAACGATCGAATTAATGTCTGGCAAATTAATTTTAAGTTATTCTTATCTTTAAATAACATAATATTAAAATTACAGACATTATAAAATACTTTGAAATTTTTATAAAAAATAAAAATAAAATCGCGTATGGCACATAATTAGCAGTGTCAAAAATGTCTGGCAATAAAAAAAGTGTGTCGGGTAGACTTATTTAAAAACAAAAAATTAAAAATTACGCCTCCTAAAATGTTTTTAAAATCCAGGATTATCACCTGGACAGGTAGGATGCGCACTAATGAACGCAACCGCTACCGCCAGCCAGATAGCCCAGACTCTAACCGAAAGAGCAAGAAGGACGACATATCACAAAATCAGCTGACCTAAAATTCTTACTTTCCAAACGTTGCTAGCTCCCGTACTCTGAAAAATTGACAGTAAGACTAGTAAATCCTGTCTTTATATTCCATTAGAATATTTCGCTAAAAGTACCTGAGTTTTAGCTCTTTAATGTTATATCTGTACCTACCATACTGGTTATTGTGACCCCTAAGTCTACCCTTAGATAAACATAAATAAAAATATAATACAAGATAAATGATAATATTCAACTATTACTGATTAAAACCTTATGCAGGTACTTAATATAAATTGAAATAATAAATCTGTAGACATCAAAAAATCTGTAATTGTAAGATATCCAGAAAAAAATACACAGGTCGTCTTTAAATCGTTAGCTGAACACGATAGGGTGGTTTTTAGAATTTTTGTCTGTTTGTCTGTTTGTCTGTCTGTTTGTTTGTTCGAACCAGGTAATCTCATAAACTACAGAACAGATTTCGACAAGGTCCACACAAATATGTTCAGGAAATATCAGATTAACATTTAGGGTATGTTTCAATTTGAGTTTAATACAATAATTAAGATATTTGATAAAAAAACATTTAAAAAATGTGAAATCGAAACATTTTTCCGTGGTAAAACGTAATCGAACGTCAGAAGGGAACAGTACCCTTACCACGGGTTTTTTACGTATTCGATTAAACATATATATTGAGTATTTACTATGAAACTTCCTAAAAATCAACTTACTAGGTCCACCCGTCTCTGAGAATATCGGTAGTGACACACTGACAGACAAACGGACAAGAGAGTGATCGAAAAAGTGTTTCTTTTTTTCGAGTTCTTCAAAAAGTCATGGTAGGGCTGCAGTACATGCCTCCGCTCAAGATGACAGCTGTCATAAAACCAAATAGTTTGCATTTAATACTACCTACGTGAAACTGAAAATGAGGTTAGTACAAAGAGGTACTACTACATAATATTACCGATCTCCTTTACCGAAGACCTCCGGTGGTACACTTCTATCGCGCTTTTCTCCTGCTATAGTTTGAATTATGAGTTCAAGTAGCGGAAACCTTAGATAGTAAAAACAAAAAAAGAATTTTCCAAATCGCTCCAAGAGTTTACGAGTAATCAGCGAGCATACATAAAAAAATAAATATATACGTGACGAATTGAGAACCTCCTCCTTTTTTGATGTCGGTTAAAAAATATACAGGTAGTTATTTGTAAAAATCATTTTTTTCCCAAAATTACGTAGGCCTGCCAGCTACCTAATAAAAAAACTGGGTATTTTGGTCAAGAATTTAGAAAATTGGAAAAGGGGTCCGGACATTCAGTATGGTAGCGTGGTTATATGTTATGTTATGTTTTTTGCGCTGTGATTTTAGACCCGATGAATAAATTATGCCCAACGCTTTATAGGTTTTGTTTGATGGCATTATTTGTCATTTTCGATAGGTATGGGACTCAAAGTGAACCGCAAACTTTTGAAAAATTATAGGTTATCATTTTTCTTTAAATATTCCATTTCCGAAACGTCTCGCTTTAGAAGTTGAATGTCCTTTTGTAGTTTGGCATAAAGGTTTTGGAATAATCGGTTTTGACATAAAAACCTAAACTAGGCATAACATAATTTTACACAATTATTTTTGGCATAAAGTCACAGCGCACTCTTAGAAAATCAAGGAACATCACGTTTCTTCAAAAACCCTGTATCGAAAACGCTTTAGAGGGTTGGTGTTTTTATTATTTGTTTTTTTTTTCGATGCCCTCTATCGATAGGTATGAGTCTCAAAGAGCACCGTGCACTTTTGTGAAATCATAGGACATCACGTTCCTTCAAATACCCCGTTTCCGAGATGCTTTAGATGTTTGGTGTGAAAGCATTTTTTGTTCAATGTAATGCCTGCTATCAATATGTAAGGATCTCAATGTGCATCGCGTTATTTTAAGTATTAGTATTTGTTCTGTCCAATGGCCTTTCTTTTTAATCATTAATATTATTATTTGATAATAAAAACAATGTATATTATTATTTGCACCAAAATAGATTATTATTTGCATGATGTTGGTGTAATAAATACTATAATAACCTCTTATATGATTAATTGAAGAATATGAATCGAGACACAAAGGTAGTTGATCATTATTTTTTCTTTAATTTACAAAAATCTAAAGATAACTAGGAAGACAAAGTATTTTGAAAAATTTGTGCGAATATAAATTGGACTTAGTTTTAGCTTATCATATTGTTGTGTATTATGTTTTATTTGTGAAAAATTAACAAAAATAGTACATTGTTAGGTAACAATTTGTTACCCAAGGTGTGAAAGTCACTCATTAAGTCCCGAGACGGAGTTTGGCGCCCGAGCGTAGCGAGGGCGCTAATACTTCGAGGGACTAAATGAGTGACTTTCACACCTTGGGTAAACAAAACAAACCCGAGGTAAACACTGTGCTTTTCATTACGAATAAACATAAAATTCTTCCTAATAACGAGAGTGAATGAGAGACTCCATACTACCTGATCCTCTTACAAGGTTGGGACCAAAGAAGTTATAGATTATGTAGATTTTATTTGTTTTTGCTGTTTGTTTTCAATATGTTTTCAATACTCAAATACGTCGGTACTTACCAAAGTGATTTTTATTAATTAGTTTATCCAACACTGAGTAATGACGCGAAGTCCGTAGATTTAAATTACAGTTTTTGTAACACGGTTTGTCTAGAAAATGTTATTTACACAAAATACACAATCATAAATGAAAAACCAGATTAAACTTAACACAAAAACATAATAAAATAACAAAAGATAATACTAATTAAAATCATTCAAAATGCAAGCATTTCCTGCCAGTATTTTTTTACTCAAGGAACAACACTGACCGCACGGTCGCATAAAGCCACATCTGCAACATCTTGACAGGGCGCCGGCAGAGGCGCAGCATGGTCATACGTCGCTTTGACCATTTTCATCTTTACATTTATTTTATTAAATAAGATATCTTGAACTAAATATATCTACCTGAATTCGATTACTAAGAAAAAACCTATTATGTACTCTCTGAGCCGTGCGAAGCCATAATTTGACATGACAGCTGTCAGTGAAAGCGATTTTCCCTAGGGCTGAAAGTTTTTCTTTCTACACGCTCTTCAGGCATCTTTAGACCTACTTTCGGAGTATGAGTAAGTAAAGTGCCTTCGCCAAATCAATTAAAAATATAGTTTAAAAACAATGTAACTACCTATTTTGTTTTATAACTTACACCGAATGATAAATTGTATCTATGCCGAAAAATGCTAGGTATTCTATATAACCCAAAACCACATCGCAAACGAAGTCGCGGGCAACAGCTAGTATAAATTGAAATACGTTAAAGTTTCCACATAAATTGCGATGTTACCCTTTCCGCATTGTATCGAAGCGTTTGTGTCACAGGACAGTCCTGCCGCCTGCTCCCTGCCAGCTGCCAGCTGCCTTCCCCGCTCTGTGTTCTATTGCGAATGTGTGGAATTCCTCACAAACCGCGCGATCACATCCTCGATACAATCATAAGTGAATACTACACGAGGACAACGTTCACATTATCCTATAGGTAAGGTGAGTGTTATGACTGTGGGGCCCTAATTTAGTCTACGGAGGTTAATAATTTGCTGTTCCAAAAAGACAGACATTGATTGTTCACTTGTTTATTGTTTTCCAGTACATAAAACGGATATAGAGCTATCAATTGATCGGCGTTCGCAGTTAACGTTTTTACTTCAGGTATGGAGAGCATTTATCTTAAGTAAAATCTATACTTGCATTGTTTCACGCTGACCGCTTTGAACTGCTACGTCATTTGGAAAACTGTTTGGGTGAATACGTTCAACACAAGGCGTTCGAAATTCAAATATGTTCCGGTGACGTTTTTGCATTGGTTTGATTGGTTGTTGATGTTTAGACCAATAACACATGAGTAAAGAATGGAACCCAATAAGCTACAAGTCAATGTGAAGCCCTACGTGAAACGTCGAAGCAGCCCTTGTACATGACTAAAACTTAGTTATTAATAATTTATTTATATGTGAAATGACACACTCGCATATTTGTAAATTGATAAATTAGCATCTGGTGCAAAATGCCAATCAAAAACTAAAGTTTAATATTGATATTCTCATTACTTGTACTAAATATTTTGGAACATATTTTACACAAGTTTGGATTAAATTTTGAATTTAATTACGACGCCCGACATCGGTCCCAAACTATTTATAAAGTTAGAAAAAGCTTAATCAATTTCAACCGCATCGACGACACGGGGAGGGTAAGGGAGAAAAAGAAGGAAGGGGAGGGTTTAAGATTTTTTTGCTTCGAAAATAAGGACTTAAATTTTTTTTTAAGATAAATAAAATATATGTGTGTGTTTGCGCAAAACAATTTAAACGGGTTTCCGCGAGGAATCAGTTGGTTGCGAGTCTTAACTTAGTAGTCAAATGCGTCACAGATAAATAAAAACGAATGCATAGGTACAGTATGTACGAATATCACATAGAAACGTCTTAAAAACTAAGTTAGGATGTGTGCCTTCGGAACGTGCCCACCAAGTAAAAGGCATAAGAAACTTATGTGGTTTTTCTTTCATGTGATCATGCTCTCAAAGGTCAATCAGGTGATTGTTAGCCAGTCAGGTGAAAATCAAACAGGATTATCAGATGACCTTATAATAATGAAAAATAAATATAAAAAAGTTCAACATTATAGAAACAGTCGAACGTGCGGAAGAACATTTTTAACGTTTGGGAAACTGTTGAACATAGAACATAGGAAACGCTAGTAAAAACAGATAAATTTAACATTGTAGGTAAACAGTCGAACGTCGGAGAAATAATTGAATTTGAGAAAAAACAATTGAACATCGAAAAAACAATTAAACACCGGAAAAACAATAATAATTAAAAATTGTAAAAACAGTTGAATATTGGAGAAATAGTTACGCGTAACAAAATAATATATTAAACGAACACACTTGATTTAGTTTGAAATCTCAAAAGCAGACCGAAATCAATATGTAAAGGAAATACGAAACACCGCCGTAGTATCTACGTACGTACTTACATTCCAACCCGAAAGCTTTGTCGAACTAAGAAATCGCTTGGTGCAATTCAATTTTCACATACAAGTGATGCGGAGTGGCACAATGCACATCTCGTTTCGGCAACAATTGTACCGAGTTGTCCTCAAATTGTGCACAAATTGTTCCCAGTTTGCTCCCGAATATTCACAGTTTGTGGTCACATTATTGTTAAGACGGATACTATTTTGTTTTAAAAAAGAAATTGTTCTGTGATCAACCTTGGTTTGTGAAGTATTTTGCCGCTAAGGAAAAATGGCGGACACGATTAACGTGTTTTTTGTTGTCACTAAATTGAATAATTTCGCTGACATTTTGTGTAAGTTAAGTATGTTCCTACATTTTCTATGTCAGAGAATAATATAGGTTTGAAATTAAAGTGAATAGAAAACCCTGGTTGTATCTGACAGTTTTTAATTAATGCTAAATATCTAATTTATCTAAGGTGAGGTTTCATTAAAGTGTCATTGTCAAAATAGCAATGGTTATTTAACAATGGAAATATCAAAGTGAAAATCTGTGTTTTTTCACCTTTATTCCCTACTAGCCGTGTCCTGCGGTTTCACCTGCGTAAGTCCCGATCCCCTGATAATATCGAGAAAAAAAATTCTATGTACGTCTTCTGGTTCAATTTTCAACCACCAATTTTCAGCCAAATCGGTTCAGCCATTCCCGAGTTATAAATGGTATAACTGACTCAACTTTATTTTATTTATAGTACTAGCGACCCGCCCCGGCTTCGCACGGGTGCAATGCTGATACTAAATACCTATACCTACTACAGAATGACTTTATATACAATGTTCACAGCTTTTTTGTTATTATACAATACAAACATGCTTTCTTTAGAGGTTACTCTTGAAAGAGTGATATAGACGGAATAATATGAATAGCACTCAATGTTGCGCGCCACCCCGGCCCGTACCGCCCGCCCGCTACAACCGCTATGTCCCTGCATTTTAAATCTGTAATATCTTCGAAAAAAATAATTTAAATTACATGCTACAAGGACCGTATTGATCTATATTAAATGCACAATGCATTTGAGGTACTTGATTGGATAAGGATTAATGCTGTAGTGCTAAAAAATGCTTTGTAAATAAGCCATTATGGTTAATGTTTAATATAAAAATGGTTATTGTGGGTTATCCCTAAGATAGACTTAAACCATCACTTTTTACGTGTGCAATACTGCTGTACATTATTTTGATCTGTCTCGTAGAGTTCAGCCAGTGAGCGTTTGCAATGTAGGTACGCGCAAAAAAATGTGTTTATTTACGACATTACATTAGAAACCTCTAAAATGTGTTGTGTTCTTCTACAATATTATGCATGTTTTATAGCTATAAACCTTACGCTTAAATCGCTCTATCTATTTAAAAAATCTAAATCCGTTGCATAGTTTTAAAGATTTAAGAATACATAAGGACAGACAGACAGCGGAATTGACTTTCATTATACTATGTAGTGATGAAATGCGAACGTCTCATCTTATGTCAAGTCGACATAATTGTAACAGATAATAAATAGCTAATCCAAAAGTTGGACGGTAAACACAAGGAGTTTCGCTCTTTATTTTACTACACCCATCAAACTTTCAAACCTTTCATCAATGAAAAGGAGTAAATACCAAAAAAAGTGGTTGGTATTATGGAACCCAGGTGAACAACAAGCTGTTGCTCGCAAGAATGCTGCGTGCAACCACACGAGGCTATGTCAACTATTTGATTGTACACCGCTCCCCCAAACATGGTGCTATAAGGGTGGTGTTCCACTATTGATACTAATAGTGACATGTCTTAAATTCACTGCTAATAGATAGAGCCAAAAAATATCGGTTTTTACTTTTCACCCAGTAGAAGATACCTCGATTTTCCATCTGAAGGTTGTAGGTTCGAATACTGATACTGCTCGTCCATTAATATACAAAAATATTGTAACGAAGCTGAGTTGCCCTAAAACCAAATAAGCTTTGAAGGTATGAAACATTCGCCACTTCGGATTAGGCGTCCGCGATGATTTACTCCCTGAGTCAAGGAAGTTGGTAGTGGGATAATTTTTAAACTGTAAAATACGTATTTATTAGGACTTTAATCTCAAATGATAACATTACCTATCTTAATGGACTAATGTAGAAAGTCTAAAGCTATTCTCATTTTATTTTTCACTTGAAAAATCCTTTATTGAATTTTAAATGTTGTTATTCAGTGGACATTAACCTTTAAGCGGTTTACGTGAACTATAGCAGCAAAAAAGTAGCTAAAGCCGCTTTGTTGTGTTAAAACCTTTACAATACTTTGAAGCTTTTCGCTGGAAAACAATTTAACAGCGATTAAAGCGATGTTCTGGCTTTTTTGATTGAAAGATTTCGCGGTTTAACTAATCGGTTGGAGGGTTACTCGGGAACTTTTTAATGAGGTTTTTTCTTTGAAGGTAAGTTATTGTCGTCATTAGATTTTTTATTTTAAGCCACGAGTAAATTTTTGATACAAGTAGAATGGCTTGTGCGGAAGAATGTTACTTTTTGAAAATCACTAGTTATTCACTCACGTAATAGATCTCGTAAGCTCTAGTTAATGAAACTAGTGATCTATATGGTGCCAAATGAGACAGCGTTTATTGGCTCATTGACTTAGAGAAGTCAATGGTGCCGCTGAGTCGTTTTTTCTTAATTTAGGGATATTAAGGAAAACATGCATTTTACTGACTAGAGATAGGTGGAATCAGATCCCGGTGGAAGTCGTCTATCTTACGATTCTGAATCAGTTAAAAAAAGCGAATCTCAGCGAAGCTTGGTTTACGTTACGCTACTAACTATTGATTCAGCTATGTCTTTGATGAGCAACACGTGACGGCTGTTAATTTCAGTTTAACGAATGAGAACAAATAGAACAACAGTAGTATATACAAAAAACAAAATCTAAACAACAAGCATTAAGCTGTAACAAACGATCCCTGTAAACACTCGCATTTCTGCATAAGTCTGGATTCACAAACAATTCCGTACAAACTTACCACTTTAAGTTTACGATTCAATACCACTTTATAACGAAAGCGTAGAGTTTACATTTGCCAGATACAATGGCAATAATAAAGTTTGTAGAGTAAGTCAGTGCATTTACGAAGCTAGATGCTGGCATTCGCTACACTATTTGCATTGTTAATAGAGTCAACTGATTCAATATTATCGGCGCGCAGGACCGTGAATGGTTTGCTTTATATATTTTATAGAGAGCGTTGTTTTGGCTCGTTGAGAACGCTCGCGCGCTTTGCGTTTCCCTTGTTTTTATTGTTTATTTAGAATATTTTTATAAATATAATACTTGTCTCTGTTTCCTTCCGTTACGTTCGATTTATTAGTTGATAGAAAATAGTTTACTGTAAATACATACATAGGTAACTCACTTTAGTTATATTTATCATATAACAAAAGTGTGTTTTTTTTGTTATTTAGTCTTGGAGGGAAAACTCTTAAATTGTGACCAGATCGAATTTTTATACATCGCGGTAATAAAACGGCCGTATCGGCTGAAAGTTTTAACTCTCTTCTACTTTTAATTATATAACACAATTATAATAAGATCTACCCTGTGACTTTTGCATATAAGCTACGAGTGGTTTCATGTGATAAAGAAGTGTAATAAACATACGAACAAAAAAGTACTGCGTCTACTGCTAGCTTAATACAGAGCGACCATCGAATGGATTCATGCCTAGCGAGCAATGTTTAACTGACTAAATTACAATACTTTCATAAATATATCATGTTGCGGTGAGTTGAGTACCCACATATCGATGTGATGAGGTCGCTGCATGTTCCCTCATAGTTGAACAAATAGTTTCTTTGTGTTTCAGTCGGTTGTGGAAGAATATGCGAACACGAGATTCGAGAGAGAAGATAAATGAATCCCACATTTGAAGAACAATACTTACTACAGCTGTGTTATCCGTGATGTGTGCGGTGCGACTAAACTATCCGCCGATGACAAGTGTGTAGTTTGATACTGATCTTATTACGTTTAGCAAGCTATATGCGTTCGGAGTTGGCCAACCAATAACACCGATCATGCATTATTAATCCGCTAATATTCATTCAATGTAAATGAATTGATGTTTATTTGATACACGTGATCATTCTATCAATTGATTAGTTAGGAACTGCTGCATACTGGATACGGTACTGAAATGACGTAAACGTCTCTTGATTTCGGTCAGTATGGTACACAGACCACCGTATGGTATAGGTGTGGTATAGGGTCATTTTCAAAAATCAAATGTATTTAGATATTTGTAGATATTTTCTAACTTTCCTATGTCGTTAAAAAGTGACGTTTTCAGACACATGATCTGACTTCGGGGGATGGAGGCTACTGTATGAACAGTCATAATGGGCGAAGCCCTTTACAAAATGTTAGATTTTTGTAGTGTAAATAAAAGTCTGAGGCTACTCTACGGTAACTGGTTCATGGTTTTGTCTGGAATTTTTTCGAGCTTCTTTTGTGGACGGTTTTACAAAAAACCTCGTGCGAAAATTATGGTCCTTAGGAATAATGTAGTTTTCTATTTGAGTGAGAATTTTTGAGTTGGACAAGTAATTTCGGAGATAAACGTGTTTCCAAAACTACTTGACCGTATATCTGATATTTCCATAGACGAGGAAAGTGTGTTAGCATACTTTGGGCATATTTTTCAGAAATAAAAAGCAAATAAAGTCATAATCCTACCTAATTAAAATTGTTTGGAAAACAGTCAAAATTTATTAATATTCTGGAAAAAGCCTCGAATCCTCAACTTGAAGCTTATAAATTATTTGTCAACACCTTAATTTTGTGAACAGACAACTAATTACGTAGATCGTGGAAAAAGGGCGGCCATTGAGTTGAGGCAGAACCCTTCGTTACTTCAGAGTAACTTTCCTTGTTATAATAACTGTTTCGAAGGCTCTAATCATGGTAGTTGTTCACAACGTTCCACGGACTCCTAGGGAGAGGCGGAAGCGGCGTTACAGGTCCAGTATAGGTATTTTTAAATGCGAAAGCAAACTGAAGACTTGAAATCGGTCGGTTTAACCTATAAGTATATTATGTCCGAGAGCGCATAATCACCTTTCTAGAAACAATTACAAAAACTTGCACAGATATGCCCGTTTATAAACAAGCCTGCATACACTTTTTTCTTTTATAACTATCAATATGAGTTCAAGCTGTTCATTCATACCTTTGTTCAATAGAAATTAACCACTGCAATAGCCTCAGTAGCGTTTGCCTCCAATGTGCAGGATTGCGATGGGCTGTTTGAAAGTAGGTCCTATTTAATGTTCTCTAGTCTTTAGATGTAGGTATCTTATCTTCACAAATTTTGTGAAAGCTTCTGACTTGTCCCCCTCAATAGCCGGGATCCGATATCGCAGAAGGCGCTTTTAAAAAAGTCACTCACCGCCGGCGCGGGCGGGTCTTTAAGTGCATTCCGCCGCTCAAATTGCTGCTAAAATCTTAAAGGCTTTCACTTTGAGAGCAGTCGGGCGGCAAATTTAAAATGCCGCAGTAATATTGTCTATGGTCAGAACATTTTATATTTTATTTTCATGAATTATATTTCATCTGAACGGCTTATGTTAGGCGAACTCGTTAGGTCGTTAGGTCACGATTAATACAAGGATCTTATAGTATCAGGATTTCAATGTGGTTCTTATTTAATTAATCTTAATTATTCATTCAACTGGCAACGACGATGAAAATGTATGAAGGTATTTTTGTCTGCCAGTTGAGAGGTTAAGAAACCTTAACAAAGCAATGTACCCGTGTTTCCAGTAAACATGTATAAACAGGACATCTCCTTTAACTAAACACAAAAGAGTAACGTACAACATTTTCAATGCACCTCAGTGTAGGATACCTCAAAGCTTTAAAGGCATCGCTAGGACCTTCCTAATTGCATTTTCCGTTCCCAACAGATAACTTCAACTGCACCCTGTATACCACCTCAATCTGACCCCTTTCTACCCCTTTAGTACTTGCAAATTGGAGGCTTAAACACCTCCTGTTTGTTACACGGAGCTCCGTCTAAACTGGTCATTATAAGATTTGCTAAATTAGTTGACTGCTCAAAGTGAATAAGTTACTTATGCATTTTGCTTGTGTTGTCGACACAAGTTTTGTTTTATTTAGCTTTCAATTATTACGTCTTTTCGGTTTATTAAATTATCAATCAGGTTATTAATAACTCCTCAACAGACGATATAATTAATGAATACATTTTAATATGTATTTATAAACTTTAAAATATATTTCTAAATTGGCTGATTGATTAACTTCAGCCTTTAAATCAAACGATCGGTAAGCTATAGAAAGATCTATAGAGTTGTACATTATCCTTAACGACTAAAGTGGGTAATAATATTATAGATAGTCTTAAGAGAAGTGAGAGATCATATTACATTTGATAGTACCGAAACGGTCCCAAAAGACAATTTTGCGGACAAAATGACTAGTGCTTTAATAAATTGACGATAGAAAGTTATACTCCTAGAAAATGTCTTATTAAATTCTTTGTGAAGTTTTTGTTACAATTTTATTTCAAGAATTTCAAGAAGGATTTTAAAGTCCGTCTAAGCATATTATTATATTAGAAATGTAATCATGTCATTTTGTTTATTTTGTGATTATTATTATTATAAATTATTCATTTATTTTTCTTAAATTTAGATTTTTATAAAAATAAACTGAATACAAAATATATACATCAATATAAAATAATTTTATCTAAGCGATTAAACTTAACCTAAATAAAATGTAATTTACAAGTTTAAAAATAATGTATAAATTTTGCATCTAAAACAGTAAATCATTATAAAAACCTAAACCTAGAGTACCGTCGGCAGCGAGGCAGGGCCCAGGCTACCGATGGTTAGGGCCGCAGAGAAAGGAATCTTCTGACAATACGTGCCGTATCCAAGATTACTGCCTTCTGGATCGGACCCTTGACCCAACCATCCAGCGAGAGCCTCTTGAGGTGTTGATCAAGGCTCTTCGCTATTAGTCAATTTGCCGATACAACTATCGGAACAATATTCGTCGAATCAACGTCCCACATGGCGGTGATCTCGTGGGCCAAGTCCAAGTACTTAGTTTCCTTGTCCTTTTCGGCCTTTACGAGATTAACGTCATGTGGAACGGTTATATCGACGAGTATTGCCCGTCGCTCCGACCGGACTATTATCACGATATCAGGCTTATTGGCAACAATAGTCCTGTCAGTGATGATAGACCGGTCACAGTAGAGCATGGCATGGCCGTTTTCTAGAACTGGCGCGGGTGCATATTGATAGTATGGCACCTCTTGGTCCACGAGTCCATATTTAAGAGCAAGTTGCTGGTGGATTTTATTTGATGTAACTAATTTTAAAATTGTGTTTTTACTTAATAAAGCTACTTATTTGTAATTGTGAAATGTAATTGGATTTGTATTTGGTGACATATTACTTTGTCGATTTTCTTTTTACATTGATATAAGTGAAGAGATGAAAATAATATAGTGTAATGTAGCGTGGAAAAGTTAGAAGCAGGCTGCTGGGATCTATCAATGCATTGCGATCCCACCGACCTGGCACCAACTTCTTTGCATTTCATTTACAAACAGTTTTGTTTTTTAAGTTTTTTAAATTTATTTTGGCATCTCTCGTCTTGTATAAACATTAAAAGGGATTACAATTTTCTTAAATATTTGCAATGTAGTCCTTGCATAGTTAAAGAATCTACTTTTACACCTAATAATAACAAATTGTCTTCATTTAAAAACAATAGAGGGGACAACTTGACGAGCCAGCATGAGATGTCACCAACAGAAGAGAAGTGCGTCATCAGTGCTTGTGACGGGTGTGTCCCTACAGGGCGTCCCAGTACTCAGCGATACGAAATGCAGGATTCATTTTTACTGTAAAACTACGATGTGTTACAAATATGTACCTACACGTTTTAAGCGGATTATTCTCGAATTTGATTTAATATCCGTGGGAAATGTGACTAAAAAAGATTGGAAGAAATCAATTTACATTAATTGTCACGTACCTACTGGTTGGCCACCCAAAGGAAACTTACTGAGCGAAGGGAAGGGAAAGGGAAACAAAGCAACTATACCTAGATTCTATCCGATATCGGTCGATTTCGAGTTTTGATAATCTGTCTGCTTTCATACTAATAATTTTGCTTTATTATTATTACTAATGTGTATGTATACTTGTTACTTCTTAACGCAAAACTTCTAAACCGATTGCAATAAAACCTGGTATGTAGAGACAGCTAAAATCCTGGAATAACATAGTTACTTTATATTTCGACCCAGATCGCGAACTCTAACTGACGCGGGTATAACCGCAGGGCGCTGGTTGTGATTTGATAACTTTTACATGAAACAGGTAGAGGCTTACCGCACCTTGAAGGCTTCGGAGGTCGAATCATTCGATTCACTTTGAGTACTTTCAACACGCGAGTTTCACTTCCGGTCTGGGTTTAATTACAGGAGGTTTCTCTTCGGTACCTGTTCTACGACATCAGGGCGATGGATTCGTTGCCTCTTGTCTTTCTAGGTTGAACATTTTCTGATGAATGTTGCTTGATATTTCTCATCACGTCCATACCGCCTACGCCCGTAACATTTAGCAAAATACCTGGATTGTTCCTTTCCATCCCCCATTATCGACCCCCATGGCAGGCGGAAAAGATAAAAAGTAACAGCGAGTAGTGTGAACGCACATTTATCAAACAGGAGACGAATCTAAGGAATTGTCTCACATTATCCGAGAACGGTTGTTCGCGTCGCAACGAAGGTGTGATATCGAAATGAAAAGGGTTCATTCAGACAAAGAGCCTCATTCTAAAACGTCACCTAACTTCCTGTAAGTTAAATTGATTTGCGCTGAACCTACGTCTAATCCCTCAAAAGATTCGTCTTTATAAATCTTTGATTTATAAGTTTTGTTTTCAGAAGCCGTCACTCGCTCAAAAGATTCCCAGTGAATGTAGATCGATGTTGGATAAAAGTAGCAACTGTGAACTGAATTAAGACGAAGCCATTATAAAACTATCTTTAGATGCTTTAGGCGAATACCTACTGACGTCACGTCGCCTCTCCATTAGCTAAGGTGAAAGGAGATAGACGGTCAGAGTTGAGGACGATTTACATTTGAATGAGTTAAGTAGGTAGCGAGTTTAGTAATTTGACAATTGCTCAGCTAATAACCAACTGAGATCAAATTGGACTGCCAATGGAAACTGTAGTGTTTCTCATAAGCCGTGAACAGACTTACCTCTTATCCTCAGTCGCTATTAATCGTTAGGTACAAAGAAAAAACATCGAGTAACCAATTGAAAGATTCGAGTGTGTGTAGGTATGTTCTTATGTGCTCACGTCTTGTGAGAAGAACTATAAAATAGCAACGTTATTGGAATGTTATTGGTAAATTATTTATATTTCTTCTAACATAAATAGACTCACCTTCTAAAAGGCGTTATTTCTCTAGCATTGTTCTAATAATATTTTTAACAATACAGTACGAAAAAGAAATAAAAACCTAGATTGGAAATAACAATAACATCAGAGCTTACACGAACAAAGTCGACTCTTTTCTATTTCTACTGATTTCTCGACAAAGGCAATCTAAAATCGGTGTAGGTATACACTAGTGTGCCTGTTAGATGGTCGCTCAGACGGGGAACATTTCACTTGACTTTAGTTCTACTGGTAGTGAATTGAAGTACCAACTGGCCACTGGTGCTAAAGATTGCTGTTGAAAAGGTTAAAAAAACTTTTAACCTTTTTCAACAGATAAATTATACACACTTAACTAATAATGTGGTTATGCAATTACGTGAATGTGGTCCCATGATACTGTATTTCTATATTTGTGGCACAAAATAAACATTGTGATTACTGATCAATGGAGTTTAATTTTAATTTAGTCATTAAATGGCTGACTGTGTTTAACTCATTACAATCGATATATTTGTACAATATTGCTCGTCTACGGAACCCCTTAACTGTGATTCTTTTCCGAATAATTCTGTGTTTGTCGAGTGCATCCATTGTGACCATGAATAGATTAAATCGAAGTCCGAATTTAGAATTGCTTTTCTGTTCCGGTTGAAATCTATTGCTTGTTTGTGAAAGTACGGTTTGTTAATCCTGACTTTAAACGTTCATTGGTCAACTATGTTTCCGTCATTTTATTCATTGGTTTTTTTTTATTCTGATTTAATAAAAGACTTGTGGACATCCTACTGTTGAAACCATTAATGTTAACCATTATGTTTTTAATGAGCTGGAGACCTGTAAAATGGGTTGTAACAAACCTTTGGCCGGACTCCAGTCTCTACAATTTTATTTCATAAATACATCCTACTTTATATAATTAACTTAACTTAACTTATAAATTTATACGTTAAGGTTAAAATTGTAGAGAAAGTAAACAGTATTTTCTACTTAATTTGAATAAATTTTTTGTTGATACAGTTTAAGTAAATTAAATTAAAGAATTGCATACAAATCAGACGCTTAGAAAAAGGGATTATGTAACATTTGGTTAGGTTTGACGGCTCATTCATATTTGTACGAGACTGGAGGAAAGATTGTTTTTGCTAAATTATGAACGAATAATAAATATTACACAAGTGCTACTACACTGTTGTTTTAATATGATCTAAGGAAGAACATTACATGTTTTATGCTTCTTTGTAACTTTTTTAAATAACTTTTTTTAATATCTTTCTAAGGAGGTATATGAAATATAATCAAATATTATGTTACGTAATATAAATAGGTATACAAGGTAAGTGCAACGTATGGCACGCGCCACGCGCCACCATACCCGCCTCATCTAGGACCATGAATAAAGGCCCCGCGTTCGACGACGAATTTGAATTTTAAACTAAGCGTTTCGTTTTACGCGGGAGGTAAATTCTGTGAAGCGTTTTTTACACTCTCTAAGGTAATTTGGTTTTTGAATAATTTATGTGACGCTAACTAAGGCATAAACCCCTTGTTTGGTTTCCTGCGAGGTTCGGTTCGGGTCGCTCTCTCTCTCGTCGGTTCTCGTTGCGTCGTCGCCAGTAATCACTGTTATTCGATTACTTCCGTCGGAATATAAATTGTTGGATTTTCAAATTAACGAACACCACTCACTCTTCTCAGTAATATATATTTTTGCTTAGGTACGATTTTTTTTCTCAGTGCCTTTTCTGATGAAAGGATTATTTGAAAAAAGTAACAATATTATTTGTTATTTAGAACACAAATTACCTAAAGATAAAATTCCTCCACCACAACCAGAGCATGTTCATTTCCAAATCTTTAATATAAATTCCATGGCTTTACCTATTTTAAATACCTAGTGCCACGTTTGTTTGGTTTAATTAATATGCAAAGTTATATGCAGTAACTGAAGATCACACCAGGAACTAATTGTTTCTCTCTTATTGATTAGTATTTTATTTATCGTTTAAAAAGTTGTTGATCCACGGTACGTGCTGCATTCAGTAATTGTTCACTCGAACATATCCTCGGTACCCCAAATATATTAAATTAGACAAATGTAACAACAAAGTATGATCGATACGTTTTGTAATATCCACAGAGATTTACCTAAAATACCTTTTTAAAACGGGATCAGTCCCTACAGTCCTTTGTTTCATAATCTCACAAAAGACTCTCTTTCCAAACATGATATAATGTTCAGGAATATTGTGATTGTACATAACCGACGCGACGCGGGACGGACAGGAGTTGGGTACGTACAGTACACCTCCATAGGAGGCTAGGAGGCTAGGAGGCAAGCAGGAGGCTATGAAATCTTGGCGCGTATATTCAAAACGTAGAGCCGGGGTGAGGCCATTATTCACATTGGCTATCGACGGCCGGTTAAAATGAAATATGCGCTCTGCCGCCTACGCCCATCCTATTCTAGTGATGAGACTTGAGGAGACTCGGTCTTGAAGTCCCGTTCTTCGTTAGTAAGGAAATTTTCTAATTCCTAAAAGGTTTGATGGATTCTTTTTTCTACATTTAATAGAACAGGCAGAAATCGGTATGTGGTAAAAAAGGGTCAAATTATTGACAAGAAATATTTGGATTTCGGAATATTTGGAAGACAACGGAGCCATTGTTCTGCTGTGGGATACAATAGGTTAGAAAAATAAAATGGAAATTAAAATAATACTTAGACTTATCACACTGGTATGTAGGTGTCGAAGCGACGTTCTGAGACGGAATCTTGTTCTAAAAAAGGATTTAGTGCTGTTCATGCATATTATCGGTAGGTATGAGAAAAATGTACGATGTCGATGTTATGTACAAGTAGGGATATAACGGGACGTAAATCTATGGTTTTTGCTTTGTTTGCCCGATGCCCGGACCTTGACGTCATGACGTGGGCTTTCGAAACTTCACCAAACTATAGAGCTTCGAGAATAGTGCTTTATGATGCTTTTTCTGAACTTTTCATCAAGGTTTGTTTTGATTATTAGTTTTTTTTCATTGTTGGGTTTTTTCACATTATTGGTGGTGCAGTTTAACCTTCTTTTTTATTGCTCCTCGAAATTAAAATATTTGACCTTCTTAGGCAAATGTATATTTTACATCTAATCAGCAAAATCTTTTTTAAATTCGACAAATAATCTAGCTAACTAATAAAACCACAAGATTTGAGATTACTTGCAAAATTACAGCTAAGTCCAATTGATATCTTTAAAAAGTATTCGAATTACTCACGACTTAGAACTACGAAAGAACCTTCTAATAAATCCACAATAATCCAAAAGGGTTCAAATAAATCTTTCGTTTAAAAAATTCAAGCAAGTATTCGGTTCACTATCAGCAATCAGTCGGATTCCTTACAGAATAAATAGGTTCATCAATCCCGTTCACCAAGCCGAGAAGGAAGATCGCCCTGAGGGCCGCGCTGACCTGAAGCGAACACTGATCGACGACAATAACACGTTCTATAAACGATGTTGCTTTACTCAACTATTACATAAACGTGACGTAACATGAGGTGGGATAGTTGGTCTGATACACACTCTCAACATACTCTATAACGCTTTGACGAGCGCTAAACACTCACCAGTGATATGGATTCTGGATGCAAACTGTTTTCAATAAAATTAGTTTGATACTTTTTTATAATGATTTGAGAACCTCCTTTATTAAAGTCGGTACATCGAAGTTATGTAACTAGTATTGGTTATATCAGATACATTTAATGCGGGAAATTGAGTCCAACGGTCACCCTAACGCCCCTAACGCCCCTAACGCCCCTAACGCCACCACGCAAATCTATCCAATCGCCCTCATTCTAAACAATATCAAAAGAAAATACGCAAAATTTTAAAGACAATTCAAATAATTTCTCTGCAGATTAAAGACCTACAAATTACTTATTATTTCCTCGAAAGTCTAACATTTAGAAAGAATTCCCTTATTTTCAAGAAACAATAAAGGTACTTGACATAATTGTCGGTGCCGTTGCTACGTAATGCTTTTGGGTTTGTTTATAAATACAAAACCATTTTTTAGCGAATTTAAACAATTTTTACGACGTAAAAGGTTATAAAGTAACAACAACCTGTATTACTATAACCTGTTTTTAAATAGATGGTAATACCTAGTTCCTAGATTTATGATTTAAAATGACTTCATGCATTCTCGGAGTTGGATCGGAGACGGTACAGTCGTCTGCCGCTAATGTACGCTTTAGTGCTCATAATACTTGTTATTGTATTCGCGTGGTTGTACACGCGATGGAGGGAAGTTCGAAGTTATTGGGCAAAGAGGGGAGTACCACATGATCCACCTCATCCAATACTGGGCAGCTTGACCTTCTTGCAGAGAGAGAATCCTGTACGTATATTTCATAATATTTATAGTTCCGATTTTGTTTATAATGTCTGAGATCCCTTCTAAGAGGTTTAACCCTCACTTTTGACATGGTTTTGGCCCATGAATATTTTTCTGTGTTCTACCTAAATGGTATTCCGGCTTCAACCCATTACAATTTATTATTGTTTTTAGTACAGACAAAAAGTAATCTAAATGTAATATATCTATCCCCAAGTGGAAAGTGTGATCGTACCACATCTATAATTAATAATCTAAGAGACCTTGAATTTGCAAAACCAGCATAACTTTAATATTTTTATAATGTACTGTGGATTATCAAATTTTGTTTTTATTTCTTTGAACCAATGTATAAAGGTTAGATTGAGTTAAAATACGTACGGAGCCAAAGTAAACAAAATCGCGAAGCTTGTGGGAATATGCCGGCTATGTGACATATTGAAATAAAAAATAAAGACGTTATTATGAAATTAACATCTATATTTTTAGACATTATGGATGAGACGAATGTATTCAAAGTTCAAATCTCCATATGTCGGTATCTGGTTGTTCCACCGGCCTGGTCTGATCGTGAACTGCCCGGAGCTGGCCCGGATGATCCTCGTGAAGGATGCTGACAACTTCCGGAACCGGTTCCTTAGCTCCGGACAGACGGATCCAGTTGGAAGTCTCAACTTGTTTACTGTCAATGTAAGTCAATCACGACGTATCCTGACTTTTTAAGGCAAACAAAAACCCCGATTGAAAATTATCTACGTTTGTCCAGTTAAAAGGCTTGCAATTGACAACTTATTTACTAATGCAGAAACCTGTTTTAGTTCTTAAAATTTAAAAAAATACTACCTATACAAAATTCGGGAAGATTTGCCGAGTATTGGACACGCTTTTACAAATGATCTTCGTTCAGCAGTCCAGAAGACTCTGGACAGCCCATAAATGAAAGTAATCTTTTTTATTGCCTTCAATATTGTGGATTGCCTGCAATCTATCGGTCACTGACTAGTTTATTTTGTTTTCTATAGGACCCGGTATGGACGTATATTAGACGAAAATTATCAGCAGTGTTTACGGGCGCAAAGTTACGTGCTGTTCAGGCAATTATAGTAAAGAAGTCTGAGGACATGATGGAGAGGATCAGGGTGGAAACTGAGAAGGGACAGCTTATGGATTTAAGGGTAGGTTAAATAAAAAAATGCTGTGGAATAAAAATAAGCTAGCTAATTTAAATGTTGATATTCCTACGGGATCACGATCATACGGCACAGGTAGTATCTTATAAATTATCTGAATTAGAAAGCCTTCACTGACTACACGACCGACGTAACTGGCGAGGCTGCGTTCGGAGTCGGCAGCGAGGCGACGCGCACCGGAGACAGCGCCATGAGGAAAGTCACCAGAGAATTCATGACGTACAATCTGTATAGAGGACTCTGCTGGTCTAGTATCTTCTTCTTTCCAAAACTTGTTGATATCTTTGGGTGAGTGATCTATTCAACAAATATTCATGTAACTATTGTAACGTGCCTAAACAAAGAAAAACTTTTACATTTATTGTAAATGAATGGATATTAATTATTAAGGATTTTTTATGCGTTCATGCTGTTGTCGTAACGGAAAAATGAATTTGTCGATTTTCCTCAAATACGGTCAGTATACATCAATATCAAATAGTGGAATGGAATGGAACATTCATCAGATCAGAGTAAGCTATTGTAGCGTCTTACTACTTAACCGCTCTCTACAATGTGGGCCTTCACATAACAAACTTCGTCATTATCACGATTTCTTTGTATAACTCGTCTTCACCTCATCAACTCCAGCCAGATAACTCAACGTCAAATTAATAATCTTTATTAATTAACTCTTCAAAGTGTCAAAACTATTTTGATATCTTTGACTATGACGACGTGATTGGCGGTTCGAAAGAGAAATAGTTTCAAAGTTATCTCTGTAAAGCCCTTCGCGTACTGAAAACTTGCCTGCAACCGATTGTTCATCGACAGTTCCCATTTTAAGGGGATCGTTTCAATATAAAACCTATCGACTGATCGAAAGTCTGTCGTTTGCCAGTGGCCTTACAAGATTGATATCTATAATAGCTAAGATATCTCCTTGTTCAAACAGTTGATCTAAATAGCTCTGGATTTTCACTTTAATGCAAGGTTAAAAGTCTTCTTTGAATAACGTATTATTTCAATAACGTAAGTATTTGTTAATTAAACTTCAATACTTAAATAATAACTGGTGGATTTCGTGATTTTGCGATTTTTTAATTTGAGAATTTAGGGTGATGTACTATGCAGATACCACCGTTCTTCCTATCATCTCCTTTCTTGTCTAACATGCACACGATGCGATCGGATATTTTCGTTCATACATCGGCTTTGAACGATGCCTACCATCATTTATTCTACTGCGAAGTCAAGTCTAAGCTAAGACGTCTACATTATAACCTAGCCTAAAGGTTTTCGAAATCCAACTAGAACCAGCATTTTTATATAATTTTCCCGCACCAAAAAAGTGTGGAGCTTATTAGGCACCTCCAATACAAAATGAAAATAACTATTCGAAATGTTCGTAATTTAGTTGTACATCGATTTTAACTCCTACAAACAACGTCTCAATCACAATGTAGTTACTAAATATTGACACTTTTCAGGTTTTCATTCTTCCCCAAAGATACGACGGAATACCTAAAACATCTCTTCAGAAAGATGGTTCAACAGCGTGGAGGCTACGAAAAGGAGGTCAAAGAATGCAAGGATCTTCTGGATGCTCTCATCAAATTAAGGCAAGATGCTATTAAAGACGGTGAAGGTTAGTAAAAAAAATCTAATAAAAATAACGCGCAATCCACACGCAACGAAGTTCCTAGTTACAAAGATCAGTAACTTACTTATGCGTGAAAACTTACTCAGATTCGACCCGAAGGTTGAGATACAAATCTATACCAGAACTTAAGGGTCTCCGTTCATATGATCATTTCGTTGAGGAGGCTCACAGCTAAGCGATGCTCGCTGATCGTTTACGGTCGTGCGGGTTAAGCTACGCCTGGCGCGGTCATTACTTTGATGGGTGACCAATTTGTAGTGTGGCAAAAATGTGTTTTCGTGAGCCCCTCCGTGCTTCGAAAGGCACGTTAAGCCGTTGGTCCCGGTTGCTACCTCTAGTAGCAGTCGTTAGGTCAAGTTAGAGGCCTTAGGGCGATCCGAATACAAGGTTAACAATAAGTGAGCCACACCACTATACGAGAAGAAGAAGAATCGTTTCGGTAAAAACCCGTAGAAGCCCAGCACGGTCTATAAAAACGGCACAACAGATCTATTAAATACGGTTCAGTAACGAGCTTAAGTATACTCTAGTATAAGAGGAAACTTAAATGACAAAACACCCAAATTGAGCCCCTTAGAACTGGGTACTTAAACATGTATTTTTCAGATATCAACGAAGACATTCTCTTGGCTCAAGCTGCCATATTCCTGTTCGGCGGCTTCGACACAACTGGCTCCACACTCACTTGGGTCACTTACGAGATGGCACACCATCCACAATATCAGGTAATTTATAGTCGACATATTATAGCAATAGAACAATGAATACGAAATAACTCATTGGAAGCCAGTTGTACGTACGGTGCATATGAAAAAGAGCCAAATGCAATGGTGGTCACCCGATCTATCTATCGAGAGGTGGGTGTCCGTCCAATGCTAAGTAAGGTTCCCAAAGAAGAATGCAAAGAACTGTTAGTTCATCTAGCATCGTCCGATGTGTTATTTCTATTATTTCTTTCATTCATCTTCTTATTTTGCTAAACCAATTTATTTAACAAAACTCGTTTAAATTGTGTTATTTTTTTTTTCAGGACAAACTCTACAAAGAACTGTTGGAAGCTAAAAATAAATCAGAATCAAAACAATTTGATTCTTACATGCTAGCCGAGCTGCCATACTTAAATGCTGTTATAAAAGGCATGTAATAAGTATGTTAATGGCTAAAATATTTTTAGGAAGGAATTTCCGAAAACCCGTTACGGCTTCGCTTACGACTTGCTTAAGACATATTATAATAACTCTTTTGCCTTTTTAATGTATTTTAGTAAATTGAGGAAGTTTGACTTTGCATTGATTTGATCACTTACATAACACAATAATAATAAGCTAGAGAGTAGCTAATCTAATTGCTAGAGCAATGTTAATTACTTTTTTGGTAGTTTATCCTAAAATATCCTGGACCTGAAGATTTATTCTTCTATTTGCTATCTATTGGCTTAATTGTCATAATATTCGACAAATACCCAAACCTCGGTGGAAAACCGACCAAGCATAATTCCTTGGAAGTATTGCAATACGCCATTCTACATTTTTAGGCATCTCGACTAAAATGAAAGTTCGGCTTTCACTAGAAATTTCCTGCTATAGAAATCCTGCCGTTCAAAGAAAAGTGCAGGATATTTCTGTGTACCTCGCGCAGCGAATGACGAGCTTTGATGGAAATAAGAGGGGTATGCGCATAACTCAATTTTCATTAAAATATCGAGTTCTGCGCATACCCCTTCCAGTTACCGCAGAGTTCATCATTCGCCGCGCGGGGTATACATAAGTTCTGTACAGAGTTCTTCATGTATTTACATTTATAATTATTTTCTAGAAACTCTTCGTAAATTCCCTTCAATGGGTTGGCTGGACAGGATCGCACGTCACAACTACGTGATTGACTCCCAACTCACGATCTCCGCTGACACCGTCATCTACGTCAACGGAACCTCCATGCAGATGGACCCGGAATACTTCCCGGATCCCGAGACCTTCGATCCGGAGAGGTTTATGCCGGGGTATGACAATGTCAAACCGTATACCTATATGCCGTTTGGAGAAGGTCCGAGGAGTTGTATAGGTCGGTTTCTCAGGTTTTTATAACACATAGATAAGCTTTTTTCTTTATCCGATAGATTTACATTCGTTTGACTCTACTACGACATCTCTCCCCAGGTCAAAGGTTCGCATATCAAACTATGCGTTTCGTCCTTGCGTCTCTCTTCCTTGAATACAAGCTGAGTCCCTTGCCCCACTCGCCCCAACCCAGCGAAGTGCACGTCGAGAAAAACGGACTTTTCTACGTAGCTGATGAGAAACTCTCAGTGTTATTCTCTAAGCGTTAAGGTTTTAGTAGTTACAGGTTGATTTTTTACCTTATAACAAATTGACATTCGAAGTATTAATCACTAATTGTATGAAAATCTTATATGAGTACGTAATTATGTAAATGTTTACTAATAATTACTTTGAAATACTTGTTTGAATAAATAAAATTATTTAAAATTCCGTATGTATATCAACACTATTATCCTTAACATTTTAAGTAAATAGGTATCATATTTGTCAAAGAATTATAAATTATTATAATTACCCGTAGGTACATTTATCTACGACTTTGATTTTATTAAATCGTGCATCATGTGACTGTTTGCCCTGACCTTTACATCATCTCATTTTAAAATCGGTAGGTACCATTAAAATCTATATTATACTTATCATAACATATCATAAAAGTAAAACAAATCACGTAGGCAGTATCAATGATTTCATAAAACGTCTAATCTTACCTACGTCAAGTCGACATCATTCCGACGGATGTAGCTAATCCAATCTATTTCATAAGGCAAAGTGAAGGCCTTTTAACAAAGAGGTTAGATTAGCAACGTCATCTTTCCTCACATCCGTTACACGTCACTGTATTACATTTCATTTGATTTTTGCTTTTTCCCCTCTCTTCTCCTGCGCTTTTGACAGAATTTAATGATATGAGATGCGTCGGGGGCTAAAAAAGCCCCTAAAAGAGCATTAGAACAAATAAATCATCAGTCTGTCTGTAATACTGCCTTTAGAGTCACAATTAAAAACTTCAAGATCTAATTTAAATTTAGTTTTAACTCCCAGCGAGGGTAAAACCGCAAACCGCAGCTAGGTTGTAACAAATAAACAGAATGAAAAATATGAATTATAGTTAATCTAAAATATCAGATAGAATTGAAACCATCTTCTATTTCAAGTGACAATAAAATACTTTCTTGGAAATAAAGCTTCAAAATCTTTGTTCGTTTTCTACTATTGTGTTGAAGGAACATAAGCTTTTTGTATTGTGTTAAGAAAGTAGCATTAAATGACTTGGTCACTTACTGCACACTTGGGACGAATTTGAGGGATGAAAAGTTATATTTCTATCCTTCGACACGTCCCATTGCTTTTTATGTTTGGGCAAACGTAATCCATAGACTTTTCGATCGACTGGCCTTTCAATTTAAAGGTGAATGATTTTTTTTTAGAATTTTAGGGTTGAAATTTCAAGAAAAATATAGCCTACGTCTTCAGAATACATAAAAATCTAAGTACTCGTATCCAACATTTTAAAGCATATTTATAGAAAATAGAACGATCAATAATAATGAACGCGTAAGATAACTCTCAAACACGAGCTACTTGCCTAAAACATGCCAAATAAAAGCAAAGAAACTTCAAAGTTATCTCATGTTACCTCCCACGCCAAGACATACAACATTACAACGGAAAAGAGAGAACATCGCCACCTTTGCAAACAGTATCATCAATGGAACAACTCCCTATGAAATAAGTTTACTAAGTATACATTCAGTTTACTTATTTTTAAAGATGATCTCTTTATTTTATTTAAATCTCTTCGTTTGTACAGGCATAAAGTTTGAAATAGAGGGATTTATTTAATTTGGAAAGTGCTCAGATACACATCAATCCGGAAGAACGAAGATGGAAGGAACCCTTCTTTGGAAACCATTAAGAAATTAGTGAAATCACTGCGAGTCATCTTTAACTCAATGGTATCTACCGACCTACTCGTAAGTAACGAACTTGACACTCCGTCATCCGTACCATACTAAGTAAAGAAGGCTTGCGCTTTCTGATAGAGGAGTGTCTTGTCTGGAGACCAAAGGCAAAAACGACTGAAAATTGTTAATTTATCTGACGTTGTTAATTATTTCACTATTCAATCGGCATATCATTTCTCAATAAAATCCAGAGACGTTGTATGTGCAATATTGGATATTTGTTGCCTATTTTATTTCCACTATATTATGAAGTATTGGTTTCCAAATAAATAATAGGTACTATAAAGTTATTATCACGCAGTAGAAACATGTTTAAGGAATTAAAGAATGTGTGAAGTTCTATGGAGTGGTACCGTTGTTGTATCACTACTTATTAGGTACATTAAAGGGTATCAGCAAGTATTTAAATTAAACAGGTAATACGGTAACATTTTTCACTCCAAAAAGTGTCCACTCTGCGAAATAATAATATTTACTTATCTACTTTCCTTTCCCCAAACCTCGGTCCCTTCTATAACTTTATTTCCTTAAACTTCGGCCACTCTCGGCAAATCTATTTGATTCCCCATTAAATACTTAAAACATCTTCCGAAGCATTTTAAGGGCTAATACGTGAGGTGAAACAGATTTCTCTAGATTTATCACATTTTAAAAAGGTTCGGGTACTTTTACAAGGAAATAAAGATCTCAATAAATGTAAATGTAATGCTCATCCGATTATTATGAGGTTCTTGTTATATTCGAACTTTGTCGTGGGTACGTATTGTAGTGTTTATCGACGACGAAGCGACGCTTCAAATACTCTTGTATTCGTCGTCTCACATGGTTACGGCCCACATGATACTAGTTTGAGGGATCTAAGTTTTTTTAACCGTTTTTATCTTGTTTTTTTTTTTAGTGAGATTCTGACGTTTCGGAAGCTATTTCTTATTTGTTACAAAAATGTGAGTGTGGCAGAGCGGTAGGAAAACAATGACCTCGCGCCGTCACACTGGTGTGTCAGAGTGGTACCCACTACCCCGTCACACAACTCTGTCTCTTCTCTAAAATTCGATTCATTTTTAAAAAATATTTTATTGTTATCTCTATGCGAATCAGAATTGACCGTAGTCCGAGCTTAATGTTTTTTAAGTTTCTTATTTTACTCAAGTAATTCTGTTAAATAAAAAATCCATTCCGTCAGTCTAAGAATTAATTATTTAGAAAAATAAAGCGACGAGTTAATTCGTTCCAGAACGGACGCGGCGCGTCTTCAACTAGATTATATTGTTTTGTTTTAAAAAGAAATGCGCTTTGTTTGCATAGTAATGGAAGTAATTGTAAGTATTTTTAAGACGCTTCAAAGTGATGTAATGCACTGCATAACTCCTATTGAATAAAAATAAAATTAATTTGAATTAGAGTAAACTAATTTTGTTTCTTTTGTTTAAATTAATGATTAATAATATTTTGGGAAGAAATTAAACTTTAACCTCTCATATTGCCCTAAATTTAATTTATAGAGAAAATGTCTCGAATTCCTTTCGAGAGCAGATTTCGTAGGTAGAAGAAAAATACCAAGATTTTAGACAACATTTTGTTTGTCTTCTAATGTGACGATCGGGTCGTTGTTCAGTTAGCACCTAAAGGAAACAGCCCTAATTTGGCACCACTACAGACAATGGTTCACCCTTGATGTGCACTTCTAAGTACGTAACAAACTTACACATAAGATTATCGCAACCGTTCGGCAGTAGTAAATCGTAGGCGGTAAGCGGTCGCATTAGAGCGCGTTTACAAAACACGATCCGATTTATTATTCGACTAAGTAAGTATGTTAAGTTATTAAATACTGTATCTTCGATCTTCGTGGCATCAAACAAAAACACAATAGAATATTCTACTTGAATTTTATCTCTCCTCCATTTGTGCATACACGTTGAATAAAAAACCACCTCATTAATGCAAAGCAACCCGAGTACTTAAACAATAATTATAGCGAAGACAAAACATAACTCGCTATGTTATTTAAATATTCCGTCAATCTGAGGTTACCATCAAGTGACGACAGTGGACAAACGTTGACCAATGATATATAATGTATCGTATGTTATAAAAGTGTCATTAAGCAGGCGCAGGCAGACTAGAGCGTCGCGTCTCGTCGACATAATCCTGGCAGACAGATGGCACCTCTAATACAGATTAATTGCTGCAACAGACGACGTGTTGCCGGATTGTCGATTCTCTAATACTCTACTGTTCCACTGACTTAGTTCGAGGGACAATCTACATACTCCTACCTAAGTAGATACTAACGCAATCTTTTTTTAATTTCTGTCCTTATTCCATATGATGACTAGAACCCCTTGATAGATACTCAAGAATAAGATAAAAATAAACTGAAACATATTGTCTACGATCGAGCTGGTAAACCATCTTTATACCAGATATATAAATATTCAGTAGTGAAATCAACCTAAACCTGTGTGGGCTAATTAAACTATGTATTACTAAAGAGGTAGAACTGGTCTGGCCCTGGTCTCAGTTTTAGAATGGGATGATTTGTCCCTCAAGCCATAAATATAACACCGATACATTCTATTCACAGCAAAACACCTATTCCCAAAACAACGAACAAACAAACAAACAAAGAAACAAGTGCGAACAACCGCGAAGCAAACAACGGGCCCTCTATTTGTAGAGACATTATAAATCACTCTATTCACGTCAAATACCTACTCTTTTCTTTATATCCTGCATTTCTCCTTTATCCATCGTCATAAAGCTTTCAACTAATGGATTTCGACAGTTTTGAATCGATTTTGTTAGCATTTCTATGGAAATGTTATATTCGGGATTCACTCTCTGTTTTTATTATTTTATCCTATAGCTCAGCTAAATCCGATTGGTAAGTACATACCTTCTAACGTAAACCTTCTAGTTATATGTATAATATTCGTTGCTGGTATTATAGGTCTAGAAATATTGTAATAATCCTACTGATATTTTACATGTCAAAGTTTGTGTGTATGTTTGTTACCTCTTCACGGAAGAATATTAAATCGATTGCCGTCTATGTAGGTTTACGCTGATGACTTTTATGAAAACTCAACGATTAACTTTGATTACAAGCTGAGTGATCGTGTCGTGATCTCCCGCGGCGCATGTCACCGAAACCGAAAGTCACGATCCAAGATCAACGAGTAATATGTCTAGTAAGAAATTATACGTACCTATTTACAATATTTGCATATCCTGTAGAAAGTATAACAATTATATCCGAATCACTGGGTTTCATCCTCACCGCCGTTTTACCTACAGAAAACGTCAAACGACCAATTTTCGAGCTATTCCTAATGCATAAAACTTTATGTGCTCTCACAAAATAAAGACCAGTCTAACGTGATCCCCGAACCCTTTAGGAAACGTACGCAGTTATTGGAAAATAAGAAAAATGAGGAATCAGGTTATGGTGGTGTTAGGCAAACTGTTAATTCTGAAGAACAGCTAAAACCTTTCCCCGTAACGAGGGGCGGTCATTAAGGGGTGGTTAACAACCTCTTCAAGTGTTACGGCCTTCATGTCACAATTTTAACATTCATTTATTTCACTTTTAATATATTGAACTTTTTCCACTGAGACAATTTCATTTTGTCTTCGCGTACGTAGAGCAACTTTTTGTTCTGTGAACCTGTCTACTCTGTCAAGACTTCTGTAACCAAAAATAAAATATTTTTTATCAAAATAAAGCCTTTATCTTAGAAATGCTAGTGATTTTCGATTCGCTAGGAAATTGTTTCTGCTCAATATTCCTAGGACGCGGGCGAGGCGCGACGCGACGATGCCAAATACTTACTGCATTCTAAATTCAAATATTTAAATTATTTCCGAACGCAACATTACGAATGGCAATGGTCCAATAAAGATTAAAATACGGTTTTTAAAATTGGGTTCTTTTAAGGAATAGGGTATTTTACAAAGATATTAGGTATACTCCTTAGTATTCTTATGCCTTGGCTAAAAAATCTGTTTCACAGGCTAAAAATACTAAAAAATATTTTCCCCCGACCCTTTCACTACATCATATAGATACATTATTATGTACTGACTGTTTGAAAAATATTTTCTAGAATACCTGTGAATGCAATTTTTTTTCTGTTCTAATGAACAGAAAAAAAAACGAAACCAGCGGTATATTTTCCTGAAACCTTCAGCAATAATGATTTACTTTGAATCCTAATATTCTCACGATATACCTACTTATGAACTACTCTAAATCTGTCCGTTCTTCTAAAGTTCTTCTTCTAGCGGTTCCTGACCGCTCTTCTACTTACACAACTCCTTTACCGCTCGCGGTGTAGAATTGTGGAATGCTCTGCCTGCTTTTATTCGGCAATCCAAATCTTTGGCTGTTTTTAAAGCCAATGTGTACAAGCATTACCTTGGTCTCGCTGAAGCTCGTCAATCAAACATATAGATGTCCTATTGTTTCATTGTACGTACTTATATATTTATGTGTTGGTATGTATTTTTTTATTACAAATTATATATTAATATATTTTATTATTATTATTTTATTTTATATTAGATATTATTTTAATATCTATTTAGTATTATCCTCCTTATATTTCCATCGCGTTATGAACAACCCACCCATCAGCTTCCTTAATTATTGTCCATCCAAAGGTTGCCTGGAAGAGATCGCTTTTAGCGATAAGGCCGCCCATTGTGCCATATTGTAACGTATTAAATATTAATTTTCTTTTAGCATATAGGTAGTTACTTAAGTTAGAATTAATTTTAATTTTGTTTTATTATGTAATCATTTTGTGTTTTGTTTTTATGGTGCAATAAAGTGTTTATCTATCTATCTATCTTATGCGGGTAAAACCATGAGATGTAGCTAGTAGGTATTAGGTACCTATTATAATGTGTACAACGGTTAGCAAGTTTCACTAGCACCAAGCTAGATATCGTTCAAAGGGAACCATACCTTTGTGGCAACGAAGGCAGATTGTAATTGATAATACCTACCTTGACTGCTTGATCATAGATATATAATACTTATACTACAATACAATACACTGTACATTGTGCATCGGAACTCTTCCTTTTCTAAACCCCTATGAAAAAACTTTACCTTTTAATAAGGGTTTTAATTTATAAGCTTCTTTTCTACACTAACTAGTTCATAATCATTTGATAGACGGCGCTTTTTTTTGCATTATAAAAATAAAAATATATTAAATAATAGTACTCAATAAAATTCAATTCAATTCGCGAAATTTGCGTTATTTTATAAAAAATAAAATAAAAAAATTACGTTTTTGGTAGTCGACGTTCAGTTTTACTTCATATTTTTTCTGTCATCGTTAGATTGAGGTTTATTTTATCATTTTTGTATCAAAATCCATAAAACTAGTTTTCCTATTCATAAATGCTTCATTACGTCAAAAGTATTTTTATAGATGATGGTTTAATGTGCACTCTATTGTATTATAAGTATTGTATCTCAGAGCTGTAGGTGTAGATAGATATAAGTAATATACCTATGTATTTAATTACCAAGTAATACCAGCCTCTTGACGTCGGATTATCTTCTTAATATTATAATACGCTGAAATTGTAGGAGATCTTAATTATTTGTATTAATTATGTAAAAGATACTTTATATTAATGTTAATTATGATTTGACTAGCTGTTCTCGACGGGATTACCCTCATAAATTCCGAAGGAATACCAAAAAAAGAAACGTTCAAAGTTCTTTTACTCGGCTGGAAATAGCGGCTTGGGTTTAACCTACTCGTATCTAACGTCGTCGGTATCAATCAATGAAACTGATACAACTATAGGTACACGCATATGACACTAGGTAGGTATATATAGTCCATTAGATTCCATTAGTTGAATAGAAGCCATAAAAATAAGAAATACCTACAATTGTATTAAATGAGTAGACGTTGTGACGATGACACGATGAAGCCTCACCAATCGTAATGATACATTTAAATCCAATCACAAATCCAATCACGATCGTAGGGTCAACGTCTATTATACTTATGTTTAGATATTATCTCATCATGTCAGATACGTTGACATGGTTCATTGAATTATGTCAAGTTTTAAATTAAATTCTGGATCAATAAAACTAAGTTTAAGTAATAGTGTAAGAAATAAGATTCTAGGATCGGTAATACAATTAGATTTATTCGTTAGACGGAACTTATGGAAGGTATAGATAGATAGATAGATAGAAAGATACGAGTAAGTGACCGAATAATTGAACCATTACGTCTCTCCCTTCGTTCCTCACTTTAATCCGGAGACCTTATAACGAACAATCCTCAAATAAATCTTCATTAATTTGATGTTACTTCGACGAATTTTGCTTCTATTTTATTACGACGAGGAAAAATACGTTTAAATTAATTAAAATTAGGTACAATTGTGAAATAAATAGCGTTTTTGAACAGTAAATCCGGCAAATCCACTAAATCGGCTCTACTAGGTTATATACTTTTAGGGTTCCGTATCTCAAATCACTTTCTGATCCGTCTGTCTGTCCGTGTGTCACCACCGATTTTCTCATGAAAGGGTGCACCTAGCAAGTTCAAATTCATACTAGATACTGAAGTCTATACATAGTTGATAGTCCCTAGTAAAGTAACATAAATAAATAAAATAAAATAAGCCTTATAGCAAACCTGGCCAACACCAGGCCCAACATGGCCAATAGAGGGTGTCCGGTCAACGCATTGTTACTGCCTGCTGGTTATTGTAGAATGGTAACACTGCGACGCGACAAGCTCACTGACTTGTTACCGTTTCCTTCTTCAATCATCGGCTCTTGTCGCGCGCGCAATGTTACTGAGTCATTTAGTAAATTTTCACCGCATTCTATAATTATTGAACTTTTTGTGAACCCGTTGCACACAATAAACTTTGTGTTCGAACTTAGTGCGTGTTTTTCCTAATTAACCCTCGAACGCGTACTAAAGCCTTTATTTTCTACTACATCATATAACAGTTATTACATGCCGTAATATTATATTATATTCAGTCCCTAATTAGATGTATAAAATTCAAGTTCCTGGATCAACACGATAAAAAGATATGGGCAAAACATTTTCGCAAAAATTTGTAATAAATACCAAAATTTACCTTAATTTTCACCTTTTTTTTTACATACATAGTTGAACCAATTTAGACAACGAAATAGGGGTCGAGTTAAATTGGTACGTACCATACCACGGCAAGGCAAGGGTAGAGAAAGAAAAATGAAACTAATGTACGGAACCCTCGGCGCGCGAGTACGACTCGCACTTGACCGGTTTTTTAAGGTGGGTTATTGGTAATTACCTATAATAGCAAGCCGTTGAGGGCTACTTCTCTGCAACATAACGATCTACTTTTGTTCTACGACTTTTGGAAATTCAATAAGTATAAAAAAATCCATACAAAAGTAAAAAATTCATTTCCATCAGTTCAAATAATTCGTCTACATCACGGAATCAATCTTAGTAGGTATCGTTATGGTATCGTGCGGTATGGTAGAGCGCGGGGGGATGTCGCTCCCACTCCCGGCCCGCGCCCGCCGGTCGGCGGTCGGCGGTCACGGTCAGTTGGTCGTGATTCGCGAAATGGCGCGTAACTCGTTACTAGGTAGGTATAGGTAGCATTACGTCGTGTAAGAATCGAGGCTCCCGCGGCCGCCAGCCGGCCGGTGTCATGCTCGTCATCGTCGAAAGCCTGCCGTGCAGCGCGAACCTGTTCCCGATGACGCCGCCCGCGCCGCGCGTCGCGCCATCCGGCCATCCTGTGAATACGCTAGTCTGTCTGTTCCTGTACTCGCCGACACCATGCTAGGCCACAGCCGCTTTCAATAGAGATTATAGTCTACCACGGCACAGTAGCCACCAGAGGAGGAAACCTATCCTGCTGCGAGTACGAACGACGACGCAGCCCGCGCGCTTGGTATCCTGACCGATGGATCAGACGTGGCGCAAGGCGACGCGGGCGCGGCGCGGCGAGCAGCGCGGCGGTACTGTGGCTTGGGCTTCAAGGGACACGTGAATAGTGTAGGTATAATGGTGCATGATGGTGCAATCGATAGCCTATGTTGATAGCAAAATAAATATAGCATTCGAAGTAATAAAACAAAATAGTGCAGTGTTATCAGTTACCACGTCATGTGAATGTATGAACAACTGAACCGGTGCGGTGTTTGTGTCGGATGTGACAGTGACAGTGAACGATGATGGTATGTAAATGATTTCAATTACCTATTGTAAATAGTTGCTGATTACTCTTTTTAAATACCTACGTTAAAAATAGGTATTAAAGCCATATAAGTACTAACATTTAAGTCAGTTCAGTACACCTACCACGAGTTGTTTACGCACTCGATGTAATGCACCGTATTGAGTCAACACATTAAACTTCAAAATTAGAATAGGACAACAAATGAGGCACGAAATAGATAGTTTAAAACAGTAATTCTTTCTCTCTATCTACATAAAATAATATAACAGACATCCTAAACAAATATTACAGACATCCTCGTGTATTGGCCGATACAAATTTTCAAAGTTTCGTGAGAAATCTATACTATAAATAAATACTCAATATGGCAATAGTGCGTAAACAACTCGTGGTAAGGTCTCAGCAGCGCCGGCGCACGGCGCCCGAGCGACGAGAGAGCGGCCGAGGTACGACGCGGGCGGCTCGGCGCGAGCGTCGTCGCGGCACGTGCTGGCGAGCGAAATGAATGCATAACCTTATTGACTTTTCACCGAATTATTATTATTTTCATAACACTACGTCATCAGTGTCACCGCGACTTTAAAATGATTATCATTGACTTTATTAATAATAATGATAGAAACTTGCAAAACAAATTTGTTCTTCGAAAAGAAATCATTAATTTGAAACAAGAGTGCAAAACGCAAAGCAAAAGTAAATAAGTGGTATAAGAATTTTTTTGTTTATTGCAACTTCGAATTTTAATGCATACGTACGTAAATACCTACGTAGGTACTTAGTTTCCTTAGTGAGTTCGTAAGGTGCACCACCAGTACTAGTCGCCACTACTAGTCGGTAAGGCATCCATCTCAAGTACTACTTAGGTAGAGTTATCGACTCAACGTATGTTTGAAACTGTCGAATGTTGGTATTCCTTTATATACCAAGACCAAGACCCAAAAGTGTCTCACTGCTTACTTACCTTTAGCACCTTCAGGTACGTACCGTAAACTTTCGACCCGATCGGGTCGGGCGCAGTGCGCCCCGCGCCGATCGCAATCGCGCGCGCACGCACTTGCCACATAGACTTAGAAAATGACTAGACAGTAGTAGAAACACTTAAATATTTTTTGGGATATGTAATATAGTAACAGTAATAAATTTTGAGAAAAGTCGTATAACAAAAATTGTTTGTGCACAGAAATGGCCCTCAACGGTTTGCTGGTATAGTTACCAATAACAGTTAAGCGTTTAGGTGGTTTTAAATGATGTTCGGTACAAATATGATTCCATTTCGATCTCGTTCTATTCTAAATATGTTCGGCTTAGCTACAAAACTACCTGTAGATATATGATATGTCCGGAAACGAGAGTAATATCTGAGTAGAATAAATATTTAGTTTTTGTAATAGAGTTGCAACACACGTACATACATACCTTACCTACCTCATGTTAAACTACACTATATTTCCAATTGAATGGAGTTCAATAAACAAAGAGGGCAATCATGCGGGGTTTGGAAGGATTCTCGCAGTCTACAGACCTTCTATCGGCCGATTTAATATTAACTATCGGTGAACTATAAGTCTGTGTGAACTTCTCTAGAGTGAAGGCATACATAAAACTAAACGGTGAGGCAAACAAACTATCTAATACTAGCAGCGCTCCGCGGTTTCACCCACGTAACTCTCGAGCCCGTGGGAATATCGAATGAAAATTAGCCTATGTTATCTCAATTAATCAATGTATCCTCAAACCAAGTTTAACGAAAATCGGTCCAGTAGTTTCGTAGCCTATACAATTGAAATAAACAAACAATGGAAATCTTTTCTCTTTATAATATTATTAGTACAGAAAAGTGTACCTACTTTTAGTTAGATATCGGGTAACAAATCGCTGGTCTAATCATTGCGTCCGCGTCGCGCGTCGCGCGTCGGCGTTCCCTTTGGTACATCTGAGCTGCTTTGACGCCGCGCCGCCGCGCCGGTTCAACGGAGAAGTTGGAAATATCAATAAGTTTAAAGTATTATTCTTTGACATGGTGAGAGAACACCTGCATGCGACGCAGAAAGTTGCAGATTCGTTTCTAGCTGTTATATATTACAAATATTTGTTACAAATCTGGGCGTTTCTATATTTGTGATTACTTGATATAGGTATATTTACAAAATAAAAGTTATTTATGTTTTAGTATTTTGTTCGTTATATGTCATATCACAAGCCTAGTTGATTAGTTTGGAGCTAGATGGTGCCGTGTACAATGTTTTACATTATTTAGTCTGTGGTATGTCCCATATCACGGACACTATAGAGGGACTATAGAGGTCCCAGACCTTTGCCACCCTTTACAATAACAAGTTCTATCAAAATATGATGTGAACACCAAACCGGCGATCACCCTGTCTGCACTATAAAATGCAGCCAAGGACAACCTCCGATTTGAATAGATGATCAACTACAGGAGAAAACTATTTGGGCTACTACGATGAGAGGTAGTGGACTGGCTTCTGGGAAACTATGGATACAATGGCGTCTGTCGTAACAATGTCCAAAAGACTTGTACAAATTATAATCACTATGTTTTATTAATCTGAACCTTGTCTTAATACTTATGGCTACACGTAGTATGTACCTACATTAAAATATGTACCTATAACATGGAATAAAATGTATGAACCATTACCGAGGATGTTTATTACAGGATGTCGTTAAAGTGGTACAAACCCCGCAATGTATTAGGACCGTGACGTAAAACACGTACATAAAATAACCATCACATCACTCGGTCTAACGCGCGCTTTACATAATACCAAACAATCTGGACAGAATTCAATAAAAAGAAATGAATATATTTAAATACAAACCGATAGGCTGTATATCGGTAAGTATATGCGTACAGTCTTGAAAACATCTTGTTTCAACCAAATATTGAATACCTACGATAAACTTAAAGAATGTAGATAGCTGCGGAGCAGTTCGACTCTTGGAATACTATTGGAAACTAGACACGGATTTTGTTTATTGAAAACCCCTAAATTAGCAACTTGTTATGTTTCGGGACTTACGCTAGTAAAACCGCGGGGTGCAGCTAGTTAACTAATAAAATTATGTACAAAGGTGACTTCTTAAGTTGTTACAATATAAGTACAGTAATATCGTGTGAGCTAACGTTAAGGATCTGTAGCGTACCTTGACCGGCTACCGTCGTCGTGTCTGTTGACTCGACACAATACATTGGGGTGTCATTATAAGTCTATTGTTTTATTTATTGAGACGTAAAATTATATAAATGTGCACCGAAGTGTTAACGGATGGTAGCAGGTAAAGGTACGTTATAGATTCAGCCCATAAAGGAACTGGTCAGATGTAAGTACTTCTGAGCACATGTATTATTTTTGACCTACACAAACTCCAAAAACTCATTCATTAACTCACCCATTCATTGACCCACTCATTCATAATTTGTTATTGAATTATTCCTAAAATCTACTAGCCAGGTGAAGTGAGGAAATGAACCAGGAGCAATGAGCGATGCGATGGCCGTATCTGAAATAGAATGTGACCACAGTAAACAAGAAGGCAGACCATCAACGTAGGAGTATGGTAATGAATGCACGCGTGCGATGTTTGCCCACTGTCCGTCCGCTACACCAACCACACTACTGTGTCCCTCCCTACCCCCGCGCCGCCCCGTCCTCTCCGCCCCCTGCAATGCGGCACTGACTTTATTGCCGCGGACGCGGGACCAGATATTATATTAACAACCGCTATATTACTATGAATTTAGGAATATATTAGAATATACTGTTTGTTACTTACCTTAACTAAGATATTAGAATAGAAAAAAAATTGGAAATAAAACCTTTTTAAATTATTTTGTTTCGGGTGCGGTTTGAACCGACGCCCTTCGTTGGGTTTTCTATTTAAAAATATCATCAATACTGTATAAATAAAATCCTCGATATAATAGCTTAAAACTAAAACGTCTCAGAAACAGGACATTCAAAGAAACACGATGTCCGAGGTATTTTCAAATAGCCAGCTGTCTCTCTGAAACTCTTTATAAGTTTGGTGTGAAGGCACTATTTGTTCGTCTCTATGCTCACTATCTATAAGTATACTGGTCTTAAAAACTCTTTAGAAGTCAAAAAGTTGTATTACTTTCTGTTGTTTTTAAATTAAATATTGAGTCGATATAAACAAACGAGGGTAATCTATTTTTTTCGTTCCAAAGGTATTTGGTACAGTTTAAATATTTTTTACGTTTACGTCTAGCAACACACTTCGATACATGGTACTTACTATGCAGTATTATAGACACGGTGCATCTCGCACTTGGCTCAAGTCGTAGCTATTTGAAGATACAACAATTGTACAATATTTGGCTGTTGTATAAAATCATAACGAATTAATATTGTTTTATATTCTTGTCTTATTTTTGTATCTGTTTCTGCTTCCTTGTTTCCAACGAAGCATAATGTCGTTCTCTTCCTTTCCGTCATTCTCTTGTTGGAAACGTTCGTTTTCCAAACAAAATGTAATATAAAACGGCGTATATATTAAACAGAGGCAATCAACATATATTTATGTATGTATAAACCAGGCTAAAAGAAACATTTTTATATTTATTTACCGAAACTTAGATTCAGATTAGATATTTTGTACCTACATTTAATAAACTGAATATTGAATACACTTAGTAAATTTGCCATACCCACCTGAAGTGGGAAGTGGCATAAAAAAGAAACAGAGTAATTACGACATAAATTATTATATTCCGATTTAGTCCAAATCAGTATCACAGAATTTCACCCCTAAAAGTGTACCCATTCAGGAAGAATTAATTTTTAAAATTGTTTAGGTAGAGGTACGTATGCAATGTTTTGAACTCGGCCTCAATTCTTTGTAAGTATAATGGTATGAAGTATATGGGTATATAACTACACTAGCTGTTGCCCGCGATGTACGCGTGGTATATATAGTCCAAACTTCCTCTTAAATCTATCTATTAAAAAAAACACATCAAAATCCGTTGTGTAGTTTTAAAAATCTAAGCATACGTAAGGACAGACAGCGGGAAGCGACTTTATTTTATTATTATTTCATACTATGTAGTGAAGTAAAATTAAAACCGACTGTAGCAAGGTGAAATGACCACACTTGAGGCATCCATTTCAAAAAGTTCCAACAAAAAGTCACAGTATGTCCTAGGAAGACTTAGTTGACCATACTTCTTTTTCCTAGTTCTTTACATTTGAAAACCAAACTACTGAACCGATTTTGAAAAAGTATTTTCTTACATATATCTTTCTTTTCAAATCAGATTATATATAAAGGAGTTCTGAGGTAACAAACGTAAAAAATCCAATGAATCGCGACCCCGTTTGAGAATGACTAGGTGTCACAGAGTATTATCAACATAAGACTAGTTTACGTAGATACGTCGTCGTAGTAAACCACAAGGTTGTGGTCGTCTCTGTTTGTTTCCTATTCTTAGCTCTTCGCACATTCATTTACATTTAAACATTATTAAATGTTGTTGCGATTTTTAGGTACCTACCTATAGTAAAGTTGCGTTTGGTCTCTGAAGCGTCACAGTGAAACAAACATATATACATATTTATACACTTGCCTACCTAATTCTGAATGACAAAGCAAATATGTCTGTTTTATTTTCTATTTGTGGTTTCGATATCTTAGCAGCACCACGTATATGAGCCTGGAGTTTTGCGGGTAGTTCTATTAGAGGTGACCGATAAAACAAAAACAACACCACGTACTCAAAAATATTTTAACACGTAAAAATAATAGGTATAGGTTTTAACAAATATAAATAAATTTAGGCCTTATATCTACCTATTTTAAAACAAAGTCCGCCGTGTCTGTCTATGCAATAAACTCAAAAACTATTAAATATATATTTCTATATGGTTATCATTAATAGATGGAAATGTTTATTTAGTACGACTACGTACGAGTGCTAGTTTTGTTTTATATACTTACTAAAACCTTCCTCTTTAATAATTCTACCTATTTAAAAACCGCATTCAAATCCGTTGCTTAGATTTAAAGATCTAAGCATACATAGGGACAGACAGCGGCAAGCGACTTTGTTTTATACTATGTAGTGAAGGTGCCAATACGAAGCCGGGGCGGGTCGCTAGTACATAAGTATTTTGGTATTCATAAGCTAAACAACATGCGAGAGCTGTTTATTGCTTTAATATCATTCAAATATTAATATCGTTCTCATTAATTAAAATATTATGATTAGTTATGAATACTTCAGGGACTAAATACATTTACATGTTTATTCTACATCCAATTAAAACATAAAATAAACTGGAACGACACAAATAAATAAATAAATTACCTAAGTAATTATAATATCATAATCTTGTACTTACATAACGCAGCTACAGGATGTTCTCTCGCGGCTCACGGCTCACGGCTCACGCTCGCGTACTGTATCCGTCTGTAAACAACCGTATACAGGATGTGTAAATACGAGCCAGAAACGTTGCTGCCGTAGAGATATCACATATTATCTGTACGGAAACATTGCCTGAGAATACACAGAAATTGTCATATTTAAATCATGATAAAGTAAAGTTTGTTCAGAATTATAATAGACAAAGGTCATCCTTAATTGACGACCAGAACTCCAGTTTTTTACTGGAATTCTAGTGATGCAAAATAAAACAAAAACCGGTGTAAAATGTTGTAACATATTGACAGAAATATTATAATGTAAAGTTATTAAATTCTGTGAGCACAGGTCACAGAATTTAGCACAAGTCGTTTACGCACTCGATCAAACGTGTACCGTATTGAGTATTTCCTACTTCTACGAACTGGGATCGGTCAATATGCGAACAGTATCTGTGTTTTCGAGGACCAAATATTATTACATGTAGATAGCTGATAGACGGCGTGATATCCACGTCGCGGTTCACGTATTGCCCGATGTTCTTTCTATAGCCACTGTATGTTATATATGTCTATGTAAGTGACACGACGCGCGTCGCACGATGCTGTACACATATACCCGTACATTCTCTAACTAAACATAACATTCACGGTACAATCAGTTATTAATTACCAGTAATGTGTATTACAGATAACATAACATGATACTCGCGTGGTAATGTCTTTCTGACGTCATTCTATGTATTTTGAAATGGTATGTTGTGCAAAATTAACACAATTCTACGATGGCTCATTATGAACATAATTAGGTAAATTTTCCTACAACCAGTTCGAATAATTTCTCGGATGGGTGAAACCCGTGTTGACTCAGCAAATTAACTCATAAGTTTTCGGTTTTAAAATACCTTAGAATTCAATAATCTAATCGGGCTAGTCACAATAATCCTTTTGGAAATTGACTTACATATTTTTTTACAAAGCCCTTATTCGAAAACAAAATGCTTTAGACTAAACAATAAAACATCTATGTATGTATTTTATAAGAGCGCAATGCACGTCGCGGTCGGGTCCCGAGCGCGGTCGTGCGACCTGACCGGACGCCAGCGGTCTGAGCGGTCGCGGTCTATCGGCTTCCTATCGCGGTCGACACTTCGCCAACTTCAGGAAATACAATAAAACATCCTTTATCTGATAGCGATGCTTACATTCGACGTTAGATAGATATAATCCCGGCCAACGAATGATGGCCGCCGGCGGAAATTGGTGGGGATGGTTTGCGCATGTAATATCGCATCAATAATTATTTTGCCCAATCAGAAAAAAAACATTCCTTTAAATACTATTACCTACCATATCCATAATATCCATAATATTTATTCACTGTAATTTCTATATAGATTTCAATATTAGAACTGTTTATTAATCTATAAAGTTTCCAAACTATTCGGGAAAATCTGGGAAAGATCAAAACAAACTTCTATCGTCTATGAATGTTTTGGACGTCTAATTTTCTTTGCTGTCAATATCAATACTAGGGGGAATAGAAACAACTATTGACTATTGATCTTATATTGATCGATAATCTATCACTGTCACTTTAAACTGTTAGATTTCTGTGAAATCTATATTTTCTATTGTCTTTGGCGCGAACTTTAAACCACGGAACTAATACTGTCCACATTACGGAACAAAGGTACGAATATGGGTTTCTTTGCCTACACCAATGATTACCAATTTTTCTGTCTAAAGTTGTACTTTTCGGTCTGGGTAAAGTAAACTGCGCGGCTGCAATGTTAACCGGTGTGATGGTAATTTTTTTGTGCGCGACAGTACTTAGATGACTAAAGACGTGCGGAAGCGGGAAAGAGCGCGACTGGAGACGTGTGTGCGGAACAGAGAGCGATGATGTCAGCAACTGACCCTCCCTTCACTCCTGTCCCCCCGCCAAACAGACCTTAAATCGACTTCTGTGCATACCCCTTCCACTTTCCGGCAGCGGCCATCATTCGTTGGCCGGGCTATACACAACTACGTATCGGAATACGTACGGACGGAGGTAGTCAATCGTCAATAAGTAAAATTGAAAATTATTACATGTCTTGCTTTAATGGCGACGGACATTTGGAATTTGGTGTCACCAATAATCTTAATATTAGTACCTACTACCTACTGACTCAACAAAGAGGATATTACAAGAACAAAATCAGTAGAGTTTAGTGAATAGTGCAAGAGAGCAGGAGAGCAGGTGAGCAGGTGCATGCCATTACAGATGTACTGTCGTCGCTCGTTGACAACGTAAGCGGCTTTTTTCTCCGAACGGAGTTTTCTAGAAAAACTGACGGAGAAATTGAGACGACTCCCATTTCGGTACATGTGCCGTGAAATTTGTTTACTACAATAGATCGATTCAAGGCAGACTTTTTACTTTTAATCAGCCGATAGTTGTGCACTTGGGAACTGATTAATGACTGGCATCATAATGGACCTGATGCTACTTTTACCACATGAGTAACGTGTAACGTACATTTTTCTTAGGCCTAAAAACTGATATCGCAGTTGGAATACAACTTGCTATGTTATCCGTTGCCACTCTGAACAGATTGCGCGATCGAATGTTATCAAGCCCTATCGGGTGATGGTCTTATTTGTAGTCTACATTAGCCCTTATGTAGGGTATGCGGTGAGAACGGGAATAAGTTTAATACACTACTAATTTCAGGTACAGTAATTTCAGTCTTACATCGTTGATTTTAAGAGCTATAATGTAAGAAAACTACAGAAGCTTCTATATAATTGCTATAATAGGTTGTGATTGCACTCGTCCACTGAATTTAGATTTTACTTTTATTTTTTCTTAGGTAGAATAGTACTACTGTGTTTTAAATAAGTAATTTTTTATTTTGTTCAAAGTTAAACTTTGAATCAGAAAATATTGAGTTTTATTTAGTACAACGCCATTAATAATAAATTGTAAAAGCATGCCTCTCGGGCAGAGTAAAGAGAACTATAATTAAATTAATTTGTAATAACATCAAACTACGTACCTACCTAGCCTACTTACCTAAATACGCAAATAATGATTGATTGATTAATTTAATTAACCATTAGAACTGTAGATTGAAAGCTCGCAATCGCTACAACACCTCCTTGTCGACCGACGCGTGACGGCCGGCATGCGCCTATGTTCACTATGATTCACATCAAATATGGCTTGGACAAACATCACACCGCATAGTCCAATGACAGCTGAGCAAAACTCACTAATTCCGAATTTAAACAGCTTACTTAGTATTTTTATAAACCTTTCGAAATCCTATATTATAGAGAATTGGTCAGGCATTAACCAAAGCCAGTAATAGGCCTAACAACTCAGACAGAAAAACAATTCAACTAGATCTCGACACATTATCCCAATATATCATAAAAGTCCAATATACGCTAGCATAAGTAAGTAGGTAAGTATATACATATATATAAATAATGCAAGTATAAAAACGAGGTACATTAACTTTGGTAGACCTTGCTTTATTGCCCATTACGTTTGACCGACTCTAGCGACTCAAGGAAAGTTAATTATGTGTTTCCATTAGCTCCCTTACTAAATATACCTACGTTATGTAAACTTGATTTCGTCATTAGATAATCATTTTATTTGTTTAGTGGTTAATGAGAACAACAATAATTAGTTTTGTGTACGTACGTTAGTAAATAAATATGAAAGGCCTGAATGTGTATTTAGTATTTGTTATTATGGCGGTAGCGGAAATACATACGTAATCTGTGAAAATTAAACTGTCTAGCCATCACGGTTCATGAGATACCTGCCTGGTGAAAGACAGACGGACGGACAGTGAAATATAAGTAATAGGGTCCCGTTTTACCCTTTGGGTACGGATTACGGAACCTTCAAAAACCAAATCTAATTTTTTTATAAATAAACAGAATGCCTTTGCTTGTAAGTCTTGTAACATACTAGATTATAGACTCACCGGACACTTATGATAAACAATGAGAATAAAGAATTAAAATTATTGTAAAACTGCGGAGTATAACTAGTATTTCACTATAATCATTATACTTACCTACCTAGATCAAACTAAAGACGGCGGTTGAGTACCGCGCGCCTGTATGTCTGCCATTAGCTCAGTCAGCGGGGTTATTCCGCTACCAACTCTGATGGCAGCGCGTTGGAAGAGTGGGCGGAGGCCGAGAATCTTACTCTTATACACGACCCAAAGCAGCCAGCATCCTTTCGCATACAACCCGGATCTGATTTTTGTAAGCAACAACATTTCCGCACTGTGTCATAAGAAGGTCCTCCCTCCCATCCCTTCTACGCAACATAGGCCGATCAACTGCCTATTCCAAGCCGCTTATTCCGACCCACAACAGTCCCCTTTAGGCGCCGCTTTAACTTCTCTAAAGCAAACTGGGAGTCCTACTCACGGGAAATCGACTCTCTTTTGCAGGAGTTGGAGGCGATACCCGACAACTATGAGACATTTGTCAACGTTGCGCGATCAGTATCTCGCAAAGTTATCCCCCGCGGTTGTCGTACGTCATACGTACCCGGCCTGAGCCCAGACTCGGCCCAGTTGCTCGCCGACTATGAGTCCCTCTACGAAAAAGATCTTTCTCTGAGGAAACTATATTCGCTGGGATTGATGTCACTAATCGGCGATACGCGTAAGGACAGATGGATGACTCTTGTGTCCTCAATTGATATGACCCACAACAGCAAAAAAGCTTGGTCCACAATAAAGAAGCTTACTGGGGACCCCCCGAATGCTATTCTCCCAGGTCAAGTCACCCCAGACCAGGTAGCACACCAGCTTCTCGTGAACGGTAAGCCACCCAACCGCCCACCAAAAATGCGCAAACAAAGGTTTCCATCTTCCACCAATAACAGAGTCAGTACTCCCTTCACGCTTGCCGAACTAGCTCAAGGCATCAAATCGATGCAAAACGGTAAGGCCGCCGGAGTGGACGACATAACGGTGGAGCAGATGAAGCACCTGGGTCCTGTTGCGATTAATTGGCTGCTTACTCTTTTTAACGGGTGCCTGGAATGTTGCAAGTTGCCGAAACTGTGGAGAAAAGCCAAAGTTATTGCTCTCCTTAAGCCTGGTAAATGCCCAAAAGATCCTAAAAGCTACCGCCCTATTTCATTACTGTGCCACTCATTTAAACTGCTTGAACGGCTACTCCTAAACCGACTCTCCCCCTTTATTGACCCTGATCTAATTCCCGAACAGGCAGGGTTTCGCCCCGGTAAATCACTGACACCAAACACTTCCTCTACGCGGATGACCTCGCACTCGCAGCTCAGTCGCCAAGTTTTGAGAAGGCCGAAAACCTGCTAACAATTGCGCTTGAGAAGCTCGACACATACTACGCTGACAATGCCCTAAGGCCGAATCCGTCCAAGACTCAGTCTTGTGTCTTCCATCTCCGCAACCAACTAGCGAATCGAGCCCTCAAATTATCATGGCGAGGCGTGAAAATAGAGCACTGCCATGCTCCGCGTACCTTGGGATCATGCTCGACAGAACATTGACATACAAGTGGCACTGTAAGCACACTAAAATGAAAATAGGGTCGAGGAACAACATACTACGGCGCCTCACAACAACATCATGGGGAGCAGACCCACATGTACTACGCACGACCGGTTTGGCGCTCTCGTTCTCCGTTGGTGAATACGCGTGTCCTGTATGGCACCGCTCAGCCCATACCAAGGAGATCGATGCAGCGCTCAATGAGACGTGCCGTATTATAACAGGGTGCCTCAAACCTACCCCACTCAGCATGCTCTACCCTCTTGCTGGTATAGCTCCACCTGGTGTCCGTCGTGAAGTGGCATGTGCAGTGGAAAAACGCAATCAGGAAACTGATCACCGGCACCCTCTGCATAACCACGAAACGCCACAGCGGCGCCTTAACAGCCGTAAGAGTTTTCTCCGGCTCACAACCCCTCTGGGCTGTACCCCTGCTGAGGCCAAAAAGCAACTGTGGGCTCCCAATTTTCCCCCTCCACCAGACTTCATTTCACCCACGGAATCCCTGCCTGCTGGCGGTGACCTGCAATGGCCAACCTGGAAGTCCCTAAATCGCCTGCGGACCCAGGTTGGCCGCTGTAAAGAGAACATGGCTAGGTGGGGTTTTTCCAGATCGGACACTCTGTGTGAGTGTGGGAGGGCCGCCCAAACGATGGCGCACTTGACGGCCTGCTCTCTCTGCCCTGTTAGCTGCTCTGCAGACGACCTCAACAGGGCAACAGATAATGCGATTGTCGTGGCTAAGTTTTGGGCGGGAGTGCTCTGATCAAGGTGTATTGCATTGGCCGCCGTTGACACGAAGAAGAAGAAGATTAGCTCAGTAATTACTGCACGCTATAGCTTATGTCGTGCTATATAGTTAGTTAGTTAGCTAATAACATATTATAATATTGCTACTCGTAATGCACCTCATTAATCATTGATAGACGCGGTTATTGCTAGATCAAACTTTGATGGCAACGCTCGACGCTCCACGCTCGACGCTCGCGTTCATATACCTACCTACCTACATTTCCATAATAATATGTTTCGATTAGATATTGTCTTGATTGTACATATTATGATTAACGAGTAAGTAATTGTTATTTGCGTAAGTAATGTAATATATAACCAACATATTTGGAAAGTAAAACACGTTCGTAACTAATATGCTAATACCTAAACATAGATGCTACTATGTCACGTAAACGCGCTCCGGACCAACTGACCACACAATCACACCACTAGTGGTCAGTTGAGACGAGTCGATTCCCATCTGATCACAATGTAGTAAGTAAAAATTATTGTTTTACACAGACAAATAGACAAGTCTAAATTGCATATGACTGAATGTTTTTCGTTTTCATAAACATTTTTGAAACTTTAAAAGTACCTAGGTATATTATTTTTATATAAAACTAGCTGCTATTGCTAGGGCATAAACTGTGCGAGCAGGATACACATGGATAGCTGAGGTCTGACTTACCTGAAGGGATCCATGGAGGGTCCCGCGTGGTCAATGACCGGTCTCTGCACATCCACGTGTATTTCACTTATCACACACACACACACACTTGGAGCACACGTTTCACTCATCGTCTAAATAACTCACAGCTTAAAGTGTTGGGTTTTCACCGGTAATTTCCAAAAAAGAAAATTCAGTCCGTGTTAATACAAAAAGGCGCGGCGCGAAGAAAGTACACGGACGCCACCAATTGTCAATTTGACACACATTTTTCTTTCGACAAATTACGGCATCGCGCGACTTATGGATAATGCCGCCTTGATTTAAAGGTTGCGTCAAAATACTCAAACCACCGGTGTGTTCCAATTCAATTAAACATAATTGTTTTTTATTTCGAACATGCATGGAAATATAGTCATTATTTTCGAAAAAAGAACACGCGAAGTATCGAATTTGTCCGTAAGACAAAGAAAATCAAATCCTTTGCAGGAGCGTTTTTTTCTTTTTTCGGTCGCAGAGCGAAGTTGTGGCTTTGCATAATACGCAGGAGCGTTTTTTGAATTTAGAACATTAGAACGCTCCAGCAATGTTGTAGGAAACGGCGTGCTGGGTTTATTAAATACTCTTTTTTTTGCTATTAATTATGGCTTCGCACGGCTTGTGCATTTAGCCAGTGTCAAGTTATATTTTGCATCAAATTATGACCCGATTTTTCATAAATCGGGCCTAAAGTGTTTCAAAAAATTCAAAGTCGTCATAGTCCGTCAAGTCAGGGGCTGTAGTAAAGCGGTGGCAAGTTTACCATAACCTTAATAGGAGATTTGGAGGCAACGAGAAAACTTCATGTTTGACACTGATTTTTACTTTCACTACACTTGTGCACTTTCACAGAACCTACAAATTGCCTTTACAATAATAGCAACGTGTTACCTAAAAATAAAACGTATATTAAACATACTTACCTTATTCGAAGCCTAATTTAATAATGAAGCAGAGATGTATCTCATTATTAAATTAGGCTTCGAATAAGGGAAGTATGTTTAATATACGTTTTATTTTTAGGTAAAACGTTGCTATTAAACAACTGTACCGTTATTCGAAGCCTAATTTAATAATGAGATACATCTCTGCTTCCGTTTCCTGTTTTCTGTCTCTTTCCCTCCTATATGTCGGATATTTGCCTTCTCTTTCACTCCTTCCCACCATCACCCTAGCTCACTTCTATGAAGGAGGCTAATTTTCTTGTCATTCGTGTCGATTGTTTTCCCACCAGGCAGAATTTGACTATTAGGCTTCGAATAAGGTAAGTATGTTTAATATTCGTTTTATTTTTAGGTAAAACGTTGCTATTAAACAACTGTACCGTTATTCGAAGCCTAATTTAATAATGAGACCTGTTTGTTATCGCCTGGTGGTGATGGTGAAGGAGGGAGCCAATGTGACTACTGTTTACCTACATAATGTGTAGAGCTACATCGACTAGCTGATAATCTGATTAGATCAGCAAAAACAAAAATCTATGAAACAAAATGAGTAAGTATAAATCAAAGTCATACATAACAATGAACAATTATTTAATGAAATACAAAATAAAACAATTAACTACTTCTTGAAATAATAAATTCAATTAATTACTTAATCAATAACTTCAAATAAATTAGAAATATCATTTTGCCTAGAGTTGCTAGCTTTTGCAAAATCTCACGACAATAGAATCTTCTAAATGTATTTTCAGATCTCCAGTTACCTCGGGCTAATATGTCGTCAATTGGACAACATTCAATCCAACTCTTGGAGGCGACGGCGGCTCTAAAACTTCCAGCAGATGCCTCAACGCCAGACTCCTTTAAAACGTTTCTGATCCATCCGCCAATGATACTTCTCGTTGCAGGTTTAGCTTCCCCACAGGTCGAAATAAATAAATTTTCACAATTGATTGTTTTTCTTCTTTCACTTCCTACTTTTATTAATAGTTTTATCCAATATACAGGGTCAAGATTTTTATTTTCTATATTTTGAAACAATCGCCAGCCTGACTGCCGTTTGTCTGCAGTATCAGTTTTTGATCCAAAGGCAGGCCACAATATTATGGAATTATCGACTGACTTATGGATTAAAATGGTGTTATAAGCTAGCCTTTCTTTTTGGTGTAAGTCGGCTTAGAAAGTTCTGAACCGCTGGGACGATTAACAGAGACATTATTTTCTGTAGCCCACTTAATCCATCGACGCCAAGCAGGCTTGTACGTCTTGATCGTAGAGGGGCGCCAACTCTTCATGAGCAGGGTTTTCTGATTGGAAGACCATGTGCTTAGGTGTTCATCCCACCCCCACATTTCCATACCTGAAGTTCCATCTGATGAACTTTCTCGGGTGCTGACCCCGTTGACACGTCTACCAGAACTTGTGGAAGGTTCTTGATGGTCCACGGCGGCTCCAACGTTCTGCTCTGTAAATCGGCGCGCCAAAAGACTTTCTCCCAATTCGGAGCTACCACTAGATATGTTCCCCGACAGCGGTGTAGGTTATGTAATACTTTGGGCATTAGGAACGGCGGGGGAAATACCCACGCTAGATGATAGTCCCAGTTCAGGGATAGCGCATCGTGGATCAGAGCCTGTTTGTCTGAGTAATCCAGCGTGCAGTATGTCTGTACTACTCGAGCTAGTCGCGAAGCGAATAAGTCTATCACAGGAGTCCCCCAACGCTGAAATATCTGCAACGTGGCCTGAGGTAGAAGATGCCACTCCGGTATTCTTTTCAGTCGTGATAACCGATCTGCTTCTGAATTGTAAAGGCCCGGGAGATGGTATGCTACAAGATTCGTTCGATACAATTCTAACAGACGGTAAATCTTGAAAGTTAAATCTAAGAGCACAGGGGACTTTGTCCCTCCCTCGTTGCGTAAGTATGCAACTGCGGTCTTGTTGTCGGATTGTAAATGAACAAAGGCTGAGCGAAGACTCGGACCGTGTTTTTCTAAGACTTTGAGGATGACCAGCAACTCCTTCCGATTGCAATGAAACTTCTTCTCCTCTTCTGACCAAGTTCCCGAAATGCTTGTGTTGTTTATCCTTGCTCCCCAGGCTAAGTCTGACGCATCTGTCACTATATAATGAGTAGCGTTGGGCTCGTGAATCTGAGAACCGGCGTAAAGATGTCTGAGCCACCATTCCAATTCCGATCGACTGGGTTCGCTCAACCTGATCGGTTTTTGGTGGAAGCGAACAAGATTGATAGTCAATTTCTGAATCTGTCGATAATGCAATCTGCCCTGAGGAATGACGAAGCTGGCAAAGTTCATCAATCCTATTAGACTCTGTAACTCTCGAAGTTGCAAGGTCTGTTTGTTCAAGGTATTGAATATCATTGCCTTCAATTTGTCTTGCTTCTTTTGTGGCAACGATTTGTGATTTAACCACGCGTCCCAAATGATTCCTAGAAATTCTATGGACTTGCAAGGTTTTAGAGTCGATTTTTGGTGATATAACCACGCGTCCCAAATGATTCCTAGAAATTCTATGGACTTGCAAGGTTTTAGAGTCGATTTTTGGTGATTTACCTTCCATCCTAGGTAGTTTAGGAGGTCTAGTGTTAACTGTACGTGACGTTTTAGAGCGTCCCGATCTCTGTTGGCCAAAAGAAAATCGTCTAGATAGACAATTAGGCGAACTCCGTGTTGACGAAGGATTTGCGCAACCCAATTGCTTACTTCGGCAAATGTTCTTGGAGCAGAACTCAACCCGAATGGTAGGCAGTTCATTTCTAGTATTTTCTGGCGATATAACAGCCGTAAGAAACATTTTTGAGATTTGTGAGTAGGCAGGTGAAAATAAGCCTGGGAAAGGTCTATTTTTGCAAGCCAATCGTTGGGCTGCAGGAAGTCTGGTACCTTGTGTATGTTTATTAACTTGAAGGGCTTCGTTATTACAAAATAGTTCAAGGCTTTGAGGTTGAATATTGGCCTCATTGTTCCATCCTGTTTGGGAACTAGGAACATGGGCGATAGGAAACTTGGTGACAGTGTAACCGTTGTTAGAACACCTGCGTCTTTCATCGATTGAATAACATCGTCCATTTCCGGCGAGGCCGGTGTGGAATGGTCGAGAGCTTTTAGGTCTGGAATGAGCAAGGGAGGCTTGGCACGGAAAGGGATACGTTAACCTGAAATAATCCTTAAGATGTGGTTTGGTGCCCCCACGTCCTTCCACCTTTTGTAAAATAGTCTTAACTGACCTGCCTGAAATGGACTCAAGGAGTCAAAATTTCTTAAACTTGCCGCTCTTATCCCGGTGGGATACAGGAGAGCGGTCACGGTTGTAATAGTCCCGTCTGTAGTCTGATGATGATCGTCCAACACCACGTCGATTATTGCTTGGTCTTCCACCACGGCCTCGAAAGGGCTTATTCGAACTTGTTACATAATTATCTCTAGTAGAAAAAGAGCGGGCGTTGCTCCCTCTTTTTGAATTTTGAAAGTTACTGTTATAGGGTACCGTATTTGATGTACCTGGATCGGTCTGCGGTGCAGAAGCGCGATCTTTATTACGAGGCCAAAACACTTTACCGACATTACCTGCTTTCTCCAACGTAGTTGTAAACATATCCGCATCGAACTTTGTACATGATGGCGGTATTTTTCTAAGCTGTGCCTTGTGTAATGGATCTCTAACTGAAGCTAGTATAGACTCTCGTCTTTGTTGAACGACCTCGGCTCTGTGGCGCATACCATCTGAATCGCATCATTTGAAATTTTGGAAAAATCACCAGTAACAAAGATTTCATTGATTTTATTGAAAATATCATCATACGACAGTTCAGGAGCAGTCTTACACCATGCTAGAAAGCTACGCAGCTCTTTTTCTAAATGATCCTTTTGTTTTAAAAGAGCGAAACTCAATGAAGCAAAGGCTTTTTCGGTATTTGCCAAAGTACGCGAGGTATCAAAACATTTAACCTCCTCATTAACTTCTAGTTCAGAAAAACCGGGAAAATGGCGGTAGTTCTTTTGTACTTCAGAATATCTAACATCGCGCCAATCAGATTGATTAAAACGCTGAATACTTTTCAATAAATCTAAGTAAGACGACGGTGTCGTTAATATGTCGGGATCTTTTAATTTCGTTGTAAGGGACAAGGAGATTTCTTGTTGATTTTCGTTAGTCATCGAATCATTTTCAGAATATAATTGACCGCTCACATATCCATTGACATTATCACTATCATAGTAATGATCAACACCAGTATCGTTCGCAAATCTACTTTTCAGATATTTCACTTCTGACACTAATCTACTAAATTATTTGTCGTTACGATTATGCTTAGATTTTTTATGGTGCCGCCGGCGGCGCTTAGATTTAGCACTAGAACTGGAGGAACTAGTATCGTATGATGAACTACTTGTACTTACATGACGACGTTTTTTGTTCTTTCTTGTTTGAGAAGGCATTGTCTCATCTACACTGGATTTACCCGGATCATTATTTGTATCCATTCTAATAAAATAAATATCTCTCTTTGCCAAACACAAATAACTGCAATAAACGCTAAATAATATGGAGGAAAAGATTGAACCCACTCAATAAATATGAAAAGGTAGGTAAATTTGAATTTACCCACAAAAATAAAAATTTATGCTATTACTCACTGCACCAGAGCAGGTCCGTTCGAAGCGAAAACAGCGACGCGAATGACAAGAAAATTTGCCTCCTTCATAGAAGTGAGCTAGGGTGATGGTGGGAAGGAGTGAAAGAGAAGGCAAATATCCGACAAATAGGAGGGAAAGAGACAGAAAACAGGAAACGGAAGCAGAGATGTATCTCATTATTAAATTAGGCTTCGAATAACGGTACAGTTGTTTAATAGCAACGTTTTACCTAAAAATAAAACGTATATTAAACATACTTACCTTATTCGAAGCCTAATTTAATAATGAGATACATCTCTGCTTCATTATTAAATTAGGCTTCGAATAACGGTACAGTTGTTTAATGTACTATTATTTTTCAAACAGGACTCATTCTTATAATATAAAAATGCTTAAATAATTTTGAGAATCCACGATATTACGATTTTCCTATAGAATCCATTTTGACGCACCATGCATGACACATTCTCTATTATATGAATTTGCCGGAAATAATGTTCACAATATTAAACTTTCCCTAATTACTTACTTAAATCTCAAATATGAAGCAGAAATAAATGTTCTAAATACAATTAAGTAAGTAAATACCGAAAGTAAATCAGTGTAAAATCCTTTGCTCTTTAAACACGAACAGTAGGTTCTACCTCTACTCGTTCTACGGTCATCACAGTCCAAATGAACCTTTGAAAACTAACTGAGAATATTTACACAGAGCCCAGTAGGTAGGTAGTAGGTACCTTATAACTTGTGAACTATGCCGGAGTATACCTATACATACCTACCTGACCTGGCTACCTTTACGTATGTACATTGTAGGTGTACTTATTTACTTAGGTAAGTCTAAAGTTTAGTTACCAGTATATTAGATAGAAATGTAAGCTTCTGTTATACAATTTAACCTGACCGACCTTTATTATTATCTACTATAATGAACGGAAACGTCTTTGAAATCGGTCGTAGGTCATTAGCAAATAAGTACCAAATATAACGTCATAACATGTAATAGAAGTAAGTAAAAAGAATGTACTTAATTTAACCTCTTTAGGATACACCTACATTTGTCAGAATTGTGTTGACTTGATATGAAATGAGGTGCTGCGTCTTGCAGGAATGTTTCAATGTGGATTTAGTAGAATCGACTTTATCTGACCTAGATGGATCTTTAAAAAATGTGCGGACTAATAAGTATCTAGGTTTTAATAAAGTCGAGATTTATAAAATCTTAGTAAACGCTTTATATTTTCAGAATATAAAGAAATAGTTTTATATTTCTTCACAAAAATCTAGTAATCATTAAGATTTTAAGTAACCCGTAAAACATAATTAAGTATACTTACTATCATAGACAATTAAAAACGCAGCTTCATTTACCAAAAATGTAGCTTATTAAGATACTTGAGTCGGATCTCTGAAACAAACTTTAAAACTTTGTACAAATTTTTAAAACATGGAGTTAATCAAGAAGATCTCACATTAAAAAAAAAGTCTACTGAAACATTAATAAAAGGTTTAAATTAAATGAAAAAATCACATTTTTATTAAACTAGTTCAAACATGTTTGACAGATTTTAACTAAAATCCAGTTATAATTATATTCCTATTAAGTAAATACGGTTTTTATTACAGTTGCTCTAAGAGTTTGTATGAATCGGTATTATTATTTAGCGACGCGCGACATGTCGTCGCCAATCATCAAGCTTAGAACTTTGTTTTAATTGACATAATATATTTGGTCTTCCAGTGTTATGGGACCATCTGCAAATGGAACATGCAGTACCTACTCCGCAGAGAGACTTAGAGACTTAATTCCATCTGCCATACACGACTGCTGTAGCCAATACATTAATATATTAGTCAGTCAACAACATCCTGAACTAGGTAATGGGACCACTCGCTAGTGGAACTAATTTACGATATTAAGACTGTGAGTGGGACATTTTGATAAACCTACGCAACAATTCTATTCAGTTCGTGAATTTAGAAATAGATTAAATTGAATTTAAAAAAATGAGAGAGCGTTTTAATTTCTAGATTAAATTTAACAAAACTAAATGATTCAGTTAAAAGTGTACACAATGTCTGTCCTGAAGCCACTCGTTGTCGCTGGAAGGTGGGACGCGAGTGCGGGAGCGCGCGCGGCCGTCGCTTGGGTTAAACCGATTTGCCTTGCAAATGTGAAGTGATTGCGTCGACCAATAAATGTCGCCCTCCTTAACCGAGGATTAAACATTTTCTTTACTTTAATTACCGTTTTACTTACAACTTTCTTGCGGAGATTTTTCTCGTTTAGATAATTGTAGTTTTGTAGTAATTATTATTTAATTTAATTTGAAGCTTATGTTTATAGATAACACCATATAGCTGAGTAGTGTCCTTTATTGCGAGTTTCAACGTAAATACCTTAGTACTTAAAGGTTCTTGAAAAAAAACAAATTTTCTTTCATTATTTATTCGTTTAACTAATTGTCCACTCAAATTGAGCCTCGAAAATATTACTTATATAATCTTTTTATCTGTTTTTCTAAGCCCTGTAAAAATAACTAAAATAATAAAAGTCTCCTCTAACATTGTCGGTACAAAATGATTTTTTTATCACAGTTGCTCATAAAGTGGATCTTATTCAACGGGTTTTAGGCTCATAATCCAACATATTATGCACGCGTGCGTTTTAGATTTGTTAACTAGTGCTGTAAAGTTATCCCGATAAGTTAAATACGTATCTTACTGCTAATTACATGTTAGGTAGGTGAAACATTCTTAATTTATCTGGGTTATACTGTTTTGATGTATAAAAAGGTAGGTACCAAAGAGTTTTTTAGCTAGCAAAAATGATTGTCTCTAAAGTCGGTTTACGAAGGAAAATTTTACGTGATAATGACTTAGAAAACGATTAAAAATTGAGTTGTTTATTTTTTGTTTTTTCTTTACTTAAATATATTGTTTTTCCGTACCATTGTATTTTGTTCTTAACCCCCGACGCAAAACAAATAGAAAAAAAACCCTAAAAAATATTGTATGTCAGACGAGGAAAGTCTTTAGCCTTTCCGGAGCATAATTAACAAAAAAATCTGCTTAAAAAATGTAAACATAGACTTATCACAAATATTTTGTTAATTATTATTTTGTTTTCTTTTCTAGTCTTTTCTTTTATTCGCAACTGTGATAAAAAACGTCGTACGATATACGTGTGGAATTGATCTTTGCATCTTGGCTTCGTATGACACGCTCGCTACCGCTCGCGCGTCATAAACCGCCTCTATGCAAAGATCAATTTACCACACTTATATCGTAATGTACTATTACCGTTTTATTTCTCCTTTTACTTTTTACCGAGATACTTTACTTCGGACAAAACTTTAAAAAGTAACCTCCGGACTAGAGTTTCTGCTTTTTCTAGTAATTCAGTGAAACTGTTGGATCGTGCCGACTCGAAGGTCGGACACACGAGACGGATTCAATAATCGGCGGATAGTTGACAAATGGGAAGAGATTAGAAGGGACAACTGCTAGAGGGGACATTTGGAGGGGACAACTGGGAATAAACGGACAGCTAAGCGTTCTTCACTTGTTTTTTGATTGCCACCATATGTGGCAATCTGAACCTTAGACCCACCGTGCCCCTGGCCATATCCCTAGCCCTAGTGGTACGGTGGGTGACTAGTGAGTGACTCAAGGTGTCGAGCGACCGTTCAGTCTACAGTCTACATTAGTTCTAACATAAAATAAGTACATAAGCGACGTAAACGATAATAATATGTGAAGTGACGTAAAATGATGCGTAAAAATGGCAAATAGCTGTAAGGTTCGAATAAACCAATGCAAGATAGAATCTCATAGTCCGTTTCCTCTTTAGAAATATCTAAAGAAACTCCATGGCACTTCACCCAGCCCACTTCGCTTTAACGTAGCAGTGCTCTTACCGACTGAGCTACGGGGACCACATGGCAAACTTAAAAGTTTTGCTTTAAAATCACCTTTAGTACGTTCCTTTGTCTATCCAAGGATAACAAATAGTTTGCCGCGCCACGTCCTCGCCCTCACCCTCGCCTCTCCCGTGTATCTGGCTCGTTGTGTTCTAGTAGTAAAGTTTACGAGTAGAGTAGATTAGGTAGCCATGTATGTATATATACGTAGGTTTACGGTGAGATGGCGTACGATACGAGCCACGATAATCCAGCCCTTCTTTCCCACTGCGTTGCACTACATATATATATACGTACCTACTATTGTAATACTCGGTCAACTCGCTACAGGCTTATGTATGAAAATTACAGAAAACCACAGAGAATTAGGATACAGGACCGTGTTACGATTTACTGTAATTAAGACATTTGACGCTGGATTAAACAAAAGACAATTTGAACAAATATAAAAAACGTTCAATTCCGTGTTATGTTTGTTTCGCGGCTTCGATATCTACCAGCATCACTATTGGTCGGTGCAGTGGTTCTTTAGTAGATTGACCCCACTTGTACTTATCTCATGGGATATAGTTTACGAATTTTGAATCTGTAGACTGACACGACGGATTTCAAAATGCATTTTTTTTAATGTCCATGTTTTTATTTTCGTTTGTTACCTGTGTCACTCCCTACTAATAATTACCAGTAATGACATGGGTGGAAAAAACTTCCTTGTAACATCCGGTCCAGCGGTGATAAGACTACTTTTAAATATAAACATAATACTTACAGATTTTCCCATCCGATTAATGGTGATTCTTTTATAATAAGCTATTGTTTTTTGACTTAGGAATAAAACTATATTAATGTGTCAATGAATGTTACATTCACCATAGTTCCGAGTTCCGACCGACCGACGACCGGGGCCGCGGCCGCGGTGGCCGACTGCGGGCTGAATGCCTACAACAACTCATTATTAATGAATTTAATTAAACCTATCATTAGTCGTTTTTAGATTCAGAGAGAAATTAGGATGATTACCTAAGTTTTAGTAATAACATTAAAAAGAAAAATACTTACAATAATTAAACACTAAAAACCTAATCTAAATTTCTTGTGTTTAGCTCTCTTGTACGCATCTAAACGATTAGCACGACTTCCATCAAAGTGCGTGTTTCGTCATTTATTGCAATATACCTAACCGCACTTCGTCTATACCTAATACTCTTTACGTTTCGTGGTAGATACGTAAGGTTGGTGTGGAAATAGGCCTGTATCACGAGACAAAACGAAACAAAATGACAAGAAAGATATACTAAATAAATGAAAAACGATAGTATACTATATTTTTGTGTAACATAATAAATCGAGATATTGGGACATTGAACTGAGACAGGCTCAGGTCGATGTCCGAATATATCGGTGATTTTGAAATCGACGATACAATTTTACATAAATAAGCGGAATCTGCAGTGCAGTTGTATTTACACAAATTCAATTATATTTTAATATTTGCACTTCGTCGTGTGTGACAACTGGCAATACGAGTATAAAGGTACTCGTTGTTTTTCCATTGACAATATACTCACTTGTTTCATTGTATTTAAACATACATTTTCCTGAGCAGGTGTTAACAATCGTACAGTTGTATCTACGTCAGTACTCGTTTTACGTATTCACTAGTAAACTTGGTAAGTGATCGTCTTTTATTTAATATAACTATCCTTCGTTGAAAATAATGTTTTCATTTTGATCGTTGAAAACATTGAACTCAGTGAAATTAAAGCAGAATTCTGTGAAATATGACAGAAATAAATGTAAATTCAATGTCAATATATCAAGCGCGGTATCAAGCAAGGTTTTGAATCTAAATTAGACCTTAAAATAACCTAATTTAGATTCATAACATTCATCAACCCATAGTTGTACCAATTAGTGAACTAAACCAAGTCACCAATCGCAGCTGTCCCACTGCAGACACTAAGTCCTGAGCCCCCCCCCCTCCGCCCTGGGCACCACCGCCCCCCCCCCCTTCCGCGCCCGCGCCGCCCTCCCAAACGGTAGAATTTACGATCGTCATTCCACGCGCCCATTCTCTGTGGCGAATTATAATCTGGCCGTTTTAGGCATTCCTTTGCTTAGTAAAATGTACCTCGCAGTAAAGCGACCGAAAGCGGACGATGCCGCGTCGATCGTAGCCTAACTTAGTTTCGTTTACCCCCCGCCCCGCCCCCGTTTCAAGCTTACGAAGCGGCAATGCTTGCGTGGTTGTAATGTTTCAACAAATTGTATGAAAAAACTTTGATGCAGTAAGTCACGGTTGGCAGCTCAATAATATGAGCTGTGTACGTATGTATCGTATGTAAACGTCATGTTCACGCGAGTCTTGTTTCGATATTGTTATCGTCGTACCTACTTACCTATCGCGGTGTATACACCTACCTACGAGTATTACGTATACTCATGTATTAACACTAGCTGTAGGTACATAATTATAGAAAACAGTCACGTCAGAAAAAATATATATATATATATAGTCATTTTTGCATTTTCACAACAACGTGAAAACATTGGATTCATTTACAAGTTATTATGGTTTAGTTACCAAGTGTTCAAAAGTTTTCACTCAAACGTTAGTTACACCATTTATAACTCGACAACGGCTGAACCGATTTGGATGAAACTTGGTGGGGAGGTACAACCAGGAGACGGACATAGGATACTTTTTTTTATATTCCCTCGATACTCGACGAGATCGGGACTTACACGGGTGAAACCGCAGAGCACATATAAAATAAAGTCGCTTACTGCTGTCTGTCATTATGTACGCTTATATCTTTAAAACTACGCAACGGATTTTAATGATTCATTCAATAAAATAACATTCATTGACTTCATTCACATTTCAATCTAATTTCTGAAATAACATTCTATCTTCAAAAACATCTTTATAAAAACAAGACATTAAATATTTATTAGAATAATTTAAAACAAGGTTTCTTCAACTTCAAGGCCTAAACAGAGGTTGTCGCTCTACGTTTTTGCAAAGTCAAATAATTCGACTCACGCATTATTTGCTATGTTTTTTTTTCGTACATTGAACAAGAAACGCAATTTCAAAGGAATAGTCAAAGCGGTGAACGTCTGCGTCCTTGTCGCTCTAACATCTGAAAATGACCGAAAAGGGTTAACTAATGTGCGTTGAATTACGCACATAAAATACAAAAGTTCTGTTCAATTTTCGGTACAAAAGGACGTTCATTTTCATGTGCCGATAATACTGTAACCAGCAAAGAAAAATCGATCTTAACACACTTGAAAAAGGTTGAAATTTAGTCGGTTAATGGTTAGAACGTGCGTATTTAAAGTCAATCAGCAGTCGTCGACACGAAGCGTGTGCTTTATTGACGAGAATTTTTAATTTATGGACTGAATTCGAACGGATGGTATTGAGAGGTTCATTTTGTAAGGAATGTTTGGTAGATATAGGTACAAGTACATGCTCCTACATAGCTATGTTATCAAAGTTTATTGTATGGAAGATGGAATTGCTTAGGTACGTTGCTTGAAAGGTATTTACTTCACGAAAGGAATATGTGATTTGTTCACAATATCGGCAAGTATGTACCAGTAATCAATGATAAGTACTCGAGTACACTTATCACGCTTTACCTTTATGTATTGGACATCGATAAATATTTAGAGGGCCAACCGTTAACCTTAAATGTTTTATCGTTACAGAAGGTGAACGCAAACGGGATACTTATAGAATCACTCAGTTGTCTATCTGCCCGGTCTCTTTTATCCAGGCACAGACAGAAAAAGAGAGTTGAAAATTTAACAGTAAGTTTCTAATACAAAACGATAAAACCGATATTTAGAATTGCCCGAATAGGATGCCTACAAATTCTCCTTAATATTTTTTTTTGTTACGTAAAATTAGACCTTTACTTGAACTGTAAGACCAAGTTGCATGATGCTATGTCAACGGGAAGTACCCTGTAACTTTATGTGTTGGTCCTTAGTAATCGTAACATTAGATAACACAAACAATAAATACGTAGTAGACGTACTGTCCTCGATTGGGTCCATCACTCCACCTCGATTTCACGTAAAGTAATGACGTCATAATATTTTGACGTCATTGTCCACTCGATCTGTCGTAAAGATAGATCCTCGTAACTGCCTTACAGTTGAAACACATTGTTACGGTCAACGCTTAGACTATCATATCACTTGGCACAATGTTGTTAAGTCACATACAAAAGATTTCATTTAAAACGACGATAAAAAGCACAATAATCATAATAAGGTTGCGAGTTGGAATCCTATCGCGATCAAAAATTTTGAAGATGCATTTCTTCTTAAAATATTTTAAGAAATGACTAATAGTGCTGGCTTGATAAAATTTACAACAAGCATACAAACTCGAACAATTAATTTAGGTAATAATTTTACGTTAAATGTTATTTCAGATTCTATTTTTCGTAAATAAAAAATGACTACTAGGAGATATTCATTCTTTTGACTAAATAAATAATTCGTTACCAAATAATAACATTTGTATCGTATACAACCTGTTAAGAGAATATAAAACAAATAAACAAGTATCAAATATAAATGTAGGTAAAGGTCAACTCATTATGTTCCTAATAACGTAATAGTTTACGTTTGATATACCTATAAGGTTAAGGTGACGTTTTATTGCTGCAAACTAATACACGAACAGGTAGCGAACATTGACATAAACTAAATAAAAAATAAATAAATTTTTGATTGACCTGAAATTCTTTTAGGGCCTGTACATATGCCCGCCTGCCCGCCGAGCCTCATTACTTGTTTGGCTAATGTAACATCTATGGTACAACTACAATATGAATGTAAATATATGAAATTAATATTTAAGTCGACAGCTGAATGTGGGAATAGTTTACACACCGTTTTACTGAAAGTAGCACGGATACATTAAAAAAGAGTTTTATGACGCATACCTAACATCTTCAAAATCACGAATATAACTTGCAATTTCAATCACAAGACTCCACTGCGGCAGTGTTCCTCGATTCAGCCTACCCTATTTGTGTTGTAATAGCTCAGCACGACTCGTGCGACAATGTCGAGTAATAGTATAGTTGCTTGATTTTAAAACAAACACTTACCTAAACTAGAACAAAGTAAATACTAATTTCGAAATTTTATGGATTTTTCTGCGCTTTTGACATACTTAGTAATAGTAACCTATGTTCATGAGGAGGTAATGTTAATCGTTGACGTAGAACATACCCACAGCGTGCCGCACTCAAACTATACTTTAGATGATCCTTGGCCTCTCTACCTAAATAGACTGATCTAGCCAGACATTATATTATGAAACTCCAGACTGGTTATTTTGCTGCAGACTGCTGCTTCGTTCGCTCTTTCTGAGTCTGTATTTGGTGAAAAATATTATTCTTAGTTTTTGTTAATATTTTAACTGAGTCTAGATTAGAATTCAATTAGAATTTAAGGATGAAAGAGAATTGAAAATTTGTAACATTTGATATTCTATTATTTTAACAGAAACATTGATTTTAACATCTTACATAGTTAAATAATTTATAAATTGTGTAATATGATTGTTTTGTTATGTAAATTATAATTGTGTAAAGCCGTTGAAAACATTAATAATAAATTGATACATAAGCGGACGAACGAACGGACGGTGTTGGCAATAAATGTAATTTTATTGATTTCTTCGACGATTTCTCCGTAAAAATTATAATATCACACTTAAAAATAAGTGTTTAACATTCGCCCTAACTACACAAAGTATTTAAGCATATTTTTGGCAAGATGTATTCAATCGTCAACATTACAGTGCAGTGTAAAAAATAAATGTAATAAATCATGTTAGCAATGCAACTCCTCACGCCTCACGCCGCACTCCTGCGAGCCTCCGAACCTCACGTCTAGAGCCAGCTCACTGGCTGCGACTGCACTGTGGCTACGATGTGGCTGCACTGTGGCACCTTGCCAAGCACATTATGCACTAAATAACTTCCACATTATATGTTATGATACACTTGACGTTTCAAAGTGCATATTTATATCGTGCACTAGATTTAAGGCCCTCTATATTGAAGCAAGTGCAAATACCTATAATAAAACAAGTTACCAAATACATATTGCTTCCTACTTCAATAACATCATGTTATTATTTAGTTATTGTTAGTTTTTATGAATCTTAAATTATATAAGACTGATATGTTGATACGCATAGCTCAAACTAATGGAGGGATCGGGCTATGTATGTAAATGGTAGTGTCTTGTCCATCTTTCTTGTTTTCTTTACAAATCTGCATTACTCGTTTACTTCATATAAAGGTAGTAGTTAAAAATAACGTTAGTCCACTTAAAGTTAATTAAGAATTATATAAAAAGATTGATTGAAGATATTTACAATCTAGGTAGATACTTTAACTATTAAATTTTCAAAAAAAAAATCTTGTTAATGAATAAAAACATCTTCAACAAAAACCACTAAACCGATTACGATAAACCTTTTATATAGGAATAGAAAGTAAAAAACCTACAATAATACTTAGTTTACTATAATTGCGATATTCTCCAGAATTTAAATGTCTGCAGGTAAAACTGCGGGGCACAGCTTGTTTTCCTAAATGAGAGTGATCAAAGTTAGCTCAACTATTTATCAAGCTTCGTTACATTTATCACAGCATCTATTAATTGTTAAATGTTAGTTCAATATTTAAATATTTATTTATATATTTTTCAAAACGATTATATCTATAAATTAAACGTTACCAGTTTAGGCATTAATAAAAAAAATGGAAATGTTTTTACAAAGTTTGATTAAAAACTAAAATATTCATCGCAAAATGCGAATATTGTTTGAATTATTTTATAACAACATAACAAGACTACACGACGCAATTGAATCCCACTACAATACACTGGATTTAATAATGAAAATCATTGTTTGATATACTATTACAGACTTGATTTTACAACAATCATATTTAATGAACCGTATTGTATTTATTAATTCAATAAACAGACGTACTTTGTCATTTGTCAGACTATTGGAAAAAAAACGATAAACAACTGACCTTGTGATGGTCAGTTGTTTATCGACTTTAACGCTAACAACTTTAACGATTCAGAAAAATTAGATAATTAATCATCATTAAAATTTCTTAAATAGATAAACAATGGCACGTATACATATAGATAGAGACATTGCCAAAGTAACACAGCTCTCTGTACCTATCGCAGAGTTGGATCGGCCGATACTTCATTGACCGATTTATTTGAAGGCATACGTCATCTTGTTTTTATTACCTTTATAAAATACAAATTTAACGGTGATCTGCGTATATTCTATGAGTAAAAATACAATTTCAACTTAAAATTATAAAACCAATTTTAAAAAAAAGTAATGTGAAGTAAACATTTTCGAGTTGATTACACGTAACTTACTTAATGTTATGTAAATGTAAAACAAAGTTACTTTACAAAATAAACTGTTTTACACTTCAAAAACTTCGTATGAACACGAACATTTTATAAAAAGCCGTAAGTACTAACTTTTTATCTTAATTTCATGCTTATAAACAAAACCTCCGAAACAAAAGCCTCCTCGGAGAACCTTTTACTTAGAAAAATAACATTATTCCTCCCGTACGGTGCTTAAAACTCATATGATATAACGACGAAGATAACGATAACGGCGTTAAACGATCCAATCAATCAGTTCGAGGTCTGATAACAACCTTCTTTCTCTTATCGTTGAATGTGTTCCAATAAATGTTACGAGTTTGGAGATAGCAGGGCTCGTAGCTCGTAGCACTTACATCCAATCAACCGTTGCTGAGACATTGCTACGACGTACACCTGTAGCAGTGCTACGAGTTCAACCATGTACAGTCATGGGTAAAAAGTCCAGTGGCCGCAACCGTACCTACTGTAAACAACTAAAAAACTTGAAACAGAACTCCCGACAACTTGGCGCAAACTAACTTGTTCACGCTCTACTGTTTTACAAGACCGTGATTTTAACAATAAAACCGGTTACTGTTAACGGGATTTGTGCGCGTACCGCATACCGGCTCGGACAAACGAGATTAGCCCCCCCGCGCCCCCTCCAGCACCCGCGGGGGCTCTCCAGGGGTGCGAGCGGGGGTAGTTTTATTGGACATGAAATTAAATCAGGCCGCGATGTTCTTTCACTAACGAAGCGAATAATATGCACAGAGAAGATGTTGCGAAATGTACTTGATTTTTATTACTTATTTAGTTTTTTAAAGAAACCGGCTTTTTGTCAATATTTTGGATGTTTTAATGTATTTACTTATTAAATTATTTTTATTACATAAATCAAAACACAATCTGTAATAAAAAAAGATAAATCAATAAACTAGCTGCGCCCCGCGGTTTCGCCCGTGTAATATGTTTTTGTTTATTTCAGAACCTTCTCCTGACAATAACAAACACAACAAAAAAATAATTAGCTAAATCGTTTCAGCCGTTCTCGAGATTTGCGCTGAGGAACACATTCAGCGATCCATTTTTATATTATACTAGCTGCGCCCCGCGGTTTCACCCGCGTAAGTCCCGATCCCGTAGGAATTGATAGGGTTTTCCCGGAAATTATTCGATTTTTTTCTCGCCTTTTAAACCTTCCCTAGACCTCTACGAACATTTCAAGACTAAGATAAGATAAATCCGTTCAGCCGTTCTCGAGTTTTAGTGAGACTAACGAACAGCAATTCATTTTTATATATAAGATAGACTAGCTGCGGCCCGCGGTTTCACCCGCGTAAGTCCCGATCCCGTGGGCATATTGGGATAAAAAGTATCTTATGTCCGTCTCATGGCTCTAAGCTACCTCCCTACCAATTTTCACCCAAATCTGTTAATAATAATAAAAATAATAAATAATAATAAATAAATAATTTATTACGCAAAAAACATCATTTACAATATAGATAATAAAACCCTGACCCTCAAACTAGGCAAAAAAAACCTGTGACTTGAGGTGTCAGTGTCCTACCGCATTTGCTAATTAAACAATAGTATACGCTTACAAAACTAAACATTATATGAACAGTATATAGACTCTTATTATTTAATTTATAAACATATTTTAACTAATACCTGTCTGGCAACCCGCAGACTCCCAGCCTCTAAAGAGTTGGGTTGAAGGTTACCAGAAACAGATTTACAGTTGTAAAGTCTAAACAAAAACTAAACTAAACAAAAACTAAAGAGAAGCAAAAAATAAAAACGGAAATAAAAGGAAACAAAAGCACTTATTTCAAAGCTAATAATAGGTTCTCTGTATCTTCATAGTCAAGTTTCTGAAGATAGCCTTTAAGTCTTTCTTTTAGCTCATACCTAGTAAGTGAATAAACATTGAGACATTTGTTAATCTTATGGTATAGCATTTCACTTGTTGCATTAAATTGGTTATGTGCAAAAACTGTTCTTAGTGGGGCAGATACGGGAAAGATCAAGCGACCGAATCTTCTAGAAGGAAGCGAAGGAGGCCTTAGAGAGTGCTTTCGCAAAAGGGCATGTAAAATGAAAAGCTGCCTGACAGTGAGGACATTATTTTCCTGATACAAGAGAGAAGTGGAGTACCAGCGAGGTCTGAAATTGATGATCTTCAAAATTGCTCGTTGAGCTCTTTCTAATGGCATAATGATAGATTTAGAGGCACCACCCCAAACAGGAATGCAGTAGGTGATAATGCACTGACAAAGTGAAGTATAGACCAATCGCAGCACTTTATCGTCAGCTGAACCTCGTAGCTTCACAAAGATGCCCACAAGTCTTCGAACCCGAGCTGTTACCGAAACTATGTGGGTTTTCCAGTTTAGATGTTGATCGATATAGACACCTAGGTACCTCACACAAGGCACTTTAACGATTTTAAGGCAGTCACAAGAATCGAGATTCATATCACAGATATGAGCCTTAAGTTCAAATAAATCCGACGGTAATGTGTTGGATCTAATACTAAAAGGCATAAAAACTGTTTTATTTGTGTTTAACGTTAGCAAATTGAAAGACAACCACCGCGTCACCGCTGCTAATGCTCCACCAGCTCTACAATAAGTCTCCTCCCATGTACCACCCTCAATAAGAAGAGCCGTATCATCGGCATACGCATAAATTGAGCAATTTTCTAATCTAAGTTGACAGAGGTCGTTTACATAAACTAGAAAAAGAGTGGGCCCAAGAATACTTCCTTGCGGGACCCCACATGTCACAAAGGCTTCATCACTCATAGTATCTGCTATTTTAACGACTTGCGTACGCCTTGTTAAGTAGTCCCTAAATATATTGTAAGGGAGACCTCTGATACCAATCGCCTTCAGCTTATTTAGCAAGATGGGGACAGATACGGTGTCAAAGGCTTTTGACAAATCCAAAAATATACCCAAACACTTGTTCTTACAGTCAAGAGAACGGGTCACTGCCGAGCAGAAAGACATAACTGCATCCTCAGTGCTGACACCCGGTCGAAAACCGTATTGGTTGGGGGCTAGAATATTATTATAGAGCAAGTATTTAGTCAAACGATTGTTTAGTATCTTTTCAAGGATTTTAGACAATGTTGATAAGATAGAAATCGGCCTATAATTATTGACATCGTCTCTGTCACCTGTCTTATATATTGGGTGGACCACCGCCCTCTTAAAAATCTCAGGAAAAATACCATGTCTAATAGATAAGTTACACACGTGGGTAATAATAGGAGCGAGGGTCTCCTTACAGGTTTTAAGCAAGGTAGCAGATATACCGTCCCATCCATTTGAGCAATTACTACGTAGGTTGTTTAATATACCACTAACTTCTTGCTCATCTGTTTCGAGCAGAAGCATTGAATCTGACGAACTGTTTGCAGCAGGTTGACAACAGGAAGTCATGCCTTGAGTAGTACATTTTTCAGCCAGTCTTTTACCGATGTTTGCAAAGTAGTCATTTACAAAATTCACCGAATCCTTGGGAGAAACTTTCAAGTCTAGCAATTCAGTAGAAGGGATATTACTAGTTTTTAAATCAGTAACAGTTTTAATAACATTCCAAGTTTCTTTAATATTGTTTTTAGCTAATTCAAATTGTTCCTTTTCATATATACATTTTAGGTTTTTAATTAATCGATTACAAAAGTTTCGATATCTGACATAAGTTATTTTGAGAATCTCATCGTTTGGAGTTTTTTTAAGTTTAAGATGGAGACGGTCGCGGTGACGAATACAACGTAGCATACCCGGAGTTATCCAGGGCTTCAAACTTCTATTCTTTTTAGGAATACTTCTAAGGCTGGTATGTTCTTTAACCACCTCAGTAAGGGAATCAACTAAGAATTGAGCGGCCATATTGGCGTCAGTAGCAGATATAACATTTGAGAAGTCCTTTTGAGAAACGTCTCTAAAGACAAGGCTATAGTTTATGAAGTTCTTTGAGCGAGGTGGTGAATGAAGTGGTTTAGTAGTCTGCATATAAAACAATACAGCTTCGTGATCTGTGACATATGTTTCTAATACAAGTGTTACCGTTTTACGATTTCCTTTGAAGAAAACATGATCCAGACACGTTCTGTTGTGTGTGGGGTAGGTATGCATCGGCAATAGTCTATGTGTGGCCGTACATTCAAGGTACACATCAGCATTAGAATCTTCATTATCATGCTTTATGTCAATATTAATATCTCCAATAAGTACTGTTGGAGTGCCACATGATGACAGGACATGATTTAGACTATCAATAAAAGAGTCAGTTGATGAATACGAAGGTGACCGGTATACCCCCACGATATTAACCACCCCGTCAATCTTACATTTGATACAACAACCTCCAATAAATTCAGGTTCAGATAAAATGCATTTAATAGAATCTCTAACGTACATAACGCATCCATCATTCTGGTTTATGGTACGCTTTGTACAGTAAACTCTATAACCTTCTAATATAGGAATGTTTGTAACTTTACTTAGCCAACACTCAGTCATAACTATGACGTCAACTTGGAAACTTATAATTTTAAGAAGGGCACAGAAAGCATTAAAGTTTTTATTTAAGCTTCTTATATTGATATGAATAATTTTAAGTCCTTTATGGGGCTCAACTATATATTCCATGCACTCGTTAGGTGAACATCTGAAAGAGTTGCTTAGGTCTGAATCAAGTTGAGTAAAAATATCATTTATGTTAGCCATTTATTATAAAAATAAGAAATGTTGTTACCCTTAAGTGAATTTTACTGAATACTTGATCTTGGAATATGTGCAAGGTGAGCTCGTATATTAGGGTGAGGGTGTGAAGAGGTAGACTTTTCATAGACCAGGCAAAACACAGAGTTAAAATGCTAAGTTTAATAGACGGAAAAATAATAACAATTACACCATAACTAAAAGTACAACTAGACAGAAAGTAAGTTAATAAATTAACTGTAAAACAAATAGACCTCATCATTATCGACAAAAAAATTCGTGTAGGGAGGATTGATTTATGTTTTAGTATTATAATATTATCCAATTTTATCAGCGAAGTTTTGCTATTCAGGTTACTACCTAATATATGATATAGCCACAGAGATATATTATAGGTCTGTGGATATAGCCAAATCGTCAAAGAGGAGGACATTCCCAGCATGGATGAAACACACAAAAATAATTTGTATGTTATCGTTAACAAAACAGCAACAACAAACGGTAGGTATAATTCATTCCTATTTAGATACAGAAAGTTGGACACAGTCGTTGTAACATTTAAAAGTAAAATTATGCAATAATTAACGTTTAATAATTCTAAAGTGAATAATTTATAATGACAGTTATAGGTTGCAAAAATTGCATCGTTATAGGCAGATAATACGTCCACTGTACAATACAGTAAAGTTCGCATAGATCTTAAATTATGGTAAACATTTGATATAATATTTTTAGAGTTTTTATAGCGTTGTTTGATGGTTACAAGAAAAACATTTTCATCGAGAAGACGACATAAAAATGAACTGTAATTTAGCACAGCAATTAAGATATCATTTAATTTAGTTGACATTAATATTTGTTGTTGTGTTAAGTATTTGTTCTTCCGGTGGTCCAACACGCAGATGGAGATCATCCGTGCAACGAATTCGAAAAGAAGGCTTCCTATCCTCTCTACGAACATAGATGGCGCCGTCCCGGACCCAACAATATCGAAAACCATGCTGCTTACATAAGATACGGGCTTCGCGAAACAACAAGCGATTATTTTTTGTTAGACGCTCGTTTATATATAATGTATTTGAGGGGCCAGAGACGATGCCCTCAGTAGTTAAGTTGCGACGGCCCCTAGAGGCACTGATAAATTCCACTTTCTTCGCACGGCTGGTGAATTTAACAATTATGGTTCGTGGGTTTTCATTGCCATTCTCCGAAGTAGGTGTCGGGCGCCGACGCGGGCCAAGACGGGTCACTTCGTCGAGTTCCGACTGTGTCAAGTCGACGCCCACCTTTTTTGCGGCAACCAATGCTATATGGTATAAGTTCTCATTTACAAACTCCGGAATGCCGACCAGCTCAATATCGCTCCTCATCGAAAGTTGCTCCTGGGACTCCATTCTGGATTCGAGCTGCGCCACAGACTCCTTTAGGGAACGTATCTCAATATCCTTGTCCTGAAGACGCTTGTTATACTCGTTTATTTGTTGGTCAAATGAGGCAGTAAGACAATCAAGTTTAGTAGTTAAAACTTGATTTTGCTTCAACATTTCAAACCGTAGGTTCTTTATCTCCGTGAGCACGACCGAGAGCTCCGTGTCGCTTCGTGCATCGTCAGCTGTCCGGCTACCGCTGCCTCCCCGTGGCTCAGTGTTTACGTGGTCGCCGCTGTTGGCAGATGTTTCGTTCGTATGAGTGGACAGGTTGCGCACGGGTGTATGCGTGTTGTCTCCTTTCGGCTTAGAGCATACACACGAAGGGCAGCTCCAGGTTTCCTTAAACTTTTGTGACGATTTAGTAAACTTTGATTCACTAACGTTAACGCAATCTAAGTCATAAGTTTTACTGCAGGTTGCACACATCAAGAATTTTGTTGTTTTGATTTTGTTGCCGCAAGCATCACATTTAGTAAACATTGTGATAGAATAGTTTTATTATAATAATATAATCAGAAATAAAACTATTCAAGTCGGAGTAGTTATTTAGCGGAGCAAATCAGCTGTTATTTACCGACGAGCGAGATGCAGCATACGCTTAAAAGCCGAGTGAGAGCGAGACACGCGATTACTCTCAGCCACCGTCCAGGCGTGACACTAATTTCACGAAAAACCACACTTAAAACACCAGGTTTTTCAAAGTTTATACACACACAGGTAACACATAAAGTAAACTTAGGTTTTAGAACTTTTTTACAGCCAAAAAACAGAGTTATCAATTGAAATCGATTAAATAATATTACGATGAAACGATCAGTGATATAATCGACGGTAGGAATGAATGTTGTGCCGTTCTTGAGTTATAAGTGGTGTAACTAACACGACTTTCTTTTATATATATAGATGTAGAATAGACTAGGTGTCCCGGCAAACGTTGTTCTGATATATACATATAAAATGCTTTGTCCTGAACTACTGACTGACTGACTGACGGATCAACGCACAGCCTAAACCGCTCATCGTAGAGACCTGAAACTTGGAGGGTGTCTTCTTTGTGTGACGTAGGCATCGGATAAGAAAGGAATTTCCGTAATTCTACCGCTAAGGGGGTGAAAAAGGGGGGCAAAGTTTGTATGGGACAACGTGAATTCTTGGTCCATTTTAGACATTTACCCGGACGAAGTCGCGGGCAAAAGCTAGTAAACATATAAAAAAGTCTACAAATCTTACACTAAGCGCAAGTATCAAAAGCATTGAAAATGTAATTTAGAAATAAAGCATACTATAGAATTTAACAAAAATACGATAAAGTGAGCGGAGTAAGTGACGTAGTCGACTGTTTCCTCCCTGGATAATGACACTGCCGCAAATATTTTTGTGCCATAAAAGCTATAACTGCCATGACTATGCGCATATGTTTTTGATTTTTTCATTTTCTAATTATCATAGAAATTAAGATTTAAAAAACAATAATAATAAAAATAGGGACATCATAGGGGCATGATCATGGCAGTTATAAGTTTAATGCAACAAAAATATTTGCTGTAGTATCATTATCCAGGGAGGAAACAGGCGACTACGTTTGTATGGAGAGAGCGCCCAGTAATCAAATAAATTATGAATTCAACGACTTCAAACTTGATCTCGAGCAAGACCTTAAAATCTTGCTTGAGTTAAAAACATTCTAACAGTGTGTGAGCTTAAAAAATGCTATTAATTTTTAAGTTCACACACTCACATATACTCACACTCGATAGTTCATTAAAAACCGATAGTATTGTTGCTCGTAAATAATAGTATATTATGCAACTAGTGAATAAAGAACGGATTTAAAGCGAGGGCCATTGATGAATCCTGAGCCACGCGAGTGATTCATGGCCCTCAATGTAAATCCGTACTTTATTCAAGAGTTGCATAATATACTTTATACCATGACTACGAGAAAAAGAAAACAAAACGTGTGGTGGGACCGACCGACAGACAGACAGACTCAGACAGACAAACAGACAGACAGACAGACAGACAGACAGACAAAGACAAAGACACATACAAACAGACAGACAAATAGACAGACAGTATTTCTTGCGCAAGGAGGTTGTATAACCATTGAGATGAATGTCGAATATACAAACACCAAAACAGTTTATTAACAGATTATTTTTGACAATTGATAGTCTGTTAATTGGAAATTGGTATTGTTTACAATACGTACAGTCGGTAACAGAATTGGAGACCCACTGTAGAGTTCTAAACTTACTATTATTGAAATGTTTTTGTTTAATAATATTTAAGTACCTATCTAATAAATTCATGAGTATCGATACCATCAATAGCTTAAATCAAAACGAGGCAATACTCTCGATAGTATCGATATTATCGATACTATTGTTGCTCGCAAAGAATAAACTATCGATAGTATCGATTATTTTGACTGTCGATAATCTGCCAATTAGCAATAGTATTGTTTACAATCCGTACGGGTTACAGAATTCCAGACCCACCGTAGAGTTCTTAAATAAATAGTTTATTTAAAAACAATGATACAAACAGTAGTTAGCACTAACAATGGACCTCGAACTAGGAACATGTCCTGTATCTCGAGGGTCCAAGAAAGATTACAAAAGAAAGGAGGACTATTATTGGAATTGACAATTGGTGGCGTCAGTGTGCTTTCTTTCCCGCCGCGCCTTTTTGTCGTAACACGGACTGAATTTTCTTTTTGGAAATTACCGGTGAAAACCTAAAACTTTAAACTGTGAGTAATTTTGAAACGTGTGCTCCAAGTGTGTGTGTGTGTGTGATAAGTGAAATACACGTGGATGTGCAGAGACCGGTCACTGACCACGCGGGACCCTCCATGGATCCCTTCAGGTAAGTCAGACCTCAGCTATCCATGTGTATCCTGCTCGCATTTACCATACTTTGTTCAGTTTATGCCCTAGCAACGTGTCCTCGGTAACTCTCTAGCTGATTGAACTGATATCTCGAACTTATACACATAATCTTAATCAATAAAGGTGATCTCACATATGAGTACCGTACGTATTCTCAGGCTGTGTAACGTTCCTCTATGTTACTATTATACTAGCTGCGTACCGCGGTTCCACGGGCGTAACACCCGGCCCCGCGGAACATTCTACGTGTTATTCCAGGACTACATGCCAAGTTTCCTCGCTATCGGTTTAACAGTAGGTACTTGCGTAAAAGTATAACAAACTTACAAACTTTCACATTTATATAATTCCAAATGTAGAACGCTTGTATTAGACCGCAACGACTCTATTGATTCAAAGCTGAAATCGAAATGACATACCAGATAGACAGAGTTTCCGAATATAAGTTGAAATAGACGTTAATTTGTAAAACCTCAGTTTATATAAACTCGATCGCAATTCGACTAACAAACACGAAATGACGTCTCGAAATGAATAAACTCGGAACAGTTCCCGTCGTTGTCCTACGTGACGTGACCGACCCACGCGACACGCGACACGCGATCGACGCGATGCGACCGATACTTCACGCCCGTACAAATCAATGAAGTATCAGATCACTTCTTAACATTTAAGTAACTGGATAAAATATACAAATACTTCAAAGGCGTGTTAGCGTTAACTGGCAAAATTTAAAAATAAATTATATACGCCATTTTATACCAAACTAACAGTGTTCCGCGGTCTCACGCACTTAGCTCCTGATCCCGTGGGAATATAGTAGCCTATGTTACATTTCATCAAAATCGGTCCAGTAGTTTCAGAACCTATTCGTTACATCAAAAAAAATCAACAAAAAATAATTCCTCTTAATATTATGTATTATAGAAGATATAAATAGATAAATATAGATATAGGTATATAAGAAGTTATAAATCGTGAACTTACAATTTGTCTTATTTTCAGTTAAAGAAACTGAAAATCAGATAAAGTACAATGACAGCATTATTGCTGAAAGGCCTAAAGGAAAGAAAGTGGAGTAGAATGAAGATAGATGTGTTGTTCATAGTTTGACATCTGATCTGTCATACATAGCAGTACAAAGTGCAGCAAAAACTGAGTGGTTCGCGTCATGTCGCGTCGTGTCCGTGTCGTTCACCTAGCTACAGCTAGTAGGACAACGGGTCAGACATAGTTAAATATTAAAGCAGATCTCTAATTATCTCGTAGTTCATTACAGTTTGTGCATTTATTTTGTCTGTTTACTAGTTCTGAATATTGGGATTAATGTAGTTTGGGAACAAGTTAGTCGGTTTCAATTGGCAACTACCTACTTTACTAGAACGTGAGTATACTAAAAAATTAAAAGAAGTAAAGGTTAGTCTTTTGAGACCGATTTCACGTAACAATCAAATTTCAAGAAACAAACGATTTTTTTTTAAATCAATACACAGTTTTGAATAAATAAACAGTTCTGTGGTATTTGTCATAAAAAATACCAAAAAATTTCAATATAATTATATGCTTACTACAGTACCTCACTGAATTTGATCAAAATAACGTTACAAATAATGACCACTTTATCTTTATAAAAGCTTATAGTATAACGACAACCGGCGCCGGGTACCGCATGTCTATAAGAACGCGGTCTCAGTTCCTCGTTGTAAAAACTGCAAGATAGAGTATAATTAGAGAGACGACAAACTCCTGAATATATTCCAAGCAAGAGCAACGCTCGCGACCTACGAGTAGGTACGTCACGATTTGCATTCGTTACGTCTTACGTCACTTCATCCGTTGAGCCTTTCACATTCTCATTCATTAAATTGTTATTTTGTGATACAGAAAAAAATAGAATACGTCACGTCTTAAACCATATCGAGTGCGGCCCTTTAAAGGAATCAAGTTAAATATTATATGTATTATTTTTGCTAATATTTGTTTTAAATACAAGAGTCTGCGTGAAATACGCCCAATAGGAACATATGAAAGAAGAGGTTTACACGAAACAAGGAAACAAATGATTTATTTTTAAAGTTAAACTTGTTACGTGTTAAAAATTGGTCAAAAGAGTAGGGGGTCACTTACAAAAGCCAAATGTAATATATTTGTTACGTCATAAATGCCTTATAACGTGTAACGGATGTAAGGAAAGAGGATCAACATGTTAAGCGTTTCGCTTCGCTCCTTGCCGACCGCCTAACCAACATAACCTTTAGGTAAAGTTTGGATTAGCTACATCCGTCAGAATTGTGTAGACTAGACGTAAGATGAGACAGTGACTGCGTCCCCGATACAGCTTACTAAGATTATTTAACCTTCGAATGCTATCGACAGACCTTTGCGGTCGTCGCGTCGCTTGTCCTTCAGAACATCACCTGAATAAAGAGGTTTCTATTTCCGTCATGTGCAATGGTCCATCCATCCAGACGTGTGACTGACCTTCGACTTTTAAAACCCTCCCGAAGGTTCTATCTAATTGAAGGCTGTTGCCAGCCGCCTCCCGCACCGCCCGCAACGCCCGCGCGTTAATTGACTAAAGAAAATAGAGTTACTCTTATCGAGAGATCAAAGGTAATTTTACTTCATTTTATATTAAAAAAAGAATTTTAACTTTGAACGTGTTCATTTTTGCAGAATAAAATATATAAAGTGTTATAATGCGGATTCGTTTAGTAAGTTAGGTGAAATAATTCAGGTTTATTTGTAAACGTGAGATCATTACGTGTAGAACAGCTTTCTTAAACAGTGCAAAATAAATACAAGTAAGTATTCAGTTATCCTTCTATATTCCTTTTCCTCGTAATATTATAAATATGAAAGTGTGTGTGTGTGTGTATGTTTGTTACTCCTTCACGCAAAAACTACTGGACCGACTGCGATGATATCTAGATAGCTGGAGACCTGGATTAACACAGGCTACTTTTTATCTAGATATTTCCACGGGGTCGGGACTTACGCGGGGCGCAGCTAGTATTATGATAATAAACAGTGAATAAGTGATTAAATAATAAATAAAAAATAAATAACATATTACAAATATGTACTACGTTATTAGTTAATCTTTAAGTTGACCCCCTCACTTCGCGAGCTTTATGATATTTTTACGAGACCAACTTCAAGTCTTTCAAATAAAAAAATAATTATAGAAATCAGTTATCTTATGGCAGAGCTGGTCAGTTGCCCCCCTTTTGAAGTACTTAAATTTTGCCAGACTCGAAGCAAAGTAATGCATAAATAAAATAGTTTTATTTCACATGAGAATATTAGTTCTTGCATCTCAACAAGCGACGCGACGAGACGAAGCCGGCTTTATTCGTGTAACGGTTTATGAAGTGTTCGACTAATCCAGCCGCTAGTCACTTCCACGTACACATTCGCAACGTAGTTTGTATGTACTGAGATATATAAGCTTAAGCTCAAGACTGAGGTATAATATGTACCTACCTACAGACAAGCGTGCGTTTTTACTTTCCCTTATTGTATACGGTTTGTGTCGTTCTGTTTATTTGGATCGAGGCGTTTCTAATACATTTGTTTAGAATGTAAATTTTCTGTTGCTTTTGTAATTTATAAAATCTATACTAATATAATAAAGCGTTTGTTTGAACGCGCTAATCTCAGGAACTACTGGTTCGAATTGAATTCGTTTTGTGTTGGATAGGCCATTTATCAAGGAAGGCTATAGGCTACTTTTTATCTCGATATTCCCACGGGATCGGGAGTTATGCGGGTAAAACCGCGGAGCGCTGCTGTATGAGATAAAAACAGAAAAATAAAAATTGGTACCATATTTTTAATCAGGGTAAAATTCATTCGGCAAGTTTCATTTTTGATCCTGGCAACTTTCATTTATATGCATTTGCGTCGTAGTTAGATCGTATCAATCGCACGCCGCCGCCCAGGGCGTTGATTTCTTGCTGAACATGCTCCCCTAACTGCTAGAGAGAGGCATTCCTTATACCTAAAACTGTCATTACATCTCCCCCCCTTTCCCACCCCCCCCCCCCCGGCTCCGTCCGTCCTTTTTAAACCACATTTATTTTTTACCTTTCCGTTTTTAAAGGGTCGGTCGCCGCTAAATTTAAATAAAGTAATGAAAAGTAAACAAAATACTTAATATGCATATGAGATAGGACATTTTGAAGATAAAAAAATAACGCTCTATAAAAAATAAGCTTTCATCGAGCTTTTTGTTGGAAACACTTTTTCTAAAGAATTTTGATTGTAATACTAAGTATGTACCTCCTCTCCTACCTTCTTACTTTATCTTAGTTTAAAACATAAGATATTTTAATAGTCAACTAGGAAGGTAGAACTCGGTTAGCCTACGGTTGTTATAAAGAGCTTTGAAAAAGAAATCAAATTTCAGTAACCTGACCTCCTGACCTTTACAATCCTCTTCAAAGAAAACTTTATCGAAAATACTAAAAACCAAAAAATTCGTTTACTTTGTTGCTAGAAATAACATCCCACAACATTGTTGAAAAAACAACTCATTAATTCACAAGTAACTCTTTGATATTATTAAATGATTTAAGGTTTGAGGCACACTGGTGGAATCGAAGTTATATTCTGCCCCTTTAGACAAGATTACTTTCTAATTTTCTATTAACGATATCGCCAATCGGAACATTTTTGGGTATGAAATTGCCATAAAGCATTAAGTATATGATGTTGGCATAAGATAAAACTTGTCTATCATTTGTTTTTACGCAATTACCAATTATAATTAGTTTATGTCAAGCACAAAGAAAAATCGATAATAGAAAGCAATCTTGTGGCTTATTCCCAATGCTCCATGATTCCTTTAAAAATTGTTCCTTATTGTGTACGGGGGCTGTTCCTTGATGAAAAAGCAGTTCATATATCTAAATGAAACAAGGCTTTACTGCAATGTCTTTCGTTGTTTTTTTCAAACAAATATGTCCGACAAATTCTTGTCCGAACTGTCCATTAATTTGAGTAATGTGTAGATATAACACTCAGTCAGTCAGTCAGTCAGGACTTTGATTTTAATATTGATGGACATTGACGCGCGCTCTGATATTGAACGGAATGATAATACATTGTTTAACAGTAACGTAAGTTGTCAGTGTAATTATTACCTTATTACAAAAGTAAAGAGTTAAAATGAACAGAGAAAACAAGACGATGAAATAATTTGGAATCGTCAAAGATGAAACTCGTAAAAGACAATGTTTTAATTAATTTCTTCGAGTTATTGCGCAGGGAATCTAGGTCTCGGTCTTGGAAGTCTTCGGTCAGACTTGAATTACTGTTTATATTTGCTCTTCATTTCTTTATTTAATAGTTTTCAGTTAAGTCTCTGACTTCGACTTAAAAGAGGAGACATACCAATGACATTTTTAATGGAATATTCTATCCATTGAAAATGGGTCTTCAATTGTTACAAACTGTTATGTTGTCGATGTCAATCGCTCGAATAGTTTGTGTCTACGTTGAACAATGAACATGTTATATTATTTCAAAAGAATTATTACTTTGTCTAATGGGAGATTTATTTTTTATAAAGAAGTTATTTTATTGTATTGTATTAGAATACACGCGTTATTTTATTGTATTGCATATTATTATTCAAATTTGCATTATTATTCTAGTGTCCGCATTTTCAATATGAACTAAATCAATAAGTCTCTAGACAAACACTGTCTTCGTTTCATATTAAATAAATATCATTAGGTAGGTAGGTAGCTATAGATAGGTATCTAATAAAATAACATCATTATAACCAAAGTTCACAAACAAACAAATGATAACTCTCAAATAATTTCACGTTATTACCATTAACGGGGGGTTTTGCTCCAGCTTTGTTTTGAACTGGGGGGAGGGGGGGGGGGTGACGTGACGTCACACACCTCCCACAAGAATGACATCATGAAATTAGTTGTAATTGCAGTGTTATTGTTAAAGAAATTGTGCCGTCAAATTTATGTGATGTGGTACCCTGGTAGTGTTGCCAGGTTAGGGTTTTGACAATCGGGACACGAGGTTAAAATATTCGGGGTTTTGGGTTCGCAATCGTGTCCCACTCGGTAACCCAATGTCCCGAATCGTCCCCATAGCGGCTCTAGCGGGTAAACAAACACGATACTTTATAATAAATCTTCTATGATGATTTTTCAGGACGAGTTTGATAAAAAATTAAAAATATGTTTAAATTTAATTCGTATTATTTGTAAAACTTTCCTATGAAATAACATACGTTGGTGAAAAAACGGGACGTTTGGCAACCTGATCAAGGTTTAACCCCTGAAAACCTGGCAACACTATAGCCTTCGCAGTGAACAGTGAGTGCAGCAGTGAGCTAGGCACTCTCTTGTCGTGATGTATGTAGGTACGGTTGGAGACCAAACTGGTATGTATTTTAGATTGAACATTAATTGTTCCACGCAGATGTGGCCATTTACACAATACATCGAGCATCTGTCGTTGCTCGCCAAGTGGAAATAACATGTTTCATGGAAAACGACACAATAATAATCTTTTTATCACAGTTGCTCATAAAGTGGATCTTATTCAACGGCTTTCAGGCTCATAATCCAACATATTATGCACGCGTGCGTTTTAGATTTGTTAACTAGTGCTGTAAAGTTATCCCGAAAAGGTAGGTACCAAAGAGTTTTTTAGCTAGCAAAAATGGTTGTCTCTAAAGTCGGTTTACGAACGAAAATTTTACGTGAAAATGACTTAGAAAACGATTAAAAATTGAGTTATGTTTATTTTTTGTTTTTTCTTTACTTAAATATATTGTTTTTCCGTACCATTGTATTTTGTTCTTAACCCCCGACGCAAAAACAAATAGAAAAACCCTAAACAATAATGTATGTCACACGAGGATGTATAGGTTAAAAGTCTTTAGCCTGGCCTTTCCGGAGTATAATTAACAAAAAAATATTGCCTTAAAAAAATGTAAACATAGAGTTATCACAAATATTTTGTTAATTATTATTTTGTTTTCTTTTCAAGTCTTTTCTTTTATTCGCAACTGTGATAAAAAACGTCGTACGATATACGTGTGGAATTGATATTTGCATCTTGGCTTCTATAACACGCTCGCTACCGCTCGCGCGTCATAAACCGCCTCTATGCAAAGATCAATTTACCACACTTATATCGTAATGTACTATTATTTGCGATAAACATAATACCTATACAAATACTAAGGTTAACGTAGGTACGACGATCAGCAAAAATATGTAATTAAGATTTTAGTGAATCTAGTTATGTGGGTGTAAGGTAAGTATATTTATAGTAAATGTCAAAATGTACCCTGGAAATGTAATAAACATGATGTGAATACTGAATACCAGTCAGTCGACGCCTACGACTACATCGACTAACAGTACTCGTATGTATTTGCAATTTAAATTATTTCTAAATTAAGAAATACCATGATTTCAATCGAAATATTGATCGTACAGATTAAAAGGCCAACTTGTACAAAACAAACGGAAAATTTTAATTCGAAACTTGATTACGTTAAGGTCGCGAGGTACACACTCGGCGTCAATTAAACGGGTGTACAACGCGCCCTCACCGCCCTCGCCGCCTTCGTCGCCCTCGTCGCCCTCGTCGCCCGGTTCAAGACGTTTACAATTCGTTCAGGGGTCGCAGAAGTTCCCTTTCGATCTCGAATTACTCGGGACCAACAATCTTGATAGGAAATTGAAGTTGGTATGAATAAGTGATTGGAAGTTCAATTAGTTGTTTTTGTGTAACAATTTCTATACATAAGTGATTTGTAATGAAATGTTTGTATTAAACATTTTGGTGACATTCTCGAGTTTTATTGAGTTTATCAATTATTGTGAGAGTGGTGGATTATTATTTAATTAAAAGCCTAAGCCCACTATATCGTATCATATTACGAACTTGCAATTACCTAACCGGACCGGCACATGATTTTTTTAACGTTGTCATGTTACTTCAATCACCTATAAAAATGGAAATTGTAACTTGTAACTGAACCACTAAATAATAGTGACATTAACTAGGAATACGACGACATGAAACTTAAGTTATTCAACAAAAATATACTTACTTCGAAACTAGTTACAAACTTTAAAACTTAATATTAATCCAAGCTGTAATATATCTTAACGCAACACCGTAAAACAGCTCCACGCAACAATGTTCAAAAGTATTAAGTGAGAAAAAAATAGATCTTGCATCTCATTGCTTTACATTTCGCATCTCCAATCTATCTAAAGTCGGGTGAACCATGGACTCAGCAAGTAAAATATAGTTAAATCTCAAATGTGTCTAGAACTGACTTAAATAAATAGAAAAATATAACGGCCATAACTAAAGCTCTAAGGCTCGCTGTGGGTAGTGATGTAACACTGGCATGTATTTCTACATGACAGACATTTTTGCATTTTATTACTAACTAAAAGCACTTTTTTAGCTTTTCAAGTTTAAACTTGGAACGACGTTAAAACCTGATAAACGGTTTTATAAGTTTTTTTTGCATCTTATGAATTTAAGGTTTTCAAGTTGTAACACTTATTTACTTAGAGGTACAATATCGTAATGAAGTATACAAATGCACTACGAAAGTGTGCATTTTACTCTATTTACTAAAACAGAGTAAAATGTTTATTCAATAGTAATATTCAACTAATTGACTTGATTTTATATACGTTGTAAAGAAATAAATATTTATAATCCCAATAATCGAAATGTAAGAACTATAATATAGAATAATGTCTCAACAAAGACACGTATTTGTTCGTAAAGTATACCTTTATCTGGGGCCGGTTCTTTGCGGCGATAAAATTGAATTTAATCCGTGTTAGTCCGGGATTGCGACGCACTTGCCCCGACCGGGCACCGCCCGCGCCGAGCGCGCCGCACCACCGCGCCGGACCACTAGCTATACCCATCTACTAGGGTTATCAAAACAAGTGTAGATTTCGAAAAGCAGTAAATTATAAGTATATTTCACTTGTCGTCTTGTGGTTTTATAAAAAGTAGGCGTATTTAGACTTGAAAGAAGTTAACTGAAAATAATTCAGTATTTCTTGGCTGTAAATAAGTATTATGTGGATCGTCGCCTTTAGATATCCTTTAGAATATTCGTTTAAAAAAACGGTGTAATGTACAAATTTTCCTATAGACAGTGTAGCATAGTCGATCGGCCCGCGCCGGTAACCCTAGAAGTAACTCAACCTCTACCTGTTCCGCTCTCGAAGCTCCAAGAAAATCTATAAGTATAGATTTATCAAATGAAACACCTGAGATTGACTGTTTATTTTCAAAAGAGAAAAAGCTTTTCCCTTTTTTATTATAGTAAAGTACCTATCTATCTGTGAGAATTATTTTATAAATAGGTACTTATGTATATTTACTTACGTATATTTTAACCTTTGTAAATGTATCATAATGATCACCTTCGGTGTTAACATTAATGAGCCCACCCACATGGGCTTTGAATATTTATCGCAGACCTTATAAATACGTATTAATGTCGTACATGTCGAGTTGGTACAACGTTAATTGCCACCGACTTTTTGTTAATGAACGAGTGAACACACCCTTCGAACGCTCAACTCATTGATGACGGTTTTAATTATAGTTTCACCGGTCGGTATAAAGATAGGTACATAAATATAGGAATGTCTCACCATCGCCACGGCCACGTGCTCGACGTACTTACATCATAGACAGGTTGTTGCGTCGTCGCTCTGTCACGTCGTTTATTTCCTTTAAAAATATACCATTCTAGGTTTTCATAATAAAGGTTTTGATTTGGATGATGAGATTAGATAATGATCATTATTAACTTTATGGGAAAAATTAAATTGAGGCATTTTTAAAATCTGTGGTCAGGAAAGGTAATTCTATCAGTTGGACTATTGTAAAAAAATAAAACATGTAAATTATGATGTTTTAAAGCAATTTTCCAACCGTTACTTAACCTTATCTATAATTACCCGACGACTGACAGAATGACTCCCTTCAACTTATTTATGTAGCATAAATACACTTCACCTAAATACAGCAATATAAAATTATTTAACGCCAAATTTCAATCCACAATTCGGCGGCCGTGATCAATCTTCGAATGATCCAATTTCTTGGTAGCAATTAGAGTTCATTTCACAAAAATAGTTCCGCAGGTGCATACCTACTATCGTCGCTTAGGCGTATCAATTTTGCAGATTTTTTACAACTTAATGTATCGGCAAGTACAAACAATTTTGATTATTAATATCATTATGATAATATAGTCCATATATACTTATCGAGTTAGTGTCTGTGGTTCCCGCGGATCTCCTTTTGTGAAAAGCAATGTATCGTCGTTCATAGAATAAAGGTCAAACGTTTCGACCTCCTTTGTGATAGATTGTAAGATTTGTGAGAGTATTGAGACCGTCTAGTACCGGTATACCGGTATGCCGGTATGCGGGCAATCAGCCTCTATATCGTACCTGAAACATGAATCTAAACCGTTTCATTTACTTGTTAGTCTGTTGCGTTTTCGCGCCTCGTCGCTGAAGCAGTTATAAGGAATTTTGATACAGATATACTTTGAAAAAGTACATAGAGCCCAATAATCCCGATTTCGATCCCGGGCTAAAGCGGGGAAACTACGGGGCGCTGTTAGTTGTTCCTAGGTGCCAGGTCTTCTGGAATTTCTGTACACTCCGCGGGTTTCGTATAAAAAAGACCTTCCTAATTATTTTTAACGTCATGGCGTCTAGTTTTGCTTAATAAATAATTATATGCATTTATTAAGCTTCGAAACGGCAGAAAATGTTCGTCTTGAAATTATACTTAAATGTCGGTAAAGATTTCTTACAAGAATTGTTCATGCAATTAACAATATTGGGGCAAACTTTGACGTTGTCATCCGTTCCTGTTTACTATGAATACATATTATGTCGTTCCGAGTATAGGTATGGTTGTAGCTATTGTAAACGATATGATGAATGTTGATACTTAGTCGGTAGCTCGATCCTTTGTTCATTGTTAGAACGTTCCTTATTACCGGTCTAATGAGCCTTGAATGATGACTCGCCCTTTCCTCCGCCAATATTACCTACCACACTCGCCTTATTTATTATATTACTATTGCTTCGGATCTTTCTTTATCGACTTTACAAAAAGGAGGTTACGATTAAGCCCAATTTAGGGGATGTTGTCATGAAAATACTTATCTTACCCCATTTGGGAAGACGGGACTTCCCCATTTTTATGTCAAAGTAGTTAGAGGTCAAATTCAACATTTATTACATTAGAAGGTTAAAAAATTACAAAATAAATTATTTTGTGTACAAAAACATCACGCATTTTCATGCGCTCCCTCGAGCATTGTCTTCGGTAAAATTTATCTGTCGGTATAGACCCTCAACTAACATTTTAGTGTACATAAACACGTGCTAAACAAATCCATAGTGAGGTTTTAATAAAGATGGTTTGAGCAAAACAAGAACTTTACTTGACGCTGGCTATATTTCCAAATCGTACGAAACCAAAACTTGAAAGGTTCGAACTCAAAACGTACCAAAGACGTAGGATACAATGTAAATAAATCTATCAAGTAATTTAAAAGTCAAGCAAAAGTAAAGTTAAGTCAGGTATTAAACTCGATTAAAACCAGATGTAAATAAGATAATTAATTAAATTTAATGTATAAGTACAGCATACAGGGTGTTTGGATCAACTAAGTAATTATCTATTTTTTTACATTATTCCAAACCAATTGTATATCGAGACGCTTTAAGGGTCGTTTATGGACAAGAAGTAAAGGGTATTCGAAACCATAACATTTATAACTAAACACGTCAGATAGCCTGATCGGATCGGTCACATTATGTGACGGTCTTTACTTGTGTTTAGAATATAAACTGGAATATCAAACGTATTTAGGTTATCTACATGTTGATTTTATTTACTAAAAGTTTTGTAACTTTTCTGAACCTCCAACATTTTGGTAGTATTCTCAGAGGTGATTTGTTTCTCAAATCTCTCGAGAAGTATTTCATGAAATTAGATAAGTACATAGGCTGCACTAAAAGTATCGGGAATGGAATATTTCCACTGTTCCTGTCATATTTAAATCTTTTTAATTGAAAACTCCTTGGTTTTAAGAATCGAATACCATTTATTTATTTAAAAAAAGAATCTCGGTCTTGTCACAAGGTTTTGTCAAACTTGTTTAGTCGTTGAGAAAATGGAATTGACTCGAGAAAATGATTTATTTTTTAAATCAAGAGCGATGATTTATTATGACTTTCGAAGTGGTTTATCACAAAAACAGTGTGTTGAACGGATGATTTCTGCATTTGGTGATGAAGCCCCATCCAAAACCACAATTTATCGCTGGTTTGCTGAATTTCAACGTGGACGTGTCAAGCTCAGTGATGATCCCCGTCAAGGTCGTCCAAAAACTGCACTCACCCAAGAAAACGTTGATGCTGTGCGTAAGCTGATTGAGGAAGATCGACATGTAACATACCGCGAAATTCAGGCAACTTTAGACATTGGCATGAGTCAAATACAAATAATCTTGCATGAGCAATTAGGTGTAAAAAAGTTGTTTTCCCGATGGATACCGCATTCGCTGTGTGAAGAGCAAAAAGTGGCTCGCGTTACTTGGTGCGTCAGAACTCTCGAAAGATTCCACGCAGAATCCTCAAATGCTGTATACAACATCGTATCAGGTGACGAATCCCGGATATACGCGTACGAACCCGAAACAAAAAACCAGTCACGAGTTTGGGTGTTCGAAAATGAGTTATAGCCAACAAAAATTGTTCGTTCACGGAGTGTTGCAAAAAAAATGGTGGCCACGTTTGTCTCCAAAACCGGCCATGTTATTCCTCTTGAGGGACAAAGAACGGTTAATGCAGAATGGTATGCTAGCATTTGTTTGCCACAGGTCGTTTCTGAACTCCGTAAAGAGAACTGCAGCCGCCGCATCATCCTCCATCACGACAATGCGAGTTCTCACACCGCGAACAGAACAAAAGAGTTTTTAGAGCAAGAAAACATAGAATTATTAGACCATCCGCCGTACAGCCCCGACCTAAGCCCTAATGATTTCTATACTTTCCCTAAAATAAAGAATAAATTGCGTGGTCAGAGATTTTCATCACCTGAAGAAGCCGTGGACGCCTACAAAACGGCCATTTTGGAGACCCCAACTTCCGAATGGAATGGTTGCTTTAATGATTGGTTCCATCGTATGGAAAAATGTGTCAAATTTCGCGGAGAATACTTCGAAAAGCAATAAACACATTTTTAAATAGTAATGTTGTGTCACTTCCTTGATTCCCGAAATTTTCAGTGCCGCCGTAAAAACAAAATTATAAATGTGTAACACTTACAAGTTTGTTTTGGGGTAATTTCGTATGAAATTGCTCTGAAATACCTATACAATTTGGTGTAATTTACCATAATTATTGACTTAGTACGAATGTTGTACAATTAAAGTTTATAGGATCATATGAACTGTTATTACTCGCTGAAATCTGAACAACGTTAAGATATTATTTAGACGACTATTCTTCTACACAAATGTACATTTTTTTTTCAATTTCAGAGTTCAACTACGCTATAGATAGACATTACAATGTATGTTGGCTGGCAGTTCTAAATATGCTTTGTTTTGTGTAGCAGTGTCGAGGTAGCCGTCTCGTTCAACGTTACATGTTTTACACACTCACTCACACATACAACCGCGAGCCAATATCACTAGAATGATCTATACTGATATTATGTTTTTGCTGAATTCTCATTTTTGATAAATACATCTGGTAGGAGGTATACAGGGTTTTTGGTAATTATATACGAAAGCTGTTGAAGGCTTCTGTGCACCTTAAGAATCAAGTTTTGTTCTACTATTTTCGGAAATTCAAACATTTTTTTGGAATTTTTTGAGGTTTTGTTAATTCGAATCAGCTGTATTTTTTAAATAATGATCATTCAGACTTAGAACACTCAATAAACTTAAAAAATAAGTATAATTTTAAGATTGATGACCTCTCCGTTTATGTATCAGATGATTTTCGGATGAAATCTAATTTCTGAAAGTCGTAGAACAAAAGGTGTTTGTTAAGATGCACAGCAGTAGCCCATCGCCAATCGCTTTCATACCTCTACCGTTGCGATCAAAGCTCGTTATCCATAACATTTCAGTGGTTAATTCCATTAGTTTAGAATGTAATTAAATGGTTGAAACTTAAGTGAATGTTATGAAACATGCTCGATCTCTGTACTCTCATACATTACGGATGCAGTGCATTCACTCGCGAGCGTTCCAGGTATTTCATCGTTCATATTAACCTCAAGACAGAAACTGATACAATTACAGGCTTATTGGTTTCAGATATATTCCCGCAAACGGGTTGTAGAATGTAAGTTTTACCGATGTTCATTTTGCACAGAACCCATACAAATCTCAACAAAATGTAAAAATGATTTGTCATTTATGAGATAAGTTTACGCTACAAACCCTAGCAAGAATTGATTAAATAACCAATAACCCTTTATGCATTCGCTTAGTCTATTCCAAAACATGACAGAATTTCAGTGTTTTCTGCTGCATTTAATATACAATTTTATTCCTCTACTATCGTGACATGTCGAACCTTTTTGTAGTACCTAGAACTACTAACCTGTCAACTGTCAACACAACGAAATAAAACGACGTTAAACGATAGTCATTTACATGGAGAACGATTGTTTTCTTTCGGTAAAACATAGGCCATAAAATGATAATATTTCTCACTAGTTTTTGAATAGACAATAGTCTAAAGCTATAAATTCATAATAGAAACATTTCAAATTATTACCAAGTAAAAAAAACCATGCCCGTGAGGTGTAGTAGGCAGGAGATCGTAAGTTCAAGTCTCTCGCCGCAGTTCATTTTTGCAACGAAGTTCCACATCGCCAGGTTTGCGACGGGACCTATTTCATAAAAAATACAGTTTAATCCAGTTTGAGCGTTACAAAAAATGTAACGAAAAACAATAAGATAGAGTAATCTCTCACATATATAATATAGATATATCTGTCTGTCTGTCTGTCTGTTGAATGGAACTTAGTTCCAAACGCGTGTCCTGCGACACCTTTCTTTAGAAGAAACATTTATAATATATGCCTAGCCTTAACTAACTTCACAAGCAAGTAAGTAATGAATAGCTTCATTACAATATAACCGTATTCTTGGAACTAAATTAAAGTATTTGGCAAACATCTCCCTCTATAATTAAGTAAGGATAACCTAATAATTTGTACAGTAAATAGGTCAAACCGAGCCCGTGTTTATTTTGCTCATATTTTGTGAATGTAAATAATGATAATGATAAGTTCTGATATAATGATAGTGATAGGTATTTGAGATGATCACTGTAGGTGTATCACTTTGTTCATATATAGTAGGTATGTAGGTCAAACTGTCGGCTGTCTGGGTGACTGGATGCCAACTAATTGTTTATTGAACTACCTATATTCTTAGAGTTTCGTATCCAAAGGGTAAAAACGGGCCACTCTTACTAAGACTTTACTGTCCGTCCGTCTGTCCGTCTGTCCGTCTGTCTATTTCTGTTGCCGCTACAACAACAAATACTAAAAACAAAAAGGAAATTGTTGTTATAAAAATGTTGTCTATACATTCGGTTTACGGACGAAAATTTTACGTGATAACGTCATAAGAAAATATTGTTGCCTTGTCAATAACATGACACACGACGGGAACGTGAGCGATGACGTTACACTTTTTAGTGAGTGCCGGTGTTCATCGATTTATAAGACATACCTGGATGACCGAGCTTTGCTCGGTATATTTTTTGTTTTTTATAAATTGTGTTTTTTGGAAATTCTATTTAAGTACTGTAAGCAAACGATAAATGTTGTTGCTACGCGCCAATCGAGTCGGGGACGGTAGGTAGCTGCCTTCAAGGACGAAGCTTACACGTGCCGTGCTCCCCGCCCCGCGCCTCGCCGGCCCACGCCGCTGGACTGCGCGAGCGGCGACGACAGGACGTAGTGCGAGCCGCGTTTCTGTTGAGGACGGACCCGTGTACTTTTGTTCGCGTTACTTAGTTAAAATAAATCCCACTTTGAGATTCTAGTAAAACTTTGATTTAATTCCTTTTAGCTCAGAAGTGCGATGAACCTGTAGATTCCCACGAAAAAGTGTTACGACCTAGTGCACGGTGCTTATTTACGAAAATATATTAGGTACTTATCGATTACGTGTAGTGTGTGTATAGAATTTACCTACAAGTGTGTGTACTGTGTACTATCGGACAAGGGAGCGCCCTGCCGAAAATTTCAATATGGGTTCACACAAGAAACGCCGACGTAGTGACGAAGAAAAAGAAAATCGTTTGCGTCGACGTTTATTATTAGAGACGGAAAATCGTCGGTTGTCCCGGCGATTGGAAATGTTAGAGAGAGAAGTGTTCCGTGAACGTGGTCGTGTCTTGCGAAGCGATGGAAGATCAGACCACGACCATCACGTGGAAGGCCCCACGACGCGGTCACCGCCGCCGGGTTCCGGTTCACGTGGTGATCGCCGCAGCGACGTTGCGACGTGTGGTACGTCGGGAGCGCTGACCCCGCCTCTGCCGCCGGGTGCGGGCGCAGTGCGTCATCCGTCTTCCACGCGTGCCTCCCGCGAGGCACGGTTGGGAGGGTCGCCGAGCGTCACCAGCGTGCCACGTACGGAGTCACCGGTGAGGGCGTTGCGACCAGGTATGTCGGCGAGCGTGCCACTCGGAGCAGGTGAGGATGCGCGTGCGTTGCCTGCGGTGGGTGGTAGGCCAAGCCAGGCCACGCCCCCAGAGTCAACCCGCGCCTCGCTGAGTCGGGCCGCGCCGCATCCGAGTCGGGCCACGCTGCCACCCGCGACCTCTTCCACTATGGACTTGCCGTATGTGGATAATAATAATAGTTCCCTTAGGTATGTGGGTCGTAGCGACCCCGTGCCGGAGTTTGACCCACAAAATTCGATAATTACCATGGAAATATGGTTACGTAAAGTAGAGGGTATTTCTAACATGTACGGATGGGATGAAAAAACATTGATATTCAATTGTTCATCTAAGTTAAGGGGTTACGCCCGTCGTTGGTATGATCAACTGCAAGATGTTAATCTGTCGTGGTCCGAGTTTAAGGCTAACCTTTTGACGGCTTTTCCATCCCATAAAAGTAAGTTAAATATGATGAGAGATTTAGTCAACGTGATTAGGCAACCTACCGCCGACTATTTACAATTTTATTATGATAAGTTAGCGTTGGGTAGTGCGTGTGGTATCCCCCCGAGTTTGGTTACGGAGGCCATAATTGGTACCATTGGCAGTCAACTTATAGAGGTCGGTGCCATATCTGCAGGCTGTCGCGATCCGACTACATTGTTAAATTATTTATCATCATTACAAACACCAGTAGTCCCTAATCACAACCTGCGATACTCTACCGGTAATAATAGTATGTTTAACAACAGTAATAATAATAATCGTGGAAAATTAAAATGCCACACGTGTAAACGAAGGGGGCACACTGCCGCACACTGTAATTTTAAAATTCGAGATAAATCTAATCTTAGTTGCTCGTTTTGTGGTAAAAGTGGGCACACTGATAGTAATTGTTTTACGAAAATGAGGAAATGTTCATATTGCGGTAAGATTGGGCACATTAAGGATGAGTGTATGAAGTATAAGAACCGTAATGCAGGTAATAGTGCTAAACAAAATACGACACAAAATGTGCACATTATAAGTGATTCCACTGGTGGTTCTAAATACTATCTAACGGTTAGGGTAAACGATACGCCTGTGCGTGCTTTTATCGATTTTGGTAGCACATGCATTACAATATCTGAGAGTGTGTCAAAGCTATTGCAATTAAATGTAAGTAAATGCACTCGTGATAGTGTTATAAGGGGTTTCGGCGGATCAAAAATAATACCGTGTGGGGAGACCTTAGTGAACGTATCAGCTGACGAGGCCACTTGTGACGGTTTGAGGGCCTATATAGTGCCTGATAGTGCCCAAGACATAGATATAATCATAGGTCAACCATTTACAGAATATCCTAACGTATATGTTATCAAAACACCTAATTCTTTACGAATATTCAATGCCAATTACTTGTCCGCGTTACCGTGCGCTCGCGAAGACACGGAACGTGTTAAATTAGAGTTACTTCATAATATTGACTTGCAACCCGGAGTCAATAAAATTGTGCTGTTTTGTGCTGACGTCGAAGGCCCCATTGCACTACAAAATGCTGAACATTTAAAACCTAGGTGCGAAATTCTAATACCTGAACACATTACTGAAATTATCGAATGTCAGGCTGTAGTAAGTGTGGTAAATCTAAGTAAAGAGGTGATAACTCTGCCGCCTAACATTTGTGTTGCACGAGCTACGGTTACCACTGATGACAGAAAATGTTATAAGATAGGTCCAAATATAGAACCATCGATTCTTGAGGAGTTAGAAGGTATTTTAAAAGAATATTCGGATTGTTTCTCGGATGATGGGGGGAAGATAGGTAAATGTAATGTCAAAATGAAAATTGAATTGACCAATAGTAAGCCAATCTATTATCGCCCTTATCGAATGTCTGCCGAGGATAGGGAGTTAGTACGGTCTATTGTAGCTGACTTGTTACATAAGGGTATAATTGAGGTAGCTAATTCTCCCTATGCTAGTCCTGTTTTATTAGTTTCTAAGAAGACAGGAGAAAAACGCATGTGTGTGGACTATCGTGCCTTAAATAAAATAACCAAAAAGGAACGATATCCATTGCCACTTATTCAAGACCAGCTGGATCGATTGTCGAAACAAAGTGTGTTCTCTTGTTTAGACGTTATGTCAGCGTACTTTTGTATACAGCTGGATGAGGCTAGTAAACCGTTAACCGCGTTCATCACACCCGATGGGCATTATCAATATACACGTATGAGCTTTGGTTTAGTTAATGCACCCTCTGTCTTCCAGCGTGCAATGGATAATATATTGGGTTCTCTTAAATTCTCGTGCGCAACGGCGTATCTAGATGATATTCTGGTTTATTCTGAGTCCCACAACGATGCTTTAGAGCGTCTCAGGGCCATTTTGGGTCGCATACGGGATGCTGGCATGACGCTCCGGTTAGATAAGTGTTCTTTCCTGGTCCCAACCGTAGAATATCTAGGACATGAGGTAAGTAACGGAGAAGTGAAACCAGCGCAACACAAACTGAATGCTGTGCGTGATTTCCCAACGCCACAAAATGTGCACCAAGTCAGGCAGTTCATGGGTCTAGCTAACTATTTCCGAAAATATGTCCGTGACTTTGCTACAATTGCACGTCCGATCACTTTGCTCACCAAAAAGGACTGTGCTTGGGTGTGGGGCGAGGATCAAGTGAAGGCATTTGCGTTGATTAAGTCGATCTTAGTTAGTCAACCAGTTCTCGCTTTGTTTAATCCCGATCTTGAAACTCAAATCCATACGGATGCTTCCAAAATTGGGTTAGGTGGTATATTGGTACAGAAACAACTCGATGGTGCTTGGAAGCCTGTCGCATACGCGAGTCGACAGACTAGTAGCGCTGAGCAAAATTATCATAGTTTCGAACTTGAAACACTGGCGGTGGTGATGAGCTTGCAGAAGTTTAGGGTGTACGTCAGTGGTATGAAATTCGTTATTGTCACCGATTGTAATGCTCTCCGCTGGACCTGGACCAAGCGAGATTTAAATCCACGAATTGCCCGATGGTGGTTAGAAGTTCAGGGCTTCAACTTTGATGTTGAGTATCGTGCTGGCAAATCGATGGCGCATGTTGACGCCTTAAGCCGAAATCCTGTCCGTACAGTGCTGCGGTGTACAGCTGGTACTGATTTAATCGAGGGTATACAGCGTGACGACGACTCAATCCAGACTATTATATCACAGTTACAAGATGAGCTATCTAAAAATAATACGCGGGGTTTGGGCAGTGATTACTGTTTAGATAGAGGTATTCTTTTTAGATTAGTCAATGGGGAGAAAAAGGTGGTAGTGCCACGACAGTCACGATGGTCTCTCATTCGAAGTTTTCATGACGATAATGGGCATGTGAATTTTAACAAAACATATGACGCTGTTAGGGTAAAGTATTGGTTCAGCAATATGCGCCGTTTTATTCAAAAATATGTTCGCGGTTGTATATCGTGTCAATATGCTAAAGTACCTACGGGGCGTAAGGTTGGTTTGTTACACCCGATAGAAAAAGTAGCTGTACCATTTCACACGATCCATGTGGACCATCTTGGTCCGTTCTGTAAGAGTCCATCTGGTAAAATGTACATTTTTGCAATTATTGATGCATTCACGCGTTTTATATGGATTGAGGCGGTTCGAGACACTAGTTGTGTTAATGCTTTAAAGGCTTTAGACCAATTCATTAAAACGTTTGGACTGCCAAGTCGCATTATTAGTGATAGAGGTAAGGCATTTGACTGTCACATGTTTAAGAACTATTGTGCGGAACGACAAATTAAGCACGTCATGAATGCGGTGGCTAGTCCTAGGGCCAATGGCCAGATTGAGCGTTTCAACCGCACCATACTCGATGCTCTTTGCACTTACGTTGGTGACGATCAGATCAACTGGGAACAGTATATTCCTAAGGTGCAGTTAGGTCTAAATTCCAACATTAATAGTACAACTGGTAAGGCTCCGTTGGAGTTGTTGTATGGTTTTCGCCCGCGTCTTGCTGGTGATTTACTTGTACCAATACGTTCAACCAATTTTGATGAGATACGCGAGTCTGCTGCCACCCGTTCCAAGGATATAGCAGAACGCAATAAAACGTCGTTTGACCGGAAACGTCGTAGAGAACCTTCTTTCAAACCAGGGCAACTGGTATTGGTACAACGTAAAATTATTAGGAAGGGCTTGCGTAGTGGCAAACTTATGCCTCGTTATGAGGGTCCCTATGTTGTTGTCAAAACTCTACCTCACGACAGATATGTTATAAAGAGTTCTAATACACGTGGCCGTACTTATGAAAATATTTTTGCAAGGGATAAACTGAAACCTTTTAACACAAATGCTTGTACGGACTCTGATTCGGATTAATAACTGAATCTTGTGAGGTTGTAATTGAGGTATTCTAGGAGGCTTAGTCATTTTTTAGAATCACAAGCCAAATTTAAGGTTTGCTTATAATAATTCTGTGGCACCTGTGGTATAACTATACCATATTGATTGTTTAATATTATGTTGAATTGATCTCACTGATTAACCTTTAATAATAATTGTTGTTGTTGCCGAAATAGGCGTAGTTCCGTCAGATTCAGAACTGACTGAAGCGTATAATTACCTTGTATTGGAGTATTTTAAATTATGAATCAAACTTTTGTGATGATCTTGACCTAGAAAGTTTTGTGCATACCTACTGTGTTCAGTTAGTACACTGATTTTAAAATATTTCAGATAGCGAATCTAGTTCCCCGTTGTATTCTGAGCAATATCACATTAAGAAGTGACGTTTTGTTGAGCTTTTGACTCAAAATGAGCAATATCACATTAAGAAGTGACGTTTTGTTGAGCTTTTGACTCAAAATGAGCAATATCACATTAAGAAGTGACGTTTTGTTGAGCTTTCGACTCGAATGAGCAATATCACATTAAGAAGTGACATTTTGTTGGGCTTCGATTCAAAATCGATGAATACCACTTTAAGAAGTGATGCGTTGCTGTGCTCTTTGGCCCATATTGACAACACTGTGTTGTCTAGAAGTTTCTGCCGTCTTGTTCAGACCGGCTTGGACCTCACGAGATGATGTTGTCCAATGTTGCTCAGATTGCTATTTAGCATTTAATGTGTACACTGTTGTAATAAGGCCTTTGAGGTGGGCAGCCCCACCTGTATGCAAGCCTTGAGAGGCAGTTCATTACGTCACCACTTGGGATCCCTTATCATTGGTCGACGTAGGCATTCAGAAGCCTGATGCATGCCTTAAGAAGCGGAACATCCGGTGCACTTTAAGAGGTGTGTCAAAATATCATGCTTTAAGAGGCGGAATATCCGGGGCACTTTAAGAAGTGTGCCGATTATTACCTTTCTGCCTATGAAGCTTTGGAGCTGTGCGGGACTCACAGCATCATCAGGACGGCCGACTGTAAGCAAACGATAAATGTTGTTGCTACGCGCCAATCGAGTCGGGGACGGTAGGTAGCTGCCTTCAAGGACGAAGCTTACACGTGCCGTGCTCCCCGCCCCGCGCCTCGCCGGCCCACGCCGCTGGACTGCGCGAGCGGCGACGACAGGACGTAGTGCGAGCCGCGTTTCTGTTGAGGACGGACCCGTGTACTTTTGTTCGCGTTACTTAGTTAAAATAAATCCCACTTTGAGATTCTAGTAAAACTTTGATTTAATTCCTTTTAGTACGAATTACATACTAATAAAATGATGAAATATGAATAATATTTTTCGATCTTACCGACAGAATAATAAAAAAATATGAACTGGTTATTTAAATAAAAAAATCATGAGTGCAATTAGTTTGATATTATATTAGAAACAAATACTTAATTTTTTACAGTTTATCGATCAATGACGCAAGTGAACACGTGCATTAAGAAGACACAAATAATATAAATAAACATTGATTTTCTTAGTCTAACCTCAAAGCAAACACTCATTGACTTCGTGTTACTTAACAACGCCAACTGCTGGAATAACTTTATCAAAAATAGTATTAGTAGTTCGCCAAAAGATGTCAGGAAGAGTCATATTTTTCAGTTTAAATTGGGACTACTCAAACGCCTTAAAATACGAATAAAATGACATTTTCTAAAAATGATTCCTAGCTAGATCGATTTATCGCCCCCGAAACCGCCTATATACCAAATTTCATGAAAATCGGTGGTGCCGATTCCGAGATTCCAATTATATATATATATACAAGAATTGCTCGTTTAAAGATATAAGATTATCACGTCAAAAATATATTCAAGTGGGGCTCCCATACAGCATGGTACGGAACCCTTCGAGCGCGTGTCCGGCTCGCACTTGGCCGGTCTACTAACATGTTCAACATGTCAAAGTTCTTCCAGCACCGGCTGGCGGCTGCTGATGCTTGTCCATCAGTATTCTTCTGGTATATGGAATGTATATTATGTAATGGGGGTAACTCATTTATTTATTATTTTGATAATGGATAATTTGAGTAAGATAAGAACAATAAATATAATGTTGGACACTTCAAACAGCACTCAGCACCATCTAGCCCTAAGCTAATAATGTACAATTGTAAATAAAAGCCTATAATTGGCTTTGTTATTTTAAATTGGTATCATGTTATGGTTTTTCAAAATATAGTGCTATTGAATTACTAAATAAATAATAAAAATAAAATCATAGTCAAAATATGTTCGTCTTAACTTGACATTAATACCACCAACTAAACCGATTGCGATAAAACTTGTTGTATGTTCTGTATGTATTCGGCCGAAGCAGCCTTGACGTGAAATATGCCTTGTGTACAATAATATTGTACACAAGTCATATTTCAAATTATGTTTTATCCGGATCCCGGAGTAACGCGGGTGATACCATGTTATCTGATATCTTCACACTGTGACACTTTAGGATAACATCACATTAGATATAGTGTTATTCCAAAACTCCAGCTAGATCCATAAATATCGGTTCAGTAGTTTCTGCGTGAAGGAGTAACAAACAATTGTCTAAATATATATATATTTGCTCGGTCACCTTGTGTGCCTGTGCATGTGAATGTATAGAGGGCATTCATTACAAACAACAAATGTCATGTTACAAAATCTTGTAGCGATACATTTGCATGTTATTTGATGTTTTTTTTTTGTAATTGCAACATCCTAACACTTTACGCAGTTTGTTACATAGCAATTGTTGTTTGTATGAATGTTCTATATATCTACATAAGTATACATCGATACAGGTTTAAAACAGGCCACGCCATATAAAAAAATGCTTTAATATGCCAGAGTGTTAGATCTCCTTTGACATACCTACCTCTATATAATATTGGTAGGGTTGGGATTATCGAAAGCTTTAATTAAAAAACCAAAAAGTCGGTAACCCATAATGACAGCGAGTGTCGCGAGTGTCGCGAGTGTCGTTAATGAGTTTTCAATTGAAACGTTCCTTCTCAAATGACTCCATTAATTACTCATTAAGTATTGTTATATTACAACAATGGAGGCGCGGGAAGCGACGCGGGCGGCACTCGTCTAATGGTAGACACCTCGACTTTCATACCGAAAGTTGTAGGTTCGGCCGTATTTAGGATTGCTCTTGCGGTGTAAAAAATCATAGTGATGAAACCCACAGTTTAATTCACTCCAGACGTATCGAGGAGTTCTTACCTTTAGACTCAGTCGACAAAACTGAGAGGTTGAGTACTCCTTTATATACATGTTACAGACATAACAACGCCCTGCATTGCTTGCTTTAAAATTGCTGACGCTGTATAAATCACCTATGAATTAGATGTAAAAGCCAGGCTTTGAGCGTAGCGACCGAATCAAAAAACTCTATAACGAAAATAAAACCTAACACCCCCCACTCCGCCTACCGTGTAGCTCGGACTGTACGAGGCTCGCACGATGCAATTGCTTTACAGCGGCAGTCCCCGAGTGCCACACGTTTTTTTTAATCTGTGTTTTGTTACCGGACAACATTTGATTCAAAAAAGTTTGTTTTATTTCAATGGATTTGAATTCATTAACGTGTTAATATTACAACGTTACGGCCTTGAGCTGGTTGATAAGACTTCTCGTTAAATACACCTATTATAGGTGCGTAACTATTACGTAGGTATACATATAGAGATACCATACATATGTAGTATACATATGTTATGTCCCTACATACACATACATATATTGTTTACCTAATATAAGTGTTAATGGTTCTCCAGTTTTAGTAACAAAAGTCGTTGCGCTCGAGTCTTTAAAGTAATCATATCTGAAGTATAAAAGTGAACAACTTACCTCGCAAACAACTTGAACTGCTCTGTTTCTTTAACATTACCTACCTACTTAATTTACACGAAGCATGTTACTTCAACATACATACACGATAGAGCAGTCCAAGTGGTTCTTAAACTTTCATATTAAGTAGGTACCTAGTTCAATTAGTTTCCATTTTAAGGGTTACTGCAAGTTGTGGTTTTGAGTTTAAAACCTAACTACTTCCCGTTGCCTTGGAATTGTGCAAAATTGGGTAAAAATCAAGTTAGTCCATTGCGCAGGGAAATTTCAATAAGTAAAGTAAGACGTTTTGTCCTTTCGCGATCGTGACCGGATATCTATACTTATATTATAAAGCTGAAGAGTTTGTTTGTTTGAACGCGCTAATCTCAGGAACTACTGGTTCAAATTGAAAAATTCTTTTTGTGTTGGATAGTCCATTTATTGAGGAAGGCTATAGGCTACTTTTTATCCTGATATTCCCACGGGATCGGGAGTTACGCGGATGAAACTGCGGAGCGCTGCTAGTATAATATAAAGTTTGGGTTAGTTTTGATACTCATACATTTCGCGAAAATCTGTCTAAATTTATTTCGTGAGATAATGTAGCTTTATATATTGGTGAAAGAATTTTTGAAATCGGTCCAGTAGTTTCGGAGCCTATTCGATACAAACAAAAAAACTTGAAAGGTGTCAAAGGGACACCCGGATGGAACGAAGTTGCTTTCGATTAATTAGTGAAGGAATTGTAATAAAATCAAAAAGTGTCGTTACCACTTTTGGTTTTAATTTTTTCCGTCTAGCCCCATTTCGCAACGCGCCATAAGGAACTTCGTTCCAATAAACAAAAAAAAAACCTCTTTATAATATGAGTGTAGACAAGACATTTCCTGGACTAAAATCAAATGTTTAGATAGATCTGGAACAAGGGATACGTCTACCCTACGATACTCTCACTAAATGTTCACTTGAAATAATAAATAGTTCATTTTTGTTTAAAAAGAGTGATGGAAACAGTTTGAGAACCGCTGCCGCTAGAAGCTACAAGATTTGTACGAGTTTACAATAGGAAACCAAACTCGATAGTTCTGCAAACGAAAACTTTAAATCAGAAAGTTGTGCATAACCGATATGTTGCAGTCGAACAAGTTGAAATGGGATATGTTAGAGGTGTCGAGATGTCTCGCACGTCGCACCTCGCACCTCGCACCTCGCACCCGCCTCTACCTCTACTTGACTTATACTTCACTACTGTATACATTGCACTGTGTCGTTGGCATAGAGTAGAGATATGGAAGTATCTAGAGAACTTGCAAGTTAGTATGAATTATGTCAACTCCTCACATTATTCTGTGAGGAGTTGACAGAATTCATACTAACTTACCTTTTTTACGGTCGGTTAAAATTGTCGGACGTGTTTATCGCATTCCGCTTATCACAACTAATTTTACACAACGAAAATTGTAAAATATGCAGTCCGAACCGAAGTAGGTATAATAAAATGGTAATAAAACATTATAAATCAGTGTTATTTTTTAATAAAATACAAGATGTAAGAGCTGCTTACGATCGGTACAATGTCGGTACGTCAGGTGACATTAGCTCTCTATAACTGCCTTGTAGGAATGTATACTCTTAGATTGTTAGAATACCTATATTCACGTGAGAACGAAAGCATAATAAGTGCCAACACAGTTGTCCTTGTCTACGCGGGATTTTCTACAACTAGACCTCTTCAGTGAGGTTTTATTTGTCAAAAGGAAAACCAGTCCAACTCTTTCCTTGTTAGAAAATATTCAAAGTTAATTTTAACGAATATTAAATCAAAGCGGCATAAGGATACCTACCTATAATGAATTGTTATTATTTCAATTAGACTTCAACTATGGTTGTAAGTAGATTCGCATGGTGACGATGGTCTTCGTTCGCGTTGTTCATCAATCGGTCTCCATTTACAGATATCGACCTGGAGGAAGGGTTAGTGATTAGTTCCTCCGACGTCGGTCGGGAGTCGGGAGTCGGGAGTCGCCCCGCTAGGGGAACTAATTACTTGCTCCGTTTTAATTCGAGAGCCGAAACTAAAACTAAGAAAAGTCGGCCCTTATATAATTGATCATTGAAGTGTTTTCATCGAGTCAGCGACTACTAAATGTAACATAAAATCATAAATTGTAACGAGTAAAAGAAATCTTATTTCAAAATTGTAAAGGAAATACAGTAGGTTGAATCTCTGGATATAGCATAAGTTCATCTATATTTGTGTAACTCCGTTGGAGGAAAATACAGATAAAGCATTTTGTTTCCATTTCTAAAATGTAGGTCAACCAAAAACAATTCATCTCAAATCCTTCCCCATTTCAAACTAAACTCGAATGTAATATACTAAGTATATCGTAGACCGTACCGCTACGGACCGTAGCCGGTCCCGCTACGAGACCCGTAGACTCGTGCTACGGGTAAGCTCACGCTCGCGCTACGAGCTACGAGCCATACCTAGTGCTACAATATCTCACGCAATATTGACTCTATGGAATTTCTAAGCAACATTCCGATATATTTATGCCACAGCTCGTGGGACTCCACGAAATATTATTAGTACGCTCGGAAACTATTTTTCATTTAAGTTTGTCATTTTATTTAAATAAAAAAAATTATCATCCTCAATACAAAGGCTTTCCGATTGAATCTGAGAGATAATTGGTTCGGAACAATCGCGTCGCCGCAAATTCATTTTGTGAAATCCGAACAATTACGATATACATCAGGGGAGGAGGAGACATTCCGTACGTCGAGTCTAATGACTCGGTACCGTCCGTCGTCGGTACGTAGTCCTCGCATGTTGTAGACATCACCACCGCGGTAAGTCGAAGGGCGCCCAATCGAAAATTGAATTTCAATGTCACAACAGTGCAGATGTAAAAATCGCTCGGTTCGGGCGATCGTTGGGGCAGCGGCGGCGGTGCGGTGCGCGCGCCGGGCGGTCGGGGGGAGAGCGCGCGCGGGGCGCGGGGGTGCGCGCGCCGCGGGGGCGCCGCCGCCGCCGGCAGTGTCCCGGGCCGCCGCGGCGAGCGCACGTGACTCGCGCGTGATGCCCCCCCGCGCCCGACCTCGCACCCTCCACCACCACGACGACGCGATGCTACTGCGAGTGTCGTACACCTCGCCGGCACCTTACGTGTAAAGTGTACTGCTACTGTGCTTGTGTTCACCGGGAGTTGTGTACCCCTAGCGCCGGGACCGGGACCGGACCGGACCGGACCGGAGTTCCGCCACCGGACGGGACTACCCTCCTCAATAGGTACAATGTTTACTTTTACACCGACTTTACTTACCTTTCAAACTTTTACAGAACTCTTTCATAGTTTTCCGCTGTCGCAAAACTAAGTTACGATAACGTTGCGTGTGTTATATCTAACGTAGTATCTCGTACGGAGGCGGAAGACGGAAGGCGCTCCTTGCGGTGTTGGCGAACGTTGAGGGTGTCGAATATCGAACACTCGGCACGGGTGTCGAGAGACCGGCCGCGGCTTTACTACCACTTTAAAGCCGGCATTAAGCGACCACTCGCGGGATAACGCCTTTGAATAAAACATTCAATCTCCAAGAGCACCACTCTATTTGATTAGCGAAGTAATTACTCATACAATCGGACATCTCGACCGCCGCCGTATTCATTACCGAGACACGACTTTCTTCGGCTATTTATATATTATACATCAATCTCTTATCTGGAAACGATATTATATGTTTCTTGTACGTAGAAACATATAATATCGTTTAAAGCGTCGTGGCGGGAAATGAGCAAAGAGGTTTCTCGTATAATCCAATAGTTGAATGAGAACGTTCGAATGTTGCGTCTCCGGGTCCGAATCCGGGTGCGAGCGGTCGTCATATAGGACCGTATTGCAGGCAGTATCGAGGAGGCCATTCGAAGCGTTCAATGCGTAACCGTCGCCGTCGACGGAATCGCTTTACCGAGGGTCGAATGGGATTAGCCCTTTCGAGGGGACGCGATAAACTAATATGCGGACTTGAATCGGCTTCGAATAACCCTTATTTCACGCGGTGGACTCGCTGACGGCTCACCGGACACACCGGACACGAGCCGAGGGATAACGGAGGTATACATCGATACCACTATACAATCGTACTGCCTTTACGACTGTATTGTACCGCTCGACGCTCTCTACTCTACATCATACCTACCTCTATTCTATTACACTAAACATTACAGACGTACACCAATATTTATATTGTTGTCAACTTGATAAACTGTCCCTTTACGAATCTAAGCTAAACGATCTACGTTTACGTACATTGTTTTAGTGTCCATTATACACATTACACATATAAGTAATATTGACCGTAGATTCTGAGAAAAACCCAAAATATAATCACATCCTATTACTTCATGAATCACACCAAAAATAACGTAAAAACTTAACAAGAATCATATTTTTAACTTATACCGGAGTGAATTTAAAATAATCCCTTTGTCATTCTCGTTTACTACCGTATTAGACTCGTTTGACCGTTTGTGTAAGTTTAAGTTCAACGCTTTCTGTTTACTTTATATTATTCGTGTTCTATATTTGATAGAGTTACTTGAGAACTTAAAGTGGCAACTGATCACTAATTGTGATATTGAGCGATCGGTCGGTCCACTTGCAGACACACGACCCGACCTCTGTGTGAGGTCGGATACACACCGATAGCAACCTTATATTATTTAAAATAATTCAACAATATGACACAGTTCACAAAGTGAATAACGGTAATGGTAAAGACAAAAACTATTCAATAACTATAATTGGAGCTATTCCAATATATGTACACCTTACATTATATGTATATTGTTATGTAAGATAATAACATCAGTGATATAGCGTACGTACGTATACCGAATATAATATTACTGAATATTGATATAGGAATATAACGAAAATTATTACATTATTAATATTGCGAATATATCATATTGGATTGTGGTTAACGCGTAACATTGGTACCGGCGCGGGCGGTTTTTGAAACCGAGTGAAAAAATTGGTGAATCGTGTTTAGATCACAGTATTGTGACATAAATTGAATAATTTCGTTACCATTTTATCTGTAATTTTATTCAATAAATGTGTGTAAGTAAAGTGAAAACGAAACTCAAGTGATTTTTCTCCATGGTGAGGTTTGTAGAAGAAATAACATATATAAATAAATATTACAGCACATTCCACACATCGCCATCTAGCCCCAAGCTTAGTAACTAGATTTGTATTATGGGTGCTAGACAACGGATACACTACTTATATAATTTTTTTTTGTAAATATATACATATAATACATAGAAACGACCACACCACAGACCAATATCTAAGCATAAATACTTGTCTGACCACTTTGTGTTTTAAAACATTTTAACGAAATCCCTGAAACATACGAAAATGCTCCTGATAAAAAAAATCTGCTTAATTAAATGAATTAAAAAGGGCCAAGTAAAGAACTCCTTTGTTACTCACACTTGAGACGGTAGGTACCTACTGAGTACTCGTAAATACCTATCTGATTTCAAAGAAATGTTAACGTTATTCCACACTTCCCTGAAGATCAAAGGAACACGGTACGATCTTAATATCTGTCAGTCTGTCACTTCAGACGATAGCGATCGTTAGGGAAGAGAACGAATGAGAGCGGTGAACCAATTACATTACGTCAAATATTTACTGTACTCAAATAAACACGCATTTTTTTTAGTTATATTTATACTTACTCAGAGTTAAAACTGTGGACTTGAATTAAGTGTATTTTCTGTTTTAAATATAGACTTAATAATATTATTATATTACCTCATTGTTCGTGAACGCATATCTTCAAATTAAATTAAATGACGACCCAGTTGGCACAATGGTCTCCATGTCGGACTGCCAAACACAGGGTTGCGGGTTCGATTCTCGCCTCAGACTAGTATTTATGCTTAGATATTTGTCTGTGGTCTGGTTGTTTCTATGTATTATAAGTATACATTTACAAAATAAAAGTATATAAGTAGTATATTCGTTGTCTAGCACCCATAACACAAGTCTAGTTACTTAGCTTGGGACTAGATGGCGATGTGTGGAATGTCCTGCAATATTTATTTATTAAATTGTCTATAATTTTCGAAAGTCTATATTCTGCGTTAACCCTTAAAATATCTATTTTACTTTTTCATCAAATGTTTCTAGCCAATATTGTTCATTTGCTCCTACTAACTTCATCTAGTAGCCGATGATGTGAACTAAGAATCGTCTTCGAAGGAAAGTTTAAATAATTAATTATGAGTGTAGTGGTAGAGCTTAATATTTTATTGAGTTATTGTGGGTTTTGTTCGAAAAGGACACGTCGACAACTTCGTCGACATACAGACTGCAAAAATCAATCAAAACCTTTGCGAATATTCTGTGAAGACATTATAGAATACACAAATAAACATTTGTGAAATAATTATTTGAACTAAATTAAGTCTAGTGTTCCTAAAGTCTCGTTAGCCAATAATTAGCGTAAGTTACTTGAGTATGTTAGAACCTAAATGCTAGGTCTCACCACAATATCATATAAATTGTGTCGACCTTCTCACTGTGCCGCGGTAACAGGTTAATATTACTTAATTTAGTAACACCTTTGTTTAGGAAACTAATTAGCAATTAACAACGAAGATAATCTAGCGTTCAGTTTAAACTAAAAGGTTCTGTTTCAATAGAAACATGAGAATGACAATTTATACCGAGTTTTAGTCTCTCTTTTGATTGCTAACTTACCTATACTTGCCCGTGATTTTAGCTTAGAGAACAAATCGACCCATTTCAAAACTAGGATTAGGGACCAGTTCTTCCTTTTCCATTTTGTTGATAGTCTAATGGACTCACATAAGAAGCGGTATAGGCCACTTTTGATTTATTAATGTTTTGGTCACAATAATTTCCTACTAACAAAACAAAAGATGATTCAGTAACTTTTGTAATAATACGTAACAAACCTAAATAAATGAGTTACGTAGGTACTTAAACAAAAGTCGATCGAAACAGATCACCTTCGCTTTCGTGAGAATACTGTTATAAAAAATGTCACATTCATAAAAAAACGTGACATTCGAATCCGGATTAATGTATTGCTAAGGAAAATTTACTCTTTGTTCTGTTGTTATTTCAATACTTGTGTATGTTAAAGACTTAGCAAAGTCAAATAACGTTTAAAATTATTGCCAGGTACCATACTGACGTCTCATTTTTAACCCCCGACGCAAAAATGACGGGGTGTTATAAGTTTGACGTATCTGTGTATCTGTCTGTGGCATCGTAGCTCCCGAACGGATGAACCGATTTTAATTTAGTTTTTTTTTGTTTCGGTCGTCTGAAAGTTATGGGGAATAAAAGTCAAGATTAACGACCGAATGTAAGTAGATATGCCCGAGTGGGGTATCAAATGAAAGGGCATGATTTGCACATTACAAATAGCTAATTAAAAAGTCCCTCCCTACAAAAAGGATGAAATTAAAAATTAAATTTAAAAAACCCCCGACACAAAATAATTAAAATAGTATGAACGTAAAAAGCCTAAAACAAGCAAAACAAAAACTATGAAAAAACCGTAAGAAAGAAAAAAATAACCCCGAAATTATGATCCTACATAATTTCAGGGTTATTTAAGTAGGTACGTCTGAATTTTTTCGATTAAATATTTTCGCGTCGAGCGACCGCTCTTTTTTTCAAGTCAATTTATTATAATGTAAGATTCGTTATTTTTTTTTCTTTTTTTACGGTTTTATTATAATTCTTATACTGATCCCTCGACAGATCATAATATATCATTTATTTGAGATGCATCTATTTAACGGAGACATCCATTTAATAGTCTCCTAAAGTAAAGTAGTAAATCATAGAGAAATGACGAGTTCACGTGCCAGGAGCCAGGAGCCAGGAGCCAGTTGCCAGGAGTATGCAGTCTCCAACTACTCTGACTATGACAATGATAAATCATGCGCCATATTTTAAAATCCTTGAACAATGAGCAGTGAAGTGACCCACTTGATTTTCAGATCGCAATTACACTCGCAGCGGTTTTTAAGTTTCCTCTTTAAGACATTATTTTACGGCACTCGAATTTTGTGTGTTTTTTATACTTTTGAATAAACAAAGAACGAAGTTCTTTTGTCTGTTTATCAGTTTGTATACGCGCTACGACTACGGATCTGGAATTTTATTTAAGGAACCGATTTCAATGTTTCTTTTAAAGTTTAATATATTTTTTTTTATTATGTTATTTTGAAAAGTCCGATTTTTTTCCTTTACGAATTGAGAGTTTTAAATCTTCAGTGAGTAGGTATAATTTAATTAAAGTATTTTTACGTTAGATACGTTTGAATGTAGTTAAAGTAAAAGTGTTATATAATATAGTGCTTTGAAGTCTACTTAAATCGTTGGAATATCAAATGATATTTAGTCGGTATTGAGTTATAGTAGTGAAACTCAAGAGTAAAATATAAATCATGATTTTATTAGAGGCAACCGTGGCTAAATAACTTAATAAAAAACATGAAACTAATCAACCGAACGTAATTTTAACAACCTCTGAAACTACTTGAGCCGCTTCAAAGCAACATAAAATCAAGTGGGTAGTAGAGAGTAGAGTAGTAGGCACACAGTAGCGCCACGTAGCGTGCGGGCTCGAGGCTCGAGGCGTGAGGCGTGAGGCGAGGGATCGCGATAGCTCCCCCGGGATCCGATAACGGGATCCCGGCCTCACTATAAACCAGCGCCGGTTTACGACAAGGAGATAACACGCTTTGTTTCAACACTATGTCTTGTTACGTTTAAGATAACGCGTTATGATTTAGCTGGTGATTGAGCAAGGATAAAAACGTGTCGTAAATAATTATTGGTCTCTGCGGTAGTCGGTAACTCTGTTCGTATCACAGCCTCGTTGCTCGTTCATGTACCTACTACAGAGCCTTTACCACGAGTTCTTAACGCATTCTATCAAATGTACCGCGTTGACTATTTATAATTAAACAAGAAACTGTAATAATCAGCCAATACGCAAGCCGAGACAGACAGCTTACAACAATATCACGTCTAAAATCTGGACTTAGCTTTATAATTTTCTTATTATCTTGTTATCACAGTTGCTCATAAAGTGGATCTTATTTAACCGCTTTTAGGCTCATAATCCAACGTATCGGGCACGCGTGCGTTTTACATTACCTTGACGCCACTAGTGTGTAAAAGTTATCCAGATAAGTTAAATTGGTATCCTACTGCTAATTACATGTTAATTAGATGAAACATTCTTATTTTTCTGAATTATACTGATTTGATGAATAAAAAAAGGTAGGTTCCAACACAGAGTTTTTACTCTAGCAAAAATGGCTGTCTATAAAGTCGGTTTACGAACGACAATTTTTCCGTACCATTATATTCTGTTTTTAACCCCCGACGCATAAACAAATGGAAAAATCCGTAAAAAATATTGTATGTCAAACGAGGCTATACTTATAGGTTTAAAGTAAAAAAAATAATGGCTAAAAAATAGTAATCATAACATCACAAATATTTTGTTAACTTTTTACTATTTTAACAAGTACATATTTTCTTTTATTCGCAACTGTGATAAAATAAAAATAACGTGTGGCACTCGGGGACTGCCGCGGTAAAGCTATTGCATCGTGCGAGTTTTGTACAGTCATACCAAATACATACACGTTAAGCGAACGCTCGGCCGAGCTACATGGTAGGCGGAGGGTGAGGGGTGTTAGATTTTATTTTCGTTACGGTATTTTTTATTCGGTCGCCGCGTTCAAAGCGCGCGATAAAAGCTATGCAATGGCTTACGTCGTCGTCGTCGTATGATACTCGTGTGGAATGTATCTTTGCATCTCGGCTTCTAACACGCTCGCATTCCACTCGCGCGTCATAAACCGCCTCTATGCAAAGATCAATTTACCACATTTATATTGTTATGTACTATTTTAGGATAATATTATAGTGCCTGTGTAAAAATGTCATACGATGAAATAAATACTGTCTCTATCATTAAGTTGACCAAACATTATTACTGACACAGATATACTGCTATACCCAATGCGGTACCTTTGATCGAATGCATCACTGACTCGTGGTAAGGCCTCAAACTTTTTATCGACCGTTGATTTAGTTTGATATTTTCCTACAAATGCATACCTGTAGATATGTATGAATGTAATATCGCCGGAGACTCTAACATGTTATTGAATCGGAATGGAGGCGACCTTGGCCCGTAAACAGTACTTAGTACAGGATACAGTGAGGCGAGTAGGTCACCATCAAATTAGGGAAGGGAGGGGGCGCGCATACCTACCGTCGCCGTCGGTGTAGTGTCGGTAGGCGCGAGCGGCGCGGCGCGGCGTCATGGGCTCAGGACTCCAAACAAGGGTTGTTCAATTAAATCGATCTTCTAAGGGTGCTAGCTATAGTACCTATACATCTAATACTTCCTAATTGGACAGGTACCTATATTTGTGTTGAACTCAATGATAAGTACTCTATTTGGAGTTTTTGGTGCCAAATGACCAAAGTGATGTCCTTCTTGTATAATATTTGACTGGTGATATTATTTCTACTATAAATGCTAAAGATATACCAAGATGGGAACTTGAAGCAGGCTACTTTTATTCTTGATTCCGATACCTATCCCTATATAGGAAGAGGTGGCATGAAAGGGACATTTTTAATGCTCTAGCAAGTGATTGAGATAATATTTGGAACAGGTTGGAGTCAAATAGAAAGTCTTAATCATTTAACTATTGAAATACAATTCAATAATTTTAATTATCAACTCTTAGTTATTTATATTTGCATCTTTAAAATGTGTATTTTGTCCCTTTCATAAATTATCTGTATTGAAAGGGACGCAGTAATTTATGAAAGGGACAGTGCACAATTTCAAGGAAATCGCTATAGGCTTTGCCTTAATATATAAAATAAAACATATAAATATAAGGTGTTTAAAAATATGAAAATAATTACAATAACAACTTAGATATGTTTAAAATCAAATTTAAAACTGACCAAAACTATCCTACTAATATTATAAATGTAAAAGTTAGTGTGTTAGTGTGTGTATTTGTATGTTTGTTCCTCCTTCACGCAAAAACTATACTGGACCGATTGCAATTAATTAATTAATTTAAATTTTAAATTTCATTTTTCGAAATATGAACAATATTATAATCTTTTTCTCAGATAGAATGAACTTATAAAATTATACTTATAGAAGAATATAATTATTATTGTTTTTCTTATGACACTTACAACAGTCAACCTTATAATTAACAAAAAATGAAACTATTGATTTAAAAAATTCCTTATGTAAAAAATAAATAAATAATATAAATCTCATAGAAATCCCCTTCTGTTCTTTTCTTCATCTTCATTCACTGACGCTTCAATTTTATGTGCATCGACACGCGTTTTCTTTTTAAAGTGGCATTTTTAATCTAAAAAAAGTCTTATTTTTTACAAATATCTAGTGAATAATAGCAGTCATGAAAGGGACAGTCATGAAGGGTACGTCCTATTCATGACTGTTTGTTGTGTCCCTTTCATAAGTATCGTGCAAAAATTGAAAACTTATCCACATAATCTAAAATTTTAAATTAAAGTTCACTGACCTTATGTCCTCATATTTGTGTATATCTAGCCTATCATAAACAGTTATTTTAAATAAATAATTGACTCACTGCACTCAATAAAACATTTTGCAATTTTAACAGAAAAAATAGTTTTCAAACATAATAATAACACTCGCAAGATTCCGCCATCTTTGAAATGACAGGAGAATGAAGTATGCCGCAAACGAACTTGCATCTAGGTTGACATACGTCAAAAATAGTGTTGATTCGAAATTGTTTTTATTTTACCAGTTATTTGACTTGTCCCTTTCAATACGTGTCCCTTTCATGGCACTTCTCCCTACATGGTGTAACAAGGGGGGTAATTTTAAGTTCTTATTGTCACTTTTCTCGTCAGATCTTTATCACCAGACTAAACACTCAAATTTTTAGTACCTTTGTACTCATCATAATGTTACGAAAGAGGAAAAGAGGAGATACAAATATACCCAAATAGTCCCTCGATACAAATATATAAGTGGCCCAGACGACGTCAACCATAGAAGGATTGACCAATTTTCGCCTCGGCTTTCGTTTAGCTGATCAATAGCTAGTTCAAGTAGCTTCTTCGAAGACCCAAAGAGAATATAAATATTAACGAAGACTGTGGCGGACACACATCCCTGTGTGTCAGCACTTTCCGTCACACTCTGTAGCGACTGTAGAAATACGTGTCTTTATCATATCTTATGAATATCACGTGTATACGTGATAGTTTGTATATCAGATGCGCTACCTACTGTTACCCTTTCCTATCTAGATATCTGTGTAGTATATATAAGCTATAATCTGTAATACGGAGTCAGGTTATTACTAGGAAAATAAATCCTACCATCAAAATGGACGACTAGTTTCATTACTCTATCTGGGCACCCCACAAAGACCATCGGGAATTAACACAATAGCGCATGACTTTGCACTAGAAACATTTGCGAATTATTTGAATTAAATTTAGTATTATATACCTAATATAGATCATCGATTTTATCATAATATCACAAAGTAATTAAGCAATGGTTTTGATTTTCTGAAAATTCTATTTTTTACGACAATGACAGAAAGAAAACTTGACATTATCATTTTTTTATCATAAAAGAAAGTCTTAGCGTTTTTATCCTTTCTAATACACAGGAGTTTGATATAAAAATTACCGCTGAGATGATAAATTTCTGTGGATTCCTTCCATCTCCATCATCAGATCATCCATGGTACCATATTATTGTCATCGAAGTTACGCTCTTTCATTTGATACCCCACTCAGGTATATTTTCCAAATAGTTTGCTTGTAATATAGGTAGATCCCTTTTTGCACCACCTATCTCCGTAACCCCCCGACCGATACCTCTCATGTGTTCTCGAACTCAAAAATTATATGGACCTCAACTACTCGTATACCAAAAATCATGAAGATCAAAGCGACGGTACTCAAGTTATCGTCAAACAAACATACAAACATAGGAGCGATCGAGCGTCTCGCCACTAGACCTCACTCGCATGCTCGGCTCATTCGGTCAATAAAATGCTCGTGTCGCGATGTTAGTTACCAAACTCCACCTATACGGCTGAACCTATTTATATGATTTTTTTGTGTATATTCGTTGGGTCTAAGAATTGAACAACATCTAGTTTTATTTATTTTTTCTTTATATATTTTTTGTAAATGGCAAAACAACGTTTGCCGAGAGAGCTAGTATTATTATAATTATGCAAATTGATCACTTAAACCTTAAGTATAAGAGCTACAATAAGAGACGAAATAATGACCGAATTGTAAACATTGTTTAGATTAGTAGGTAGGTATAGGTAGGTACCTACGTAATATATACAATTCCATTGGATTTTGTGATTCGTTTCCAACTTTGTTCTTTGATTAGATTAGGCTGTGTTTCAGTTCGATTCGAGTGTTTGACATTGCGTTTGTTTTATAATTATACTTCAAACAAATTTGAATTTAATTAAATAAGCAGCTCTTGCAGACTACAAACTTTATATCTACCGTTCAATAAGACAAATTTTATTGAAATGTAATTTATTAGGAAACTATCGGCCGACTCAATACCTGTTGTCTACGTTAACCCTAACCAGTTCTCATTATCAAAAGATATAAAGCGTTATAGTGAATAAAGCGAAATGTTTTGATCTCTTTTTAAAATTAATTTTGAACTAAATATTTTAATTACTCAATTTATGATCAAACGTAATTCGTAGACTTAAGTTATTGCGTTACTTAATTATACTTTACGGACGAGATTTCTTTAAAATTAAAAAATATATATATCATAGAGAGATAAATAAGAGCACTGACGTGACGTTTCATTAATATCCACCCACTTAACACACACACTGGAACCTAATCAGATGGAAGTTTTAGGATATAGTTTGTCTGTTTATTCCGTGTTACTGCCGATCGTACTACCAGCAGTAACACGGGCAAAACAGCCTACTTAATTACTTTAATAAGCAACTAAGTATCGGAAAAACAAACGCAGATTGAAACAAAAACATATAAGACGATCCTATTCTGTTACAATAGTGCTGAAATCTGACTAAAACCTGTGATACCATAATATTCTGTTACAATAGTGCTGAAATCTGACTAAAACCTGTGATACCATAATATTCTGTTACAATAGTGCTGAAATCTGACTAAAACCTGTGATACCATAATATCAGAGTTTTAGCGAAACTATTGGAAAATTACTTCAGAAACTATTTTTGTGTATTTCGTCCAAGTATTTAGACTATACCTAAGGTTAATCCCTAATGAAGTTTCACCATTTTTCACGTTTCACCACCAAGAACATTTATAGGCCGTTATAAAATGATAAATCGTAACAACAAGAGCGCGAAAGTAATCAATTATATTAATTAAATAATAGTGAATGGCGGCGGGTTATAGCTCAATAAACCACCGAGCAGTCAATATTCGCTAACTATGTAGGTATGCAGAGGTACACTCGCTACCATCTACTTTACGAAAATATCGACTTTAGATTCGAGCTCGAAATAAATAACAAAGCGAGACTTGACGGTGACTTTCTGATATCGGAAAATCTAAAAATAAAAGAAAACAAATCCGAATCATTAGAAGGAAAAATATTGGAGAATTGTGAATAACAATCGATCATTGAAATTCTTTGTTATTGTTTTTCCTTTAAGTCCTTTGAGATTTTAATGAAAATACAATTTCATTAGATGCCTTCCGAATGAAAATTGGGATAAGTTATTCAAACCAACGAAGAACGAACAGCTTTTATGTTATAGGCTTAAAGGTGATACCATCACAAAAACGCTTATTAATTGAAGCTTTAACTGTATTTGGTATTTGTAACACATTTTTTTTGGCCGATATGACGTCGATCGATTAATTTCACGATAGACTTTAGTTAGTTTTTTTTAGTTAAAATCATTTTATATAAGAGTATTTGTATCCGACTGTACTGCTGAATGAAACTGCAACAACCACAGTCAAATTGGAATATAAATAAAATTTGTTCGCTGATTAATGATGATGTACTGTTTTATAGTCGCCCGGATGTCCGGAGCTCCGCGACCGGAGCCCTGGAGCACGGGACCAGGTTACTTTTATTGATATTTGTGAGGTAATCTATATATATATAAAAATGAATTGCTGTTCGTTAGTCTCACTAAAACTCGAGAACGGCTGAACGGATTTATCTTATCTTAGTCTTGAAATGTTCGTGGAGGTCTAGGGAAGGTTTAAAAGGCGAGAAAAATCGAATAATTTCCGGGAAAACCCTAAAATACGGGATCGGGACTTACGTGGGTGAAACCGCGTGGCGCAGCTAGTATGGTATAATTATTGTATTTATTTCATTATATTGCTTATCGTTTTATTTCTACTTATTTGTGTTCTTGAGTTTACTTTTATTTGCTGTGCTCCCACAGGTTTCTCAGCAATTAGGCACTCTAAGCTCCACTTGGGACGAAAATATTGTACTTAGAGTCAAACCTTTTCGGTTTCAAACCATGAAGTTTTAGGAAAACGATAAAGCATGTCGGTCTGATTACGTTCGTTGTAATATAAGTTCTAATATAATAGCTAATATAATCCCAAAGCTCTAAAGTAGACCCTAAACTATTTGAAAGCCAGTGTATAATTAAACAAGCATTTACAAGGAGATCCTCTCGAGTGGTACCTAACCGCGCTCGCTGTTACATCCACTCGTAATAAACCATGTACGTACTCCTGAACAATTACAGTTAATTTCAGTACGGCAGGCAGTTAAAGCGTGGCGCGTGGGCACTAGCGCGGCTGGCGGGTGTGCCGGTGTGCGGAGTAAACACTGCACTCGTTGTCGGAACAACAAAGGGGATTCCGTCCTTTATGTCGCCGCCACCACCGCCGCGTGCCGCCACGCCCGTCGACATCTGGCGAGGTCCCGGCTCCCGGGTCGGGTATGCAGGACGAAGCTCCGGGGCAAGAACGAGCTTAGTTGTATAATCTCGGGTGAAAATTGAAATCATATGTGCTCTGTGAAATGTGAGTGAAATCCTGACAAAGCGAGCTTCTTAAAGTACCCTTCTACCTTTTCTGAAATTTTATTTCCTGTTTCTTTTTCAAATGGCGCTGGTCGTGGTTGCATTATCATTATGGTCGCAAGATAAAATTCTGTAAGATAGTTTTTGATACCTCAATGAACTTTGTGATTATTCAGATTTTCTGTCCAGTACTTCTATTCGTATCACGTTTTTACCTTTCTATTCATGAAAACTAATCTTTGGGAAACTCAAATGTAATTAACTAAACTAGTTTCAGAGGAAGCCGAATGTATTTTATAGTAAATTGTTATAATCTTAACAAAATATCCGTGTAATCCGGTCCACTGGACCACTAGCACTAGCTACCACCGGATCGAACCGGATCGAACCGGACCGGACCGGACCGGACCCAGTGGATTTAACGATCACTATACTCCGGTAGTTTTTGCTTATTTTTATTAACTCCAATACGGAAACGTTCCACTGTTTTTATTTCGAGACTTTTTCGCTTTACGTTTCTTTTATTGACTTAGTTTATTTTAGCGAAAATATTTTGTCTTGTTTTCTAGAAATGGGTGTCACTAATTTTTGGTTGTTCTGTGTCTGAACTAGCTACATTCAATTCGACCGTTTTATTTTCATATGCTTGATAAAGTCATTGAAACATTTGCAGTATTCGCACCGGCAAAGTTAGTTGTATGTTCGATATTCAAACATTTTAACATTAAAAATGTTTTTCAAATCAACTATAAGGGTGCCCAAATCGCAAGTCGCGAGCGGTGTCGAAATGACCGCATGGACCTAAAGTATCGGATGGTTTTAGAATTTCGAAAATCGGAACTTAATATCTATAATAACATCTTTTATACCATTCCCACTCTAAAATGCTTATTTTATTTACTGAAAACAGTGAATAAAAAGGCATTTTAATCACTCTTTTGGTGTTTATATATTCGATATCCATCTCAATGGTGATACAACCTCCTTGCGCAAAAAATACTGTCTGTATGTATCTGTTGTCTGAGTCTGTCTGTCTGTCTGTCGGTCCCGCGACACGTTTTGCTTTCTTTTCTCGTAGTCATGGTATAATAGTATATTATGCAACTAGTGAATAAAGAACGGATTTAAAGCGAGGGCCATAGATTAATCACGAGCAAGGGAAGGGTTCTAACAACTGAATCACGGCCTTATGGAGTAATTCATGATGATTGAATCACGTGCGTAGCTAGTGATTCAAGTGTTAGAATCCTGAGCCACGCGAGCGATTCATGGCCCTCAATGTAAATCGGTGTTTTATTCAAGAGTTGCATAATATACTATTATACAATGACTACGAGAAAAAGAAAGCAAAACGTATACCATACCATTTCCACTCTAAAAAGCTTATTTTATTCACTGAAAACAGTGAATTATGAGGCCTTTTAATCACTGTTATGGTGTTTGTATATTCGACATCCATCTCAATGGTTATACAACCTCCTTGCGCAAGAAATACTGTTTGTCTGAGTCTGTCTGTTTGAGTCTGTCTATCTGTCTGAGTCTGTCTGTCTGTCTGAGTTTGTCTAAGTCTGTGTCCGTCTGTCTGTCGGTCCCACGACACGTTTTGTTTTCTTTTTCTCGTAGTCATGGTATAAAGTATAGTATGCAACTCTTAAATAAAGTACGAATTTACATTGAGGGCCATGAATCACTCGCGTGGCTCAGGGTTCTAACCCTTGAATCACTCCCTATGGCCGTGATTCAGTTGTTAGAATCCTTCGCTTGCTCGTGATTCATCTATGGCCCTCGCTTTAAATCCGTCCTTTATTCACTTGTTGTGTAATATACTATTGTGAATTCAAGTAGTGTGGGATTAAAAAGCTCAGTTCCGATAAAGACGGATAGGATCGGAAACAGAAATGACAGATGTCAAATTGACATTTATGTAATTGTGATATTTGAATGTAGTTTCGCAGATAAGACAGGTACGCGAATAGGCCATTCTTTAAAATGTGCGTTTGCCGGAGGGCTTCAAAGTGCAATTCGAATTTCCAAAATCGGTTGGTAACTTTTTAAGATTAGTCAAAAGTCAACATAAAAAAAAGAATAGTCGACTTGGATTGAGAATTTCCCAAAAACTTTTTTTTTGATTATGGAAAAAATAGTTCTCGGCATGGAATTAGCTACAGTTTGAGCCATTTTAGGTGGCGGGCGGATAAACCTGTAGGCTATCGAGGGTCTCTTACGCGCGAGCTAAGTCTACGTTCCGTTCACTTTATCGTATTTTTGTAGAAATTTATCGTGTGCTTTATTTCTGAATTACATTTTCAATGCCTTCGATACTTGCGCTTCGTATTAGATCTGTAGATTTTCTAATCAACGCGCTCATTTTTTGTTCCGGTTATCATTTTTTCAATCTTCATTTTCGAAATCCCTGAAAAATTGCAAGACATCGAAATGTGAAAGAATAACGCCCCCGTAAATGAACCGTCATAATCCATAGTAAATGATAGGTCGAGAGTCGCGAGCGGATGATGGATCACGACGAGTGAGACTGGACGCTGACTCCGGACGCCGCGCCCCGCGCCCCTCGCCCCGCGCCCGGACACGACGACGCCAGAGATCGATCGACAATATATCGAGTTTTAATCGCTCGTAAAACAATCATTCGATTATATCGATAACGCTCTATATTATATGAGGTGGATAAGGATATTTTAATCGTACAATTCTTTTAGCGAAATATGTTTTTGGATTGATGTAGTCGTAATTGCCGTGGGTCACAAGTTAGAGAACCCTAAAACGAAATGATTATGTAATGAATAGTGATCATAGTAGAAGTGATTAAAGTGTAAATGTGTTGTGTTTGTGATCGATTCTATCGTACATTATCTCCCCGCATCTAATGGCCGCCCGTCATCTATTCATTACGGCCGGTAACTTCTAACAAATTGATGTTTAATTGTTTCCTCGTCTGTCACACGAACTTTACTAGTTACCGCTTCGATTGTCGCTCGTCGCTCGTTGTCGTTTCATATTACGTCGAATATCAAACAAGTGAGGTAAGTACAAGTTACCTCTTTATCAAAACAATATAACTTACCGAACGTAATGTCAACAACAAACGTAAAACTTTGGTAATTAAAAGGTCAAAAATCTATTTCTCAAATCCAAAACAGAACTGGGTTTAATTACAGATGCGAGAGTAACTCACAACAACAAACAATAACAATAATAAATGAATGTTGTTGTTGTACGATCCGTGTAGGTATATTAACGTAATTACTGTGTTAGTAATGTATTGTCGCTACGCCTCAAGGGATCGTCTATATACAAAGATATTTGTTAATACATCGGTACAAACAATACATCTGAACGTTCATCAGTTGCAGCTCTAGGTACGTGTATACACTACACTACACTATAGTGGGCACTATATCTGACACGCGTAGTTTTGATCAGGTCGTCTTTTGTTCAAGTCGTCGGTTTTGATCTCTTTGTTGTAGACAGTGCAGTCCAGGATACTAGATATTGTCAGCCTGAACGATAGATAACTACAACGAAACTAATAGAAACACTAGTGTTCAACTACTTCACTACTATCATTACATTAGAGGCTATACACTACCGTTCAGGCTAACAATATCTAATATTCTGAACTGGAATATCTTGTAACTAGGTATTTTCATAAGCAAAAGGCGATTTAAACAAAAAAATGTAAAGTGAGAAATCTTCTTTCTTTTTGTTCATTTTATGTTCTCTCTATTCACGTGACAGGCTCACGGGCCTACGGCACTCGGCTCAGGGCTCGCGAGCCCGCCGCTCGCGGTGCTCGATGAGCGGTGTCAGGGGACACCCGCTGATTACCTGACATAACAATATATATTATTTGTATAACAGTATGTTTATTCTATTGAAATCGAAACCCGACACCATTAACTTCGTGTTTCATTTGAAAAATCCAATCTTGATCGAACCCATAAACAATTTTGTATTAAAATTCTATTGGATACTAACGTGTATTAATTTGTGTGTTAAATTTTGTTCAAATGTCTCGTAAATGTATTTAAATATTGAAATAACATCGGATGTAATGACATCGGACCGTAAGGCGGGCTCGCCCGCCCTGGGCGGGCGTACCGCGCGCGCCGGGGCCCAGGGCGTGCGCGCGCGGTGTGAACGCGGCCGGGCGCTCTCGGAGGTATTCGAATCATTTTCGACATTCAACAAAGAGAGAGCAGAATCCGTTAATAATACCATTACTTTGTTCCTTTCATCTTTTCCCTACATGTATTTTTATTTCTTTTGTCTGTTATCTCGGAATCTCGTTATTGCCGAAGTATCCAGACTTTTGTCGTTCGTGATCGTCGAACATCTTATATGTCTTATTATCCATAGAATCGGTATCATTGTCTCCGACACGTACCTACGCATTATTTTATAAAGGTATTTCACGAATATGAGACCATCGCTTTGGGGTCTTGTGTTTGTCGCCCTACGCTACGATCACGACACGGCGCGAGGCGGTATATTCTAAACATTCAACTACTTTGTATAATGGTACACTAATATATATATATATATATTATACGAGGATATAACGATATAGTATCTACATTGTTTGTTAATGAAGTTTGTTGGCGCGTCTTGGTAATGTGAGATGTTAATATCATTAAAAAGTTTGTAAAAATGCCTCAGGTTTACAAAAAATCATCGGAGGCCGCTATCAGAACCGTGTAGAAGTTTAAAATTGTATGAAAACAAAACAAAAATCTGACATAAATAATTTATTGTCTGTTTTATTACCGAACAACTAATTACTAATTAACTTAAATATAATAAAGATAAAAATGTAACGTAGCGTCGGTCTGTCGGTCTGTCGGTCGGGTACATATGTACGTACATAGGTACGGGTAGGTACGCGAGTGAGTACGTTCACTGAATGTAAATAAACCGTTGTGTATCTATGTAATTATATAAGGTAGTATTTTTGAGTGCGTGAGTGTGAGACTGTAAGACTGTTACACTGTATTCCTCATGTTTAAAATGTACAAGCGGCTTGTTGGAATAATTTTATCGGAGTCACGTTTTGCCACTTTGTCTGGTGACGGTCGCGCGGGGGCTGGCCGGGGGCCCCCCCGGGGAGCGCGGGGGGTACTCAGGAGGGCACTCTCACAAAGAAGACAAGCCTCTCGTCAAAATTGAGCTACGACAGGTGCCTCGTGTAAATAAATTAGAGAACACTCGATAACCTCTCGATACGTATTGAATATACTTTGCGACGAGTCGACGACGCGATCACGACGACCTCGTGTTTTTGACGGCCTTAAAAATATCACCTTCATGAATATTATATTTTAAATATAGAAGTAATGTCACCCCGAGTCTCTTTCTAACTCTCTCTCTATCTGAAATAAGAAAGTCAACGTTACATTATTATGAATAACACCGTCACTATTGTTATACGTTATTAGCGAAGTCTGAATGTAACAGATCATTTGACTAGTTATTTCATATAAAGTTTTTAAGTAAGTAACCATATATTTTCAGTTTAAAATGAACACCTGTCGTTTATCAAACTTCTTAAATACTATTATATTTAAACGACTTTTTAACCGACTTCTCAAATCGGTTATATGATTTTTTTTCATGGATGCTGGCGCATATCTTCTTTGTTGATCAACCGATTTTGATGAATCTTTTTCTTTGGAGTGATTAACAGAATTGCATCTCAAAAGCGTTTCAATTTCTATCTGTCGAAACATCTTTTAGACGTCTTCCAATAAAACGGTGAAGATCTGATGCGGATCTTCACCTCATCGAAAACACGAACATATCTTTCCACATAATCATAATACAGTAGATTGTTCCTCCTCCGCCTCAGACATGTATAGATATTTGTATAATGCTCTGCTTATTTCTGTATAATTACTATAAGCATATAGTAACAAAAAGTAAAGAAGTAGTATATCCGTTGTCTAGCTGTCACCCATTAAAACACAAGAAGAGTCTAGTTACTGCTTGGGGCTAGATGTCTATGTGTGCAATGTCCTGCAATATTTATATTTATCAATGGTTTCTATTGATCAATGTTAAGCTTTTAGGTTAGTTAGTAGGTACAGTCGGAAAGAGAACTGCAGACTCACAGTTGTAACAACAGTTTTGGCGCTCTGCGGTGGGTCTGTACGTTTGTTGCGCGATTGTACCTAACACTGACTGTGTTAGACTATACTGTGTGCCACTTAAAAGTATTAAATAAAAATAATATTTAAATTCCGACTTCAGAAATGAAGTTACAAAAAAAAACGAAAAAGTTTAAAAATATATACAAAAACAAACTAAAAAGTTAAAAATAAAATCTGAAACACAACGGATTATCAAAAAAACACTACAAAGTCAAATATAAATAGAGTTTTATTACCTTTTTCTTTTTTATGTAATTTATTTCTAACTTTTTAGTTTGTTTTTGTATACACATATTTTTAAACTTTTTAGTTTTTTTCTTTGTAATTTATTTTCTATTGAGTTTTCACTTCATTTTTGAAGTCGGTTTTTATATTATAATGGTTTGGGTGATATTAAATTTTCTAAGAATTAAATACGTGTTCTATGTTAGTATACCTACATAGGTATAGTATAGTGTGTGGTGTAGTTACCTACATCACGCCATACACTGTACCTACACTATATTAGCTGAGAGAATCTTCCGAAGCTTGCATTTATATAAACGTTTATTATTTAGCTGAGAGAGCATGTAGTAGGGAGCTGTAATGTCGGCGCGTTCTCGTTCAAATTGCAGTGTAAACGTAAACATGCTTGTTATTAAGATATCGTGTGAGCAATGTTAGGACTACAGTGAAAATTGTACAAAAAGCTAACGGCGAGCGCACACGAGCCTCGACCGGAAGCTAATATTTTGCTTCCGTTGAGGCTGCTCGCTTACTATACTAACGCTCGTTCAGCTTTGTTAGCGAATATTCCGCTGGTTCGTTACTTAGGTACTCTACCTCACTCCTTCAACAGATTATCTTGTTCATCTATCCACTACGTTTATTTACTCAATTTATACACGAATAAGTCTAGTGATAACATTTGGCCAAATTGAAATATTTAAGCTTTAAACGGAAAACACGAATCAGGTCGACCACGACCTTGAAATTGTAAAATACCTAGATATAAAATTGCAAACAAACAATAGCACATTAAAAGACAATGAACGATGGAGGAGCAGTGAGCAGTGAGCAGTGAGCAGTGAGCAGTGAGCAGGGAGTAGTGAGGAGATCAGAGACCTGACAGTGGCTCAGTTGTCAGCAGATGTACCACTCATTCCGAAGTTTATCGTCGAATGGGGTCACGTACTTTCAAACACGATATAATTAAAAACAAAGGTACTATAATTAGAAACATTGAATAATAAATGTTTGCTTTTTGTTTTAATCATTACCCTAAAGTTTTTGATTAATATGAATGAGAAAGAGTTTCGGTACCAAAAATATTCGTTCCCTTGAGAGAAAATAAGTAAAATAAATTAAATTTACCTCCTACTTATATTGTTATATAGGAATGTCTTTGTTTTGTATCGATATTAAAACAAATTGTTTTGTAACCTTTGTAGAAAGGTACCTACGTGCAGAAATTAGATTATTTATTCGAGAGCTAGTATTTTCGATTAATATAAAATATTACATAGTGATGCAACGCGACGATACGACACCATATACCCTGGCTGTGAAGTCATTCGAACTAGTGATAAATGTGTGACCAGTATCCTATAGTATGGGTACACAATGATAGAGTTCATTTTAATTCCATAAACAATAAATAATGACCAACAACAAAGTTGTTTGAAAACATCGTTATCTACATTATTAGAAGCCGGTGTTGGTCAAGTAAAGGTTATGGAGTGTGAAGTGTGAACCTCGAGCGTTGGTTTAGGTCGACATACGAGTATCTACCCGATACTTACCGCAAATATATTTAGGTATATTTCACACAATTGTTTTACTAACACCTAAACTTGTTTCGTGCTTTTACAGACCTTATAAATTGTAGTTACCTATTATCATGTATTTTAATTGTAATTATGACAATGTTGATATTTATGATCGATATGCGGCACAAATTCATGGTGGAAATCCAAAACACCCGCACTAAGTTTGCTTCCTCTTTCCTTATTCGCACAGCTAGGGAATGGAATCAGTTGTCTGAGTCTGTCTTTCGTGACCTGTACAATTTGTTGACCGATCTTAGACCGGCCCGTGGCACTTACCATCGGTTAGGATACTAGGATACAGGGCAAACGTTCACCTCTCACTTGTAAAAGTAAACCTACGTAATTAAACACGTGTAAAAACCATATATTCTAAATATCTCGACTCCTATTAGGTATAATTACCTGCCCGAGTCAAAGTTAAAATTGTTTATTGAGAGTTTGCCGAAAGCAATTTTGTAATACAAAAGCCAACTTACCTAAACCAACGTTATTGTCATAAAATACAAAATATTTTTTGGGTTTATAAATAATGTACCCACCAAATAATAATAAGTACTATCAGAAACATTTACGTGCAAAAAAAATTGCGTGCGTTATCGTTCCATCAATTCTGTCAAACGACGGACGACTCGTTGCAGCATCAGTTTGTTTAGTCAGATACATATCCTAACTATAAAGAAAGAGACATTGTATTCACCTTACGACACTACAAACAGAATCTAACACAATAAACTAGAGAAATAAACAATCAATCTCACAGCTCTTGAACTCAATACCAACACATGTGTATCCATTGTAACAGAGCGTTAACATGAGAGCCCTAAACTGGCTTTATTGCTGTAAACTGTGGAGCTATTTGTTCATTTTGATGTTGTTTTATACCTTTAAACATCTACTACACTGTAGACAAATAAAAACAATATTTAGCTTACAAAAAACCCGTTGACTGCAGTAGTCAAATTCTTGTAAATATGATGTTTGATTCAATGTATTTATTGCCTTGCTTTGCTCGTGTAGGTAAGTTGCTTTATATCATTTGTTATTCGTTACCAAGTATTGAATACATTCAGACTCGTTTATATTTCAATGTGTCGACTAAGAAATTGCTAAAGTCGTATTATTCACGGCTTCATATTGTACCTCTATATGCTAATGTTGGTTACTTTTCTATCGATTGTGATTCAAGTTGATTTGTATATAATTAGAAACCTGGATTCACACACAGTCTACTTTTTATGCCGATATTTTCATGGGATCGCTGAGCGGAAAACCTGATTTTCCAGTAAAGTAATATAGTAATAATGGTTTCAATGTGAACCAAAGCGGATGATGACACTAGCTAGTTTATCTCATATAGCTACTCGTATACTTATATGATAAGTTGAAGTAAACATGTACACCCTTGTGGCGCGCTCGACCTCACGTTACCTACTATGTTATTGTATCGTTCGTTAACCGAATGACACCGAGTTTATCACCAACTTAGATATTCCATTCTGTAATTACCGCGTTAAATATATAGTTTTATGTCTTTGCCTATCAGGAGATGACATTGCGAACTAAAATGATGTCCATTCCTTCAGACCTAAGTGTTTTTATCAATTTTCTTAATTCAAGATTATATTTGGATTCGTTTTCACACGTTTTGCTGTTTATATACAGGGTTTTTGTGTATTCATATAAATCGTCAACGAAGATGACCGTTAATCAAAACCCCGGAGATTGTCCAAGATCACTCCCACGAGATCGGGACATTTACTAGCTTTTGCCCGCGACTTCGTTCGCGTAGAAGTCGGAAATGGTACTAATGTAGGATTATTCATTGGTTTTAACTCTAATACGGTTTTAAAATTACCGAAATCGGTAGGTTAGTTTTTAAACTAACTAACTTTAAAACATACGAAATATAAATTTAAAAGAATATATAAATTCTTAATATAATAATACTAGCTGCGCCCCGCGGTTTCACCCGCGTAAGTTCCGATCCCGTGGGCATATTAGGATAAAAAAGTAACCTATGTGTTAATCGAGCTATCCAGATACAGAGTTTCATCGCAATCGGTCCAGCCGTTCTCGAGTTATAAGTGTTGTAACAAACACGCGCACCCCCGCCTTGGTGACGCCCACTTCGCAACGGGCCGTGCAGCAGAAATCGTAATATTTTAATTTCGCCATAACTTCAAAACCAAACGTCCAATTTTAATCATTCAAAGACCAAATATTATCTCCATAAACTGTTCTTAGTGATGAAATCATTTATTTTGATAAGGATTAATAGCATGAGTAAAATAAACGCGTTTAAATGTAGTCCAAAAAAAATTCAAGATTTTTAAATAAAAAAATGGTTGCTGTGCCTCACTCGACATAGATGGGTATAGTGTGTCGCGGACTTTTTTGTAGATATTTATAAATTCTACAATTAATTAGAACATTTTATGGTTCTATCTTTTATAGTTTAGGCAGCGTACGCAAAATAAGTAACTTTTCTGGTTGATTTTTTACACCTTGTGTCCGAAAAACCCAAATATCTTACGGAACCCTATTTTTTTCCAAAATAAAATATAGCCTATGTTACTCGTGGATAATGTAGCTTTCGAATGGTGAAAGAATTTTTAAAATCGGTCCAGTAGTTTTTGAGCCTATTCAGTACAAACAAACAAACATACAAACAAAGTTTTCCTCTTTATAATATTAGTGTAGATAAATTAAAAAGAATATTTAAATTCTTTTAAATTTATATTTGACATGTTTTCTTTGATACTCATTATAAAGGTAGAGAGGACAAAAGTCTGTACCTACTTGGAACCAAATAAAATATGGGTCTGTGGGACTTAGAAAAAGTAGTAGAACAAAAATATATGCTTAGTTTTTAAATTTCATGTCTGTCTTTTGTTTCATGTTTGTTATACAATTACAAACAATTGAAATCTGGTTTTCTCTATTAGATAGCTCTTTTTTCGAGGAAGGTCGTGTTATACATTACATCGAAATTTAATTAGTAGAACCTGAGTAATCAACGAAAAACTACAACCGCTCGAGAAAACCCGGCCGCCCGCCCGTGACGACATGAACGCGTCCCAGACCAGCAAACACGAACGTCACAGATTACATAATAGTATACCATACTTTTTATCCCGATATTCCCACGGGATCACGACTTATGCGGGTCAAACCGCGGTGCGCAGTTAGTTTTGAATATGAAAAAATTGGTATATAAATGTTCTAGTTCGTTCTAGTCCTTACCATTTCAAATTTCGAATTCTACGTCCCTATGAGGCCGTGTCCTAAAAGTGCAACGTTTTTTGAATAAATTCTGATTGAGTTTTCGAACATGTGTAAATGTGTGCAAAATACAATGTAGGTAAGTTAAAAGGAGTTAAAAGGAGAGATTGATATCTACTTAGAAGCAAATCACCCCGAAAATAACTTTTTCACCCCCCCTTTTTCACCCCCTTAGGGGTGGAATTTCTGGAAATCCTTTCTTATCCGATGCCTACGTCATACAAAGAACACACCCTCCAAGTTTCAGGTCTCTACGATCAGCGGTTTAGGCTGTGCGTTGATCCGTCAGTCAGTCAGTCAGTCAGTAGTTCAGGACAAAGCATTTTATATGTATAGATTGTACATAGGCAAACCTACTTTTAAATTATTGTTCAACTATAAAGTTATAGTAACTATTAATTTTTCGTGTTTATATAGGTACTTATATCGCTTAAATATTATATTATATAATAATTCATACGTACCTATACATTATTTCCTATTCACAATTTCAAGGGTCAAAACTCATGATCTTGAATTATTTATCACTCGGTTGAATGTACTATATAACTACTTGAGTGTCGAGTATATAGATTATTGTTGTTCTAAGATTACCCTTGTTGATTAGAGTTCCTTTGCGAAATGCATCCTGACCATGTACTCGCACGCAGTCATACTGATTACCGTGCTGGTTAATTCCATAGCGGGGAATAAGTATTCGAAGTATTCAAGCCCGTACGACCGTATGAGTCGAGTAGACCGGCCACATCTATATACACCTTCACTGTGACTTGTCTCGGTGATTGTATCGAAGGAGAATGTATCGTCTCGCGAGATGGAACACTTGAGTCTTGTCATTATATAGAACTTGGATCACCGGTGATATATAACACCGCCCGCGACCGACAACCCAAGTATTCAATATGCAGGAGCGGCTGCGTCGCCGCCGACACTGTTGCGATGCATACCTGGTGTTTTGTTAACGATCGTGGACTCTGGGACTACTGGAGCGGGACGTGCCTCCGAAGCCGTGTCGCAGCCGTTGTATGTACCGTCGACGCAAGTAAAACGAACCTCTGTCGAGTAGACAGAGAATCTGCAGGTGTATACACTCCGTTCACGGAGCAAGCACCGCCGCGCCTCGCCTCACAGACTTGAATATTACTTCTGACGCTTTCGGTCAATGTGCTCGCAATAAGAAGTTAATGGTCTATCCCGATAATGTCGATATCTACAGGCGTCAAGATAGACGTCGCCTAGCCAATACTGTTCCGGCAGGAACGGTCGCCAGTGACGCGATCGCATTCCGCGACCGCGGCACTATGATGGGCAACCCTCCAGCGCCTTTAACGTCCGTCACCACCATCCACATAGCGCAGCTCGGTTTTAACTTGTCGTCGACGATACGAGCGCGGATAGACGCCGCGGCCTTAGACCAGGTCGTGCTACCGAGACCCGGGGACGCTATACAGAATGCAGTACCGAGGCTGACGCCTGACTCTGACGGATCAGGTACAGCCACGATGGCATAGATTACGATGTTCGGCCACATGATCGGCTATCAGAGTGGAGGTCCAGATGCGGATTTCAACTTCGTATCACAGGCAGCGACCATCAACAGAGGCGTATGGTTGGCCATGGAGAATTAAATCAGAAAGCTAGGTGACAAGCATGAGACCGAATGGCTACGTCGACATGCTCGTTGTAATATACTATCATCCCGTGCAAACATGGATACCGGTAGCTTTCAGTGTGAATCTTGCGTTCTTTTACACGAAGGGTAGAGTAGCCGGCATATGCAACAATATGGTGTCCTTCAACCACAGCAACCCGAACCGCTACCGGGATCGCGACAAGCGGGAACTTGTCTCCTACGACTACGACGACATAACCGCAACTAGGGTTGCCATCCGTCCGGGTTTCCCCGGATTTGTCCCAGTTTAGAGGGCGTCCGGGGACCGTCCGGGCGGGATTACATTTGTAGTCCGGTTAAAACCGGGACAAATGAGACCCCGACTTCTGGGACATAAAAAACTAAAAATGACGTGGGAGTGTCGTTCGCTACACTAAAATTTTTAAGTCACTTTGCCCGCACAGACAGTTGAAATTTTCACAGATGATGTATTTTTGTTGCCGCTATAACAAATATGTACTAAAACAGAATATAATAATGTTATTATTCGTCCTGTATCACGGGGCTATGGAGCCCCGGACCTTTGGAAGGCGTGCGTGGAGCCGAAGCCAACACGTAGAGGCCCTTTACAATAACAAGTTTAATAGCAAACAATGGGGTGGATTCTAAACCGGCGATTATCCCTGTCTACACTATAAAGTGCAACCAAGGACAACCTCCGGTTTGGATAAAACTATTGATAATCTACAGGACAAAACTACTTGAGCTATTGTGATGGGATGGTAGTGGACTAGATACTGGAGAACTATGGATACTATGGCACCTGCCGTAACAATGTTCAATAAACACGTAAAAATGGCAGGCGGAGACTCGCCAACTCTCAGACTGGGCCACCCTAATAAGCCGAGTAAATTACAGCAAGGGGGCAACAGGAACGTGAGTGGCTGAAGGATGGAGAGGCCTCACTGGATTTTAAGTCATCGCTGGTAGTCCGAGCGAGCGGGCCAACTCACCACTAACGTTCAGCATCCATCCTTCGAGCATTTCTGCTATAGTGGCTCCACTCTGGACGGCCAGTGAAGGCAAGCCAGAGGCGGGGGACCGCTTCCTCGTCAGGTTTCACTCCGACCAACCAACTAAGGCAAGCCGGAGATGAGGAACGGTGACTTCCCCCTGGAGAACTCGGGACCGCGGGGTCGTTACTCCCCGTCACCTCGCCTCAAGGTGCCCTGCGGGCATAATGTTATTATTATACTTGGCCGGTTTTTGATTTATATTAATTGTATAAAAATGTAAGACTGACTACTTTAAAAGTTTCTTACAGGTTATGCTTAAAATAAATAAAAAACTTGATTTATGTAAAAACTTTGGTTTTTTCCGGGATTGTCCGGGTTTAAGCTCCGAAATCTTGGCTTATTGTCCTGATTCGCAGATTGTAACCCTAACCGCAACCGACAATTGGAGAACATTTTAAAGCATTTTTATTCGACACAGTTACATTTACGCATTTAGCACCGGACCGGCTACCTTTTATTTACTTTTCCACCTTTTTTTTTTTATCTTTTTAACGTTTTTTTACGCGCTAATCTCAGGAACTACTGGTTCGAATTCATAAATTATTTTTGTGTTAGATAGTCCTTTTATCGAGGAAGGATCGGGATTTACGCGAGTGAAATCGCGGAGCGCAGCTGGTCTTATCATAATCCTTATTTACGAGACTTAAATCCATACTTCACTTCGGCCGTCTATAGAACCAAAGTTTCGGAACTGGTCCATACCATACTAACATTGCACGAAGTTCTGCAAATTCAAAAATCTAACCGGAAGAAAGTCACCGCTCGGGCCATAGCATAGCGTAGAACTACTGACATGGACGGTATAGACGCCGCCCGTCGTTACCGACTCCAACTACTGTCTGGAGTCTGGTTTATGACAATGTTCCAATCAGCCATATCTCGAGGTATCGCCCGTAAATCTGCGACTACCGCTACACCGCTACACTTCGGGGATACATTATTTATTATTGTTCGAGGAAACTGTCAGTTGTTGTAAACCTATGTTGTCATTCTCACTTACATTTATACATTTTCATCATCTTCCTGCCCTTATTTGAGGTCGGTGCACTATGTCTTATTCTTCCATTTTAAATTATGTATTTACATGTACTTTTGTCAAATATTCATAATTACATCAAATCAAACTACCTATACTTGGTTCATTAAAATTTATATTGACAAAAACATACGGGTTAACATCGGATAGATATTAAAGTAAAAAAACACCAAAAATACCAATTCTAATTTGTAACTTTATATCGATTAAAGTAGTTTTATGAGAGTGTGCTCATTAAGTGTCTAATTTAGTTCTATTTTAGTAAGGTTGCCGCCGCCGCGCCCGGCGTCCGTGTCTTGCTCGGTGTGAGGCGTGAGGTGACTATGCCGTGTCTAATTCGAAACTGATATGAAATAAGTGTAAGTAAGTGTATATTAACCGTAGATGGAGGGTTCCTTTACTTGAGCGGAGTGAGAGTGAGAATACCTAACCTATAGAATCTCTATGACTATGGTAAACAATAACTCTATTCGTACCATCACAAGACAAGTCATCACAATCGATACATTCTATACCAATAAAGTCAATGTCAAGACTAAAGCCACTCTATAATTTGATACTCAATCAACATGACGACAATTTATGTATCAATAGTTGAAACGGAACCCGGTTATTAAGGGCGAACGCACGCGCAGTGCGCACACGGGCAGCGGCAGACTAATCGGTCGCCTACCGTCACGTTGAATAGCTTATAAATTTTATGATCTATTTATGAATCATATTTGAAGGCAAACAACAGATGAATAATAGTTTCGCCTAACTATAGGCTTTAGATTCCTGATCTGTTAAGACACACAGTTAAGAAAAAATTAGCCGCTCCGCTCCGGATGTGCCGGTGAAATGTATACGAGCGTCCGGTGCGGGAGTGTCGCGTGACGTCACGTGACGTGACGTGACGTCACGTGACGTGACGTGACGACGCGTGACGTGCGACAGACTACATTTATAACGACACCCGTTCCTGAATCACTTTGAGATATGTGTATGGGAAAGGGAGGGGGGTGAGATGCGGACGATACGGGATCATATCAAATTTTATTAGAAGCAGTTATACGGGATACATATGTTTTTCAATATAAGTGTATGAATAGATAGCGTTTTTTATTGCTTAGAACATAAGTATTTGAATACTTCTTGAAATGTGTGACTCTCGCTCTTATATTATTATCAAATTAAAAAAGATTTGTGTACGTAAGATTTATCAATAATTGTCACTGAAGTAAACATTAAAACCGATTGAATGTGGAATGAACCGCAATCGAAGCGTGTAGCGCGACAGATGTCAGCTGGCTAGTGCACACAATAGTCAGCAGTCAACTTTGTTCAGTCCTGGTTCAGTCAGTTCGCGAACTAAAGAATGGTAAATAGTTATTTTAACGATAGCGTGACTGATTGAGTAAGTGGTTCAGTCGACTATTACTGTCAGAATGATTACGTAAAGCGGTTAGATTATAGGGCATGTTGGTTCTTTGTAGCAGTTTCAAGCGAACGAACCTAACGGTTACAATGGGGTGGGGATAGTGGGTTTATTTTTTTATTTATTTTAGTGGAACCGGTTTTGGTCCTTTCGTTTATGGTATGGAAATAGATAAATCTTTATAAAGTAGATATTACAAAGGGAAATTTAAAAATGCTTGTAAAACTTTTTATTTAACATCTTAAATGTTCAAATAATTTATTTACTTACTGTTATTATAAGTATAGGGTGAAATTATAATCATCTTTATATAATTCTCAAACACTGACTGACTAAGTTAATAGGTATATAACGTTCCGAAGTAATGCAAAATAATTATAAGTACAATAACTATCCACATAGGATCGACATAAAATATTCATTTCTTTGTCATCGGTACGAAGTAGAATGTTCCATCTACCTATACTTCTTACAAGCAGCCGCTGCTACTAGTAGTAGGGCTGCTAGTAAACAGTCCCATCAAAATATCTAAATTAAAGATGACCTATAATTATTTTCAAACAAAATTACGGAAATTACCTTCTCTTTAAAATATTAGTAAGTATATTGCATGTGATATCACTGTTGCAATCAATGTTTGTTATCTAAATTGCAATGAACTGTAAATAGTAACAAGTGAAGGACGAGGTGGTGGTGGGGTGAGGTGGTGACGTGTCCGTCACTAAGTGACGCGTTGCGTGCTCGTCACGTTTTGTCGCGTCCATATCGGTCAGTTTGCGACCGCCCTTAACTTCAATGATCCGGTTCCGTCCGTGTTCAGATTGTTGTTCCAAACTCGCTTTATTTCTTTACGTTATGGTTCTTTACGAACGATGATTGATCTTTTGTTTTTGTTTGGTAATTAAATGGTCGGTCGAAGTTAGCGGTCAAAGAGCAATAACTCCCGTAAGCCCGTACGTAGCGTACCTACACGTTTAACCTTATGCTACCTTGTTATTTTAGGCAAAACAGATTTAAATGATGTGAAGATTTGATTTCTTTCTGTTTTCTTTTGGTAATTGAATTTGTAGGTAGTTCTACCATTAATAAACGTTAAATGAGTACACGTAGGATGAGTAGACTGAAGAGTCATTTAACAACGACATGTAAGCCTACCACAATTATTAGGTAAGTAGACCTAGCTATAGGAGTAAGTCAGAGTGACACATTTACATAGGACCGAGTGTCGACTCTGCGCTGCGCTCTCCTTACCTGTTTACTCTATGTTTCGACAACTTGAACATGTCATTTACATAATTAGGTATCTGTAAACAAACACGGATACCTATTTACATGACATCGTACCTATAGATAGGTAGGTAACTATACCGCCATGTTAGGTTAGGATTTATGTAGTAGGTGTAGGTGTAGTGTAGGTATATAGGTCTACACTCTGACTACCTACACTGTACTTCATGTACGAGGTGTGTACTGACATACTTAGTTTATTTACTTTCAATATTGGTTCATGGAATAATTGTAGAAAAGTGTACAGTCTGCAAACAAAAGTACATATCGACCGTAGAGTAAGAGTGTTATATCTCGAGCAAGTGTAGAAGCGCAGGACGTGATGCACGCGCGGGGCGATATAACGCCAACAGTCACACTCGCTCAAATATTACGCAATTATTTCTTTTCCATAGCAGCGCCGCCCGCCTCGATCGCGTCGAGCGAGAGACACCACTCTAAATCACGCTGACATCCTCCCCTCTCCCCCCTCTCCCCTCTCCCCTCCAACCACTCCCACACACAATGGGGGTGACACTGCCACTGGTTCTCAACGTTAGATACGAATCCACGATACAACTTTTTGTAAGGATAATAAATTACTGAGTAAAAAAACGAACAAAAAAGTTTTAATAGCTCTTGTTTAAATGAAAATTGTCAAAGTAAATTGTGTATATTTTTTTCACAGAATTCAGATGGTAGATAATTAATTATTTTCTTAAAAGATCTTTCATGATCTAAAATATCTATTTAATAACTAATTTCTAATGTAAATGAAGTTGAATTATGTTCACAAAATCATATTTTTTATCTCATAAAGTGGATCTTATTCAACGGCTTTTAGGCTCATAATCCAACATATTATGCACGCGTGCGTTTTAGATTTGTTAACTAGTGCTGTAAAGTTATCCCGATAAGTTAAATACGTATCTTACTGCTAATTACATGTTAGGTAGGTGAAACAGTCTTAATTGATCTGGGTTATACTGTTTTGATGTATAAAAAAGGTAGATACCAAAGAGTTTTTTAGCTAGCACAAATGGTTGTCTCTAAAGTCGGTTTACGAACGAAAATTTTACGTGATAATGACTTAGAAAACGATTAAAAATTGAGTTGTTTATTTTTTGTTTTTTCTTTACTTAAATATATTGTTTTTCCGTACCATTGTATTTTGTTCTTAACCCCCGACGCAAAACAAATAGAAAAAACCTTAAAAAATATTGTATGTCAGACAAGGATGTATCGGTTAAAAGTCTTTAGCCTACCTTTCCGGAGCATAATTAACAAAAAAATCTGCCTTAAAAAATGTAAACATAGACTTATCACAAATATTTTGTTAACTATTATTTTGTTTTCTTTTCTAGTCTTTTCTTTTATTCGCAACTGTGATAAAAAACGTCGTACGATATACGTGTGGTAAATTGATCTTTGCATCTTGGCTTCTCATGACACACTCGCTACCGCTCGCGCGTCATAAACCGCCTCTATGCAAAGATCAATTTACCACACTTATATCGTAATGTACTATTACTGAATGTTAAATATATATCAAATTTCAACATTGAAATATATTATAAATTTCAACATTAAAAGATATTATAAATTTCAAAGTAAGTAATATAAGCAAGTATGTAAGTGTCGTGTCAAAGTCGGTGTCACACGGTGGACTCGGGCAGCACACCAGTATCTATACAGTATACAGTAACTGTGCAAGTACTTTATCAATAGAACAAAACAAGACTAAAACTTACAAAAAACTATGAAGTGAACCAGTATACTTTCGTAGGTAGCGAGTCCTCAACTTTTGCAAACTTTTTATATATTTTCGAAGCTACATAATTTTCCGTCGAAGTCTGCGCTTTGTACGTGTCAAAAATAGAAAATTTACTACAGACAGACAGACATACTATACCTACTGACAATAAACGTACTTTTACTACTATATTTCAGTTGCTGTTCAACTATAACTAAGTTCAAACATCATGTTCTAACTTATTTAATATCTAAGTACTTATCTACACTGATACAGTTTGATAAAGACATTTTTTATCACAGTTGCTCATAAAGTGGATCTTATTTAACCGCTTTAGCTCATAATCCAACGTATTACGCACGCGTGCGTTATGCATTACCTTGACGCCACGAGATTTAAAAAAAATAATTGGTATCTTACTTCTAATTACATGTTAGGTAGATGAAACATTCTTAATTTATCTGGGTTATACTGTTTTAATGTATAAAAAAGGGGGGTACCTACCAACAAAGAGTTTTAAAGCTAGCAAAAATGGTTGTGTCTAAAGTCGGTTTACGAACGAAAATTTTACGTGTTAATGTCTTAGAAAACGGTATAAAATGTAGTTGTGATTTTTTTTGTTTTTCTTTACTTAAATATTATTTTCCGTACCAATGTATTCCGTTTTAACCCCCGACGCAAAAACAAATGGAAAAACCCTAAAAAATATTGTATAATAATGTATAATGATGTATTTATTTTGTACTCAGTTTGTTTTTATAAAAACCCAAATTTAAGAATAATAAATGAATGAGTGAATAATAAATAATTTACGTGTTTATTGAACATTGTTACGGCAGGTGTCATAGTATCCATAGTTCCCCAGTATCTAGTCCACTACCATCCCATCACAATAGCTCCAGTAGTTTTGTCCTGTAGATTATCAATAGTTTTATCCAAACCGGAGGTTGTCCTTGGTTGCACTTTATAGTGTAGACAGGGATAATCGCCGGTTTAGAATCCACCACATCGTTTGCTATTATACTTGTTATTGTGTTGGGCCTCTACGTGTTGGCTTCACGCACGCTTTCCAAAGGTCCGGGGCTCCATAGCCCCGTGATACAGGACGTATAATAATAAATCATTTATTTCAGGCTACAAAGGCCCATAGATACATACCTTATAGACTAACATACATATTTTGTAATAATAATTGAATGTGTTAAAGATACAAATAATTAAATTAATTAATTAGTTAATTGATTGTATGTCAGACGAGGCTGTTTAGGTTAAAAGTATTTTGTCTAGCCTTTCGGGAGTATAATTAACAAAGAAATATTGCCTTAAAAAAAATAGTAAACATAGTCTTATCACCAGTAAGTCTTTTCTTTTATTCTTTCATTTCAGTGATAAAAAACGTCATCTCGGCTCTATAAACGCACTCGCGTTCCGTTCGCGTGTCATAAACCGCCTCTATGCAATGATCAATTTACCACACTTGTATCGCAATGTAGGTACTATTAAACATTTATCATTATTAAACAACGAATTCCTTCAGATTGGAGTTTCAAAGCGAAACTATAAATCTTTACAATTGACGTAATTAGTAGCCAAATAAATTAGTTACGCCACCCTGCTTAACTTATTGCCGAAAAAAGTTTAGAATTGTCCGATTCGTTCACTCCGACGGAGACGAGAGAGACGGACTAGTGACAGCAATTGATATGGTGTTCCACACCACCACCCGTGGGCAGTAGTGGGCACTGGGCACTGAACTCGTTGACCATTTCAAACTATACATTGGAACGTATTTACGTAACGAACCCTGGTTTAACACGATCTATAGCTTAAATGTTTCATTTGAACTAGGCTTTGAAGAATTAATGGCCTCGGAATTCAAATTCTTTTCAGTTATATGGCTCGCGCTTGTCAAATATACTGCAATCCAAATAACGAATAGAGGATATAAAAGCCATTTTTCCAGTGGAACTTGTATATTTTTATGAGAATTGGTTTTGGGAATGGTGCGTTGTAATACGGTTTCGGACGTGACGGTAGTGGGTAGTATCCGACGACGTTGCGCGCTGCCGATGGCGGGTCGGCTAGTCTTCTTGAAGGATTAAAATCTTATTGAAAGCAAACAAATCGTCGAAGTGTATGTAGACCCGGGTGGTACCGCGCGTGTCGGCCGCGGACATGTCGCTCGATTTACGTCCGTTTTATGGAGCTGACTTCATGAGTTATAAAGTTTAGTGGAAACAGAAACAAATGAGGGTATCCCGGCCGGCCCCGGCTGAACGCGGGGGCTCGTGCCATCGGTCGCGGCGGGATCGATAGTTCCACTTTCATAAATTATCGTATAATCCTGCGACGCTAAACGAATATGCGAGGTTAATCCGATACCCCATCCCATTCCGTTATCCGTACCGCTAGGTACTTCTACCGCTTTCTATGCAACGCTATGTTTATATTCGATAACGCCCAGCTTATAACATACAAATTACTTTTCACATATATCTGTATATGCCTGTGGTGTTCACGAATGGAAATAGTACATTACGATATAAGTGTGGTAAATTGATCTTTGCATAGAGGCGGTTTATGACGCGCGAGCGGCAGCGAGCGTGTTATAGAAGCCAAGATGCAAATATCAATTCCACACGTATATCTTACGACGTTTTTTATCACAGTTGCGAATAAAAGAAAAGACTTGAAAAGAAAACAAAATAATAATTAACAAAATATTTGTGATAACTCTATGTTTACATTTTTTTAAGGCAATATTTTTTTGTTAATTATGCTCCGGAAAGGCCAGGCTAAAGACTTTTAACCCATACATCCTCGTGTGACATACATTATTTTTTAGGGTTTTTCTATTTGTTTTTGCGTCGGGGGTTAAGAACAAAATACAATGGTACGGAAAAACAATATATTTAAGTAAAGAAAAAACAAAAAATAAACAACTCAATTTTTAATCGTTTTCTAAGTCATTATCACGTAAAATTTTCGTTCGTAAACCGGCTTTAGAGACAACCATTTTTGCTAGTTATAAACTCTTTGGTACCTACCTTTTCGGGATAACTTTACAGCACTAGTTAACAAATCTAAAACGCACGCGTGCAAAATATGTTGGATTATGAGCCTAAAAGCCGTTGAATAAGATCCACTTTATGAGCAACTGTGATAAAAAATAATAAATATCTTCTAATTTGCATTTATTTCTATATATAGACAGCGTATAATATGACAACCACTCCAAACAACTAAAAAGTCAAATATAATATGAAATAAGGTTAAACCATTACACTACCTGCCTACCAATACCTAGATATTAGATTCACCTTCTTATTCGTATACGATATTTAAACGTAATCCAATGTAGACTTACTCGTCGTTACTCGTATAGCATAGCTGTAGGTTAGGTATATCAAAGTTGAAACTATCCTCCTCGTGCGTCGGCGTCGTTCTCACCAACTATCTGTTTGACTTTTATTATAAACTAGCTTTTGCCCGCGACTTCGTCCGCGTAGAAGTCGAAAATGGACCAAGGAATCACGTTGTCCCATACAAACTTTGCCCGCCTTTTTCACCCCCTTAGGCGTAGAATTTCGGAAAATCCTTTCTTATCGGATGCCTACGTCACACTAAGAACACACCCTCCAAGTTTCAGGTTTCTACGATCAGCGGTTTAGGTTGTGCGTTGATCCGTCAGTCAGTCAGTCATTCGGGACAAAGAATTTTATATGTATAGATTTTATTAGTCATAAATTTTATTAGTCATCTTAAATATCCAGTGGGTATTACAATCTATAATCTGTTTTTGTGTTTAATTGTCCAAGCGGTGGTAATAAGTAGATAGTTGTCTGCCGGGCGCGGGCGGGGCGTGGCGGTGGCGTGGCGGCGGCGCGGGCGGTACGACGCGACGTGGGCGTATCGCTGGCAGAGATAAGAGTTCTGTCCCATCAGGTAGAGCCGTATAACTCCTCTGATAGTGGCCACCACTCACCACCGCCATCACCATCGCCTCTCGTTCGTGTAATCTAGATAGATCGTATTGTTTCACCGAGATCTGTGTTGAACGAGAACATCGCGCAACTGTAGGTAGGTATATCTACGAGTAGTTTACGATGTGGTTTTTGGTGACAGTTTAGAGCGATGTTTAAGCTAGATTTATTATTGCGGCCGGTTTATGTATTTCTGGAATAGTCTTACGCCTTTCGTGGTACTACGATAATGTACACGGAGGAAGATCTGTAACGCAATGAATATCTTTATATTATTGTTGTAGATATAGAATAGAAAAGGACCGTACCTGTCGTATTGACCGCTACATATTTAATCGTAAACCCTACAATATGAAGTAGGAAAGTCAACGAGTCGATAGTTGCTATCCGACACATAAACAATATGTTTATCTCCAACCGCAAGTATTCGGGACAAGTAACACATAATGCCAACTTAAACAACGAGTGTAATGGCCACTTTCAGTCGAAGAATGTGTACGAAACGTACTGAAATCTTCCGAGAGGACACGGGAGTCAATCGAGGAACTCGATGAGGTGGGAGAGAGGTGGTGACGTCACCGGCCCTTCACACCTGCCTGTAATACATTTTATATGAGCCCGGTTGTCTGTTGGTTTTACTTTGGGCAAACAGATTACACTATTGAGCCTTTCGGAGTGACTCTTCGTTTGATAGGTATACCTATGTAATGAATTTAGGAAGGTGTATCTTTCTACTGTGTTTATTCAGCGCCCGCGCCCGCGCCTGCGCCCGCGGTACCGTCATATTTCTTGTATCTTACACAAATATGTATGTATGTAGTTATATCTGAGTAGGTATTGACTGATCGTGTTCAATAAAACAGTAGGTACCGTATCACAGTAAACATTATTCAGTCCTCGCTACAATTATGTTGATTCGGTAGCAACTGTTCGAGTTCGACCCCCAGACGCACGGCACCAATAAACTCCAAACTAATGCAATACATAGAGAGTGCCATAAACGAGCAATGCAATGTCCTCAGAGAGCGCGCGAGGCGACGCGACGCGAAGCAACCAGTCAACCTCCTACCTACAAACTGATTGATCGATGCGCACTCAACATCGCTGATTTAATTTCACCGTTCGAAAAAACACTCGCGAATTCTCCTCCCGCCTAGCGTTAGACAGGACAGTTACTTACGCAACGTAACGCGAGCGGTACAATAAAGACAATAAGAATCGATACAGAAACAATCCCTCTGATTTTATAAAGTCTCTCCGCAATTTAGTGTCGAATACGACAGCGGCAGGCAGCAGAGCCACGCTACCTACGCTACGTGTACATTGTACGTACAACCGTAAACTCGGCTCAATGCGAGGACTACGACGGTATCTATCTGCACTTGCTTCTGCTCATATTGAATAGAATAGGGCACACATACCTACTCGTACGCAGTACGCAGTACACAGTACGCAGGCAGTTTGTGATACTGTGCGTACTGTGCGACGACTCGAGTGCTTTGTTTTTTCCTTAGCCAATATTTGAAACGTTCCGTATGTTCCGAGCGCACATTTTCTATACGTAGAAAAATCGCTGTTTCGCTTCGCTGTTTTGCATCGTGGCGACGATCTACGAGGGCTCGGTAAAATCGAACTTGACGCCTCGAGCGTAGAGTCGATATCGGTTTGCGGCGGTTTGTCTTAGAGAAGCACGTAGCGGAGAGGAAAGTTGTTGTGTTCTCGTACGTGAGGAATATTCTGGAAGTTGTGGAAATACGGTCGGATACACTCGTGTTCTAAGCTAACTACTCACTCGCTGCCGTATAAACTACTTTACAATTAAATTTAGAACGGGGAAAGAACTCGGAATAAAATGTTAGCGAGGGGAAAGCTCGCAAAGCTCACTTCGTACGGAATAGAAACGTTGAAATTCGTAACATATAAATATTCGGTTTGCCAGTAGAGTAGAGTAGAGTCTACTACGATAGAGAGAGGAGATAGGGCTTGTTTTACACGAACCACTTTACGTTACGAGTACCGCCCGCGCCGACTCGGGACGGGGCGCTGGGCCCGACGATGGATGTCATCCATAATTCACGAAATTTATCTTAAATAGATGTAAGGAAATATTCTTTAACGATATTCCCTTCTGGTCCTTGACACACTCGGTACATGCTTCCAATAGAATATGAAAGTGGACTCTCACTATACTTATTTAGAACTAATTTCTAACATGTTAGAATATTGACAATTATCATGTATTAGACTAAATTATATTATATAACTGGATAAACACCGCCAGTCAGCGAGGAGCACCACACAGACCCACAGACATGAGGGGTGCGGAAAGGAGGAAAGGAGCGCTTTGCCATGCAATAGGAGAAAACATGCTAGTAAATAGTCAAATAATGATATAATAAATATTTAATGAGACCATTGAATGAACCACACTGCGACGTACTGTACGAGTATGAGGAGGTATGGCGGGTCTCGGCGCCAACCGGCTTTGTTTAAACAAGAGATTTATTAGATTTTTCACCGACTCTGTTAATATTAATGGCGAGATTAGTGTGTCAGCAAGATGGATGTCAGATTTAAACAACATTTGTCATTTTAAACTAAAATAACTCTCGAAATAACAGTCATATACTCATATGGTTTTGAAATAAAACAAATATTTATCCAAACGATTCATACGTATCTTCACATACGAATACTGACCTCAAGTAGCTTACGTATATAAATAGTATATTTTTTCAACAAAAACCTTGTAATGACTTTATTAAATTATTCTCTAAAATAATTATCTTTTTTGTTAGTTGAACCTTAGAGTAAACATTCACGTTCGCGGCGAGTGCGGACAGATACGGTTGTATATATGTTAAATAATTGAACGGATTACCTAACTGAGTAACAACGTTGCATCGGTAACGACAATACCAAGGTAATGTTGGTTTACACAGCGCGAGCGCGAGCGCGAGCGCGAGCGCGAGCGGGACGAGCGCGCAATTGTCTCATGTCAAGTAATTATTGCTGGATACTTTTTCTACAGTTGTCATCTTTAGTGAAATATAGAAACTTAGTGTACTTGATTTACAAACAACGTATATACTTCCATATCCGAGACGGAGTAGGTCGCCCCTCCAGCCCGCTCCCACACTCCCACGCTCCCACACTCCCACGCTCCCACACTCCCACGTCTCTCTCAGCCAGCAGCCAGTAGTCGAACTAGATCTGTAGCCAACTGGAAACACAATCGACAGATACCTATCCACTTCCATTTCCTTTCTTCTATTCGTTCCTCTACTGTGCTTTGTTCACGATATATTTTCCTGAATTAGTTTTACGTACTTACCTAATACCTATACCTAGTAGAGATCTCTCAGTAATATATATAGTATATACTTACACGCCAATAAAAACCACTAACGTAATGTGTAGGTTGTAGATGTAAAGTTGACCACTCGTGCACATTTACACCGAAGGATCTCTACCGGGCTTTCCAATAACCTCCCAATGTTACTTCATTCATCTCCCAATTGAGTAACATCAATATGTTTAAGTAGAAAAACTATCAAATTAAGAATTGTATTAAAGATACAGTATATCAAAACGTATTTATACAACATTATGACCACGGTATATCATTGAGACATCAATACTCATATTTAAATATAAATGTCTATCCTTTAGTAGAAATTGTGCAAGACAGCAAGGCATGCTGCAAATAACCCCATAAGACTATTTTAATTAAGCAAAGTGTATGTATGTGTAATGTCAGTAATTGATATTGAATAATGTTCCTAAAAACATAGATTATTATCATTGCAAGGTTAACATCGTTTAAATCTGAATTATTTATATATTTTTTTATTTTTATTAAAAATATAAATCAGTTTTTTGTTTCAAAATATATAATAAGTTGATAAGGGATAGGTACTGTGACGTCAGAGATTTTTTAAATAATAATCTATTTCATAACATTTTTCAATTTCAAACTGTAAATTCACATGCCTAAGCCATGGCGAGATAGACGGACTTTTATTTTAGTAAGTAGGTACTCTATTTCGTGTGAATGAAGAAATGATTATTACTGATTTCCCTCAGTAGTAGGTACTCGTACTTAGTACTCACTCAGTCAGTTACGTTACGTCTAAGTTTATTTGCCACAAGAATACCTACCTAAAGCTAGAAAATTATAGTTTCGGCTAGGTAATGGTTTTATCTAGTAAGTATAAGTGCATGCTGGCAGCGTGCCAGATCTCAATCAAGCCAGCATTTTGTATGGAGATGTTTTTGGAACGCTATATTGGAGGTCATTTTATTACTTACTCGTTTGTGATTATCGTTATCTTACTGTCTTGTGAACATTTTCAATATTTTTTTCACTCTTTTCAATGTTCTCGGCTGTGTTTATAAAAATCGACTGAGTCATTTAAAAGTTTTAATAATTTTTCATTGAGATGTAGGTTTTTATGAAGTACATTCGCTTTATAAAACGACAAAATACGAGAACATTATAATATCTTATGTTGATTAATATCTGTAGTTAGAAGACTCGGGGCCGTATATATCATGTGTTTAATACGTAGATATTGTAGTAGGGGAGCTCTAGGGGAGGGGGGTTAGAGGGGGGAGGGTCTAATGTGACCACGGAGTCGCGGAGTCGCGGTACCTTCATTACCAACGTTATGAACAGATTTTACAAATTAGTTCCCTAACTAATTGAGCTATAAATACAGATAACTTTATTATGTACTTACTTTGGAAGTAAATACATGACTTAACTAAGTTAATTATTCATAAAGAGTTCACTTAATATTTACCTACGTGCCTACAGTGCAAGTGGGTCACTATAAGTATAAACATATTTCTCGAATATAAAAACGAAATTTGGCCAGCAATGTTGTATGAAACGGCGGCGCATGCTCCAGGAATGTTGTATGAAACTGGAGACAATTGTTAATAAAAATGACTTACTCCCATCGGCCCCGCTAGCTCTGCCCCGTCAACGGGGCAGATGGGAAAAAGGGTTTCATCGGCCCCGCTAGCGTCGGTGTTGGCGTTCAGCGGGGCCGATAGCACATATTAAGTTTCATGTGCCCCGGTATTGGACTTACTTCCATCGGGCCCGCTAGCAGATGGGAAAAAGAGTTTCATCGGCCCCGCTAGCGTCGGCGTCGGCGTTCAGCGGGGACGATAGCACAAATTAAGTTTCATGTGCCCCGGTAATGTATGTAACGGCGAGGATGGGTAGGTACAGATCTAGTTACAATTAGAGGCAAAGTTTACCGAAAATGGAATAGAAGTCACCTTCCGTAATTTTACTTTTATAATCTATCAGAAATTCTACTTCGGTGTTAATTCGAATAGACTTCGAAGCAGCTGCTGGAACCACCTATTGATCAGCTGAATGGAAACCAAGGTCAAACCAAGGATAACTGGTCAATCTTACCATAGTTGACGTCGTCTGGGTCACTAAGGATGTACCTTTGGTGAAGACTGTGGTTTTCATGTCTATTCTACTTCCACCTAAATAAATAATTAAATCTTTAATAGTAATGAATTGTTTTACAATTATATAGTGGGGGACAATATTAAATACTAGGTTTGTTCGGTGCTATCCGAGTAACTCTATAAACTTGTGACTAATCTTTTTATTAACTTGTTATACTTTAGGGATTTATTCCAGGACATAATATAATATTATCTATAGGTCTTAAACATCTGTAATAAATGCAATATATTTTTATTTTGTTTAATCATAATAATTTTGTTTATAATAAAAAAATATTAATTAACTACATTATATTGTACTAGCTGCGCCCCGCGGTTTCACCCGCGTAAGTCTCGATCCCGTAGGAATATCCCTATGTGTTAATCCAGGTCTCCAACTATCCAGATACCGAGTCGGAATTCATCGGAATTGGTCTATTAGTTTTTGCGTGAAGGAGTAACAAACATGCACACACACAAACTTTCACATTTATAATATTTGTAGGATAGTAGGATTATATGTTTTTTACAATAGCTTTTAGCCTATCATGTTAGTATTAAGGTGTTATCTTTGTACCTGTAACGCCATCTATTGAGCAGCTTTGTAAACTACAGCAATCAAAAGTAGGTAACACAACAACTTTGAAAAACATAACGTTTGCGCGATCTAATTTGACCAGTAACGCCATCTATTGAGTAGCTATGTAAACTACAGCAACCAAAAGTAGGTAACACAGCAACAGACTCTTAACAAACTCATTTTGTACAAACCTTTCTCCTCCTTAAAATAGGAAAATTGAAAATCCTTGAAGCACGTCATCATTTATTTACGATAAGAAGATATAATTCTAATTTTCAAGTTTCTACCTTTAAAAAAAATCACAACTTCATACAAACTTTCACCCCCCATTTCCCCTCCTTAAAATAGGAAAATTGAAAATCCCTGAAACACATCATCATTTATTTACGATAAGAAGATATAATTCTAATTTGCAAGTTGCTACCTTAAAAAAATCAAACCTTCATACAAACTTCCACCCCCATTTGCCCCCCTTAGGGGTTGAATTTCGCAAAATCCCGTCTTAGTGAGCACCTACGTTATAAAAGAAACCCCCATGCAAAATTTGAGACTTCTAGCACTTGTAGTTTCTGAGATTTCGTGATGAGTCAGTGATTTTCCCTTTTATATATAGAAGATAGATAGTACATTTAGTGCTAGGCTGCTCGGCTGATTATTTGTATCGTCGATTAGTTATTAAAATATTATATTTGATCACTCAATAAAAACTGATTAACATACAAACAAACCATTTTATTTACAGATATTCCATCTTCGGTAAACTTTGCCTCTAATTGTAACTAGATCTGTACCCACCCATCCTCGCCGTTACATACATTACCGGGGCACATGAAACTTAATTTGTGCTATCGTCCCCGCTGAACGCCGACGCCGACGCTAGCGGGGCCAATGAAACTCTTTTTCCCATCTGCTAGCGGGCTCGATGGAAGTAAGTCCAATACCGGGGCACATGAAACTTAATATGTGCCATCGGCCCCGCTGAACGCCAAAACCGACGCTAGCGGGGCCGATGAAACCCTTTTTCCCATCTGCCCCGTTGACGGGGCAGAGCTAGCGGGGCCGATGGGAGTAAGTCATAAAAATAAGGGAGAAAAGTTTTATAGTTTCAGTCACGGCTTAAATCGTACAAGTTTCCGTGGGGGCGAACCTACGGATGGAGAAGCAACCTTTTGCCAGTAAGTTGTCGTGTTATACGTAAGTGTAGGAAGTAAATTCAGTCAGTACCAGAAGACGATACGAGTGACCTGACAGTGTGACTTCGATACTGTACATTACTGTACCGTACATACACTCTTCACTCATTTCCCTCGAGACCCACACACACACACATACGTATGTATGCGTGTGACGTGTTCTGCCGTCAGCTGATTCGAGTGTACAATGCAATGTTGCGGTGTCGGTCTCGTCGTACATAGCTGTTGGAATTCATCATATATGTATGTAGGCATTGGTATACCAGATTGTTGTCATTATGGCATCAATCAATTTCACAAATATTTTTTTATCACAGTTGCTTATAAAGTGGATCTTATTCAACGGCTTTTAGGCTCATAATCCAACATATTATGCACGCGTACGTTTTAATTACCAACCTAGTGCTATAAAGTTTTCCCGATAAGTATCTTACTGCTAATTACATGTTAGGTAGGTGAAACATTCTTAATTTATCTGGGTTATACTGTTTTGATGGATAAAAAAGGTAGGTAGGTACTATAGAGTTTTTTAGCTAGCAAAAATGGTTGTCTCTAAAGTCGGTTTACGAACGAAAATTTTACGTGATAATGACTTAGAAAACGATTAAAGTTGAGTTATGTTAATTTTTTGTTTTTTCTTTACTTAAATATATTGTTGTTCCGTACCATTGTGTTTTGTTCTTAACCCCCGACGCAAAAACAAATAGAAAAACCCTAAAAAATACTGTATGTCAGACGAGGCTGTATAGGTTAAAAGCCTTTAGCCTGGCCTTTCCGGAGCATAATTAACAAAAAAATAATGCCTTAAAAAAATGTAAACATAGACTTATCACAAATATTTTGTTAATTATTATTTTGTTTTCTTTTCAAGTCTTTTCTTTTATTCGCAACTTTGATAAAAAACGTCGTACGATATACGTGTGGCATTGATCTTTGCATCTTGGCTTCTTAACACATTCGCTGCCGCTCGCGCGTCATAAACCGCCTCTATGCAAATATCAATTTACCACACTTATATCGTAATGTACTATTATTGTTTGTGCTTAGTTTATATATGTCGGGAAATAATTATTATATGAATTATTAAAATTATCCTGTTATTATCGAGTATTGGACGATTACATATAATATACCTACCTGCCTCGTATAATCAGTTGCTATATTAATTAATGTTTCTTTACGCTTCACGAAGCATTATGACATCGACGGGATAAATCACTTTACATTTATTGTACCTCTATAGGCGCGTTCAAGCAAACAATATGTTTCACATTATATATCTGAAGTTTTCCAATATATTATATCCAGTATATAATATCTTGCTCCAGTAATTTATTCATCTTCTGTCCCAGTCAAAAATACCCTTTCTATGTTTATGTATAAATAAATAAATCAAGCCACACATGCATAGAATCAGGTTCGAAGCTCGTTCAGTAAATATTGTGTATTATAACCTAGAATACAAACGATACCATATCTAAAGTTTCAATCTGAAATCATATCTCTCTATATTATTATCGTACGATACTAGCGAGTAGCGATGCGTGTATAGCTCTACCTAGGTATATATCATTTCGTTTAATAGTACATGTGTACTCAATTATAATAAGTTACCTAAAGATGTATATGACGTGTCTATTAACCATTATTTTCACTTTTTGGACCATCAAGTACATTTTTCCACATGATGCCCTAGCTCTAGGCGAAACTTTCAGGGTATATACTTCATGAAAGCCAGTAGTTTTTAAGATGGGTTACAAAAAATAATCTATGAAATATTTTTTTAAAACCATACAAAGATAATGTAAACATTAGATTTTGAAAAAAAAGTATTACTTTTATGGTTTTATTTTAAGTTGAAATCAAAGAATCTGATGGGTGAAGAGGTTACCAAAGGTCCATTATTGAACTTCTTTCACAAAAAGAGGTAGAATCGCAGATCTGATAATTTGGGTGTAATTGCGAAGTTCAGGGTGAAATCTGACATTGACTAAAATTTCACTAAAGTCCAAATAACTTTTAAACCATTAAATATTGCAGAACATACAGAGAGGTTAAATCCATAGACACTGAGGTCCCCCACCCCCCCAGCAACCGATGATTACATCGTGTGTAGTGTAAACAGTCCTACATTGACGGAGACGAACGGAGCTGCGGAGATACGACGATCCTCGCAATGATCACGTATCACAACATTAGTCCGTTAGTACAACTTCAATTTAATTTCGTTTATTACGTGTTCAAAAAGGGAGTTATAATTAAATTTTAGAGCGGCACATAAAGGGTCGTAAAGGGCGGGTTATTTGCGTGGCAGGTGTTGCCACTCGCGCTGCCACTGCCGTTCCCACTGCTCCTGCCGCTGCCGTGGTCTGAGAGTGTCTCTACTCTGCACGTGCACATCCCGCTCGACGTTCGCCAAACAGGTGCTATAGGTGCTCTACACACACCATTAAGTATAGTTGTGATCGTGATCACAATTAGGTATACTTTATGGACGCGATCATACCTCTACCTACATACCTCAGCCGTTGAAACTACGTACCTAACGATCAACATTTATTCATTTAGATTACGATTATTTAATTGCTAATTATTCTTAATGATATCAGCTACATTAATTCAAGTCATGGCAAATGGATTTTAATTAGTTAAATAGTTTTATTTTTAACGTGAAAGTTTTTATTTCATACGCGCCAGTTGAATGTCGAAGGTATAAGACGGAGGTCCTCAAACCATCAGCGCTTTTTTTATAAAGAAAAATACGGGTGAAGTAATAAAATGATGAATAGGAAAAGGTTAAATTAAAGTACCTGTGCAATCGATCCCAAAGGGCAGTATTGTGATAAGATCGTTTACGACACGACTTAGGGAGTAATAGCAAAGTATCGTCTGTATAATGTGCCTTCGAGCCGTTACAGCGGCCTTGAAGTGATGACCGACGCGGTCGGTAGGTCGTCGTGGCCACACCGCGCGCCCGTCGCTCGCCCGTCCGCCCGCTGCCACACCGCGCGCCCGTCGCTCGCCCGTCCGCCCGCTGCCACACCGCGCGCCCGTCGCTCGCCCGTCCGCCCGCTGCCACACCGCGCGCCCGTCGCTCGCCCGTCCGCCCGCTGCCACACCGCGCGCCCGTCGCTCGCCCGTCCGCCCGCTGCCACACCGCGCGCCCGTCGCTCGCCCGTCCGCCCGCTGCCACACCGCGCCACGCCTCCATTACCGGAATGGCCGTTTGAATATTTCATACAGTGCTTTAGTTCGGCAATTAGATATATCCAAATTACCTATTAACCGTACCCCTTCGCTGTTATTTATTGAAGCATTTCATAGTGTAGACGTTTCTGTGGGTATTTTGATATGAATCTCGGGCTTTATTGCTCGCGATCACGGCAACACTCGGTCGGTACTCGGTATAGTCGGTAGGTCGGTAGGGACACTCTAATGTTTGTTATTCAAGTAAATGTTTCTGTTGTTATATAATGTTAAGTTATGTTTCTTGTATTCAAAGTATCTACCTATGTGGTGACGAGTGGACAAGCACATATCCTCCAACCATCGTAGCTCCGACAGCACGCCCGCGCTCGCGCACCACCGATCGACTGTAAGTGACGTTCATTCGGTAAAGATAGAAATTCACCTGAAGTAAAATGTTCGTCTAGTCAACGTCCATCATAGTTAAAAAGTTTTGAAACTCTTCAAAAATTAACTTTGGACACTTTTGTGAGAGCGAAGTCCCGGAATTAGTCCAATTAAGCGAGATTCACAAGGGATTGAGCGAAAATATTCCGTAAAGATATTGTTTCGACTTCAAGTAAGTTTCTTTCTCGTTTTCCTCCTCGTTTATTGAGATAAAATACGTTAGATAGTATTGAATACAGAGGTGTTCACGATTCTAAGTTTCGCTTTATTGAATCCATAATATACTTAGTTACTTCCCAAATATAATATCAGATTCAGTACCTACCTATATAGGTACATTCGACGTTATTGTCACCGTGTTACCCTCATCTACGTGATAGCTCTACATACTCGTACCTACCTCCTACTTGTAGTGTGACGGACATATTCTAGCTTTGATAATGGTACATAAATATTCATACACAGTATCAGTATTTACATCGATGTCCGCGTATTGTGCGGTTCCTCGTCCCCGACATGTACGATAACGTCTCGTTATTGCTTCCAAATATTGTGTCACACTTGGTAGGTACATCTCTCTGACAATTATATAGGTACAATGGAAGCGATGTGAAGCGATGAGATGTGATACGTTGCGTGCGGCCCAGTGCGTGAGACAATATATCACCTGTCCTTGCCTGTTTCAATGAACTATATAATATATTGTTGTTTGTCCCCAGGTAGCGTAGGGAGGACGGCGCACGCGCAGGATGTGCGCATGCACGTGGCGCGTCCACGTCTTCACCGCCGCTCTCGTGCTCGCCGCACATCTCATCAAAGGTCAGTCTTGTACATATACACATACACATACACTACTCTTCTTGATACTTATATCTCTACACTCTGATACACAATATACATTTCCATATTTAAAACATCAGTATTAGAGGTTGGTTTGGTTTCCGTTTGAGTAGGTCACTATATATATATAGCCGTAGCCATGTCCAAGTCCATTGTCCATCCAACCTGGATACAATTCGATTAGTTCCAAGGAGCGACGCGACGTGTACAATATCTCGTGCCTCGTACGTATTTCAATCTAAACCGATGATGTGGCTCACTGAGATATGTTTTTATAGTATTCATGGAGTTTATTGAATTATTATAAATTATAACGGCCTGACAATTAATATTCATAAATGTATTATATTGATGAATTAAATGTTAACAATAATGGACTTAATTCCCTTATGATCGAATTACCTTCAATGCGGGCTGCTTTCATACGCCGTTACAGGCAGGGGGCGATGGCGGCTGGACTATATTGTATACTAGCAGCGCTCCGCGGTTTCACCTCCCGATCCCGTGGGAATATCGGGATACAAAGTAGTAAAAGTATAATATTAATATAGATTATGCAATATTAATTGTAATAACACCTCGATATACCCAAAATCTATAAAAATATATATTATTATTGTTGTATCAGTAACCTACCAGTATCCTACCACATCACACCACACCACACACCTACCGCCACCGCTACCGCACATGTTGCAAGGGCACTATGGCACGAAGCAACACGTTGTTCTAGAGCGGGCAGACAAATAGTGCGCAAACCCGAGTGAAGTGACGAGTGTAAACATTACCGGAGAGAGATTCGATAGTGTACACAACACAACAAAACACAACACAACCTGCCTGCTTGCCTGTAGCCTGTAGTACCTAGGTGCGGTGCGGTGTGGGTACATGGTCTCACTCGTCTCGTACCTCAATCTACATCGGAACATCAATGCCTTTATTCGTCAAGTTGTCGTGACGATCATAACAACTTATAATGGGAATAATATTAAAGTTTAAAGTTGAATTGACGTTAGGACGCGATGTGACGCGCCGGTAGTGTAGCTACGTACGAGCGGTAAGCAGAGAGTCAGTTCGCGTCGCGTGCTTTTAAAAGTTCGCTCTTTGTAAGTAAGTAGAAGTATTCAATGTAATTTGTGTTTGAGTGTAGTTATTTGTGTTGCCATCGTCACCATCTCCATCCTCGGCTCTATACTATACTTTCATGTTTTCAGTTTAGAAATGTGGTTTTGATAAATCATTTAAATAAAATATATTTATTTTATATTTCAATAAAACCGGTGCACGGTACCAGTGTCATCCACCTAACAGTCAACCTACCTGTAAACACGCCTGTGTGTATAGGTAGGTACCTGTATTATCTAGGTACATAGTGTAATACCTTCTGTATACATAGAGGTATTTTAAACGACGATGAAATTAAATGTTTTGGAAATATAATGTAGGTACGGAACGAGTGAACGAGTGAACGACCCAATTGTACAGGACCGTAATAAAGTTAACCCGTCCACAGAACATAAACTAATCAATAAAACAACCCACTTTGTTCGTACACAAACAAAAATGGTTGTACCATAATATATTATCCGCGGCGCTCGGCGCTCGGCGCGGCCGTGGTGGCTCTCCAAGCGAGGTCTACACAACACACTCGCAGGTGAAGCATTCACCGCGCGACCGACGACGACGTCCGCAACGATGGTGGAAAGCGAGCCACACACGTGGCGACAGTCGCGCGACTCCCTACTATTTACGAGCATATTATCTACATACATCGATAGCGACACCGGCCCCCCTACCACGCGCCTCTTGTCGCGTCGTCACACTCTCGCTAAACGATACAAGCCTGCGTTGCGATACTGTAGTACAGGATTTACCCAATTTACGACAAACCTTATAAATCAGGTAAGAAACCTTATGAGAATCCATCCATGAGGTTATCGCGTTTTTTTTTTTTTTTTTTTTTTTTAACTAAAAAAAGTACACAATTTCTTACAAACTAATTTCCCGCCAAACTGCAAAGTGCAGTTTGTTGGCGAGCGCGCGCTTATTTATTTACATTATAGTGCACAACTATCTTATATACCTACTTACTTACTTAATGTAGTTTAAAAGTTTATAGATTTAGAAAAAATCAATTGAATTACCTACCTACTTAACTGTTTTTAATAAATTATCCTTAAGTTTACTTTTCAACATATTTTTTGTCATCCCTGGTTCACTTCTTAGCCACGACAAGTCATTGTACACCTTAGGCACCATGTACCCATTCGTTCTTCTACCATAACAATTTTTAACTTTAGGTATATCTAACATTCCATCCCTACCTCTTCTTGTGTTATATTTATTAAATCTATTTAAAAAAGGTTTCTTAAGGTCGTCACTATGATAAAATTCGATGGCTATCTGATAAGTTACTTTTAGATCTACTGGTAATATTTTTGTTAAATAATAAAGTTTTCTATAGTCTCCATCACAATCCTTTTTAACTTTTTTGCTTATTAACAATTTAAGAAATCTTGTTTGTAGGTTATACAATTCAGCCAAGTAGGTGGGATAGGTACGACCGTATACGCTGACCGCGTAGCTAAGCAATGAATCTACTAAAGCAAAATATACCATACGGAGTGTTTGTTTGTTTACTACATATTTTAATTGGAAAAACTTACCTAGCGTAGATCTCAGTTTTGTACATAGATCATTAATATGCGCTCTCCAATGAAAGCTATTATCTATAACTAAGCCTAAGTATTTGTATTTATGTACATATTCCAAAACGTCACAATCACAAGCGGTCTTATTTTTGTGTAAACAATAATACGTATGACCTATAATACCTAAATGCTCATAGTTTACATTTTTTGCTTTCTTGTTATAGGGGGAGTACAAGTGCATACATTTAGTTTTTTGCAGGTTAATTATTATTCCGTTGTCATGTGCCCATTTTATGATATTTTCAAAATCATGTTGTATAGCAAACCTAGCTTGATCTATATCGTCCGCTTCATATAATAGGCACATGTCATCAGCATATATATACACGTTACATTTTTGTATGATATTTACGACACTATTAACTAATAAAATGTAGCCAAGCGGGCCAAAAACTGACCCAGTCGGTAATCCTAAGGTGACCTCGACCTCTTCACCAGTAGTCCCGTTTATCATTGTACGTATTGTTCTGTTAGACAGATAGTTTCGGAACCACTGATTAGTAGGACCACCCACTCCACACTCCTCCATGGCTCGGAGCAGCACCTCGTGTTCTAAGGTATCAAATGCCTTTTTATAATCAATAAAAAGTGCAAGAACCTGTTTCCCGCTATTTAGGCTAGTATTAATTGTGTCTGCAAAACTACTTAACGCTGTATTAGTGCTGCGACCTCGCCTAAACCCGTGCTGGTGGTTTGTCAACAAATTATATTCATCTAAGTACGAGTACAATTGTCCCACTATAACCTTCTCAACAATTTTGTTTACGACTGACAATATTGCTATTGGCCTATAATTAGTAAACTCATAATGACTACCCCCTTTAAATATTGGCCTTATTATCGCCTTCTTTAATTGATTAGGATATAGTCCTTTCGAAATACACATATTTATAAAATGAGCGAACACGGAGCTAATTTTACTAGAAATACATTTTATGTCCTTTGCTCTAATTCCATCTACACCCGGAGATTTCTCCGAATTTAAATTATTAATTATTTTACTTATTTCCTTTGAGGTTACTTTTACAAATCGAAATGAAATATTACTGACATCTACGTACGAGGATCTATCCAATAATTTACAATTACAATTGTGTTTTAAATCCAATATTTCTTTAGTAAATGTTTTAGAAAACTCACTACATATATTCTCTATACTATTTATTTTACCCAAATACTTAGTTATTACACTATCTAGGTTTGGTTTGACCCGTCCTATCCATGAATTAATATTTAGCCATATTTTCCTATGATCTCCATTACACAAACTTATTTCTTTTTGCCTATATTTATTTTTAGCTGCATTTATTTCTTTATTTACCTTATTTCGATATTTTGTATACTGTAACCTTTTATTCATACAAGCAGGCGATGATTTCCAAGCCCGAAATAGGTTATCTCGCTTCACTATCATAGAATATAACTCTTTATTTACCCAGGGCTGTGATATTCTTTTACGCTTAATTATAATTTCTCTCTTACTTTCTTCATAAATGCTACTAAAAACTGTACATAGTTGCTGATACAATATCAAGGGACAATCAAATAAAAGAAAGTCTGACCAATCATAGGCAGTTAATTTTTGCCTCACTATGTCATCATCGATAATAGTTTTACGTTTGGATATATTACCCTGCGAACAGCTGATTCGTTGAATGTCCATAGTTATACCTACAGCATGATGGTCCGATATACCGCACTCCAGTATGTACGATTGCAGGCTCGACCGGGTCGCCGCCTGCGCCGCCGCTGCAGTCACACAGGTGTCGTCGACGACGCTCTGTCTCGCTCGCACCCATACATGGTCGATGCACGATCTATTCAGCCGCCCGTCAACTATCTGCTCCCGCGTTATCTCCGAGCTAGGTATTGCACATTGCAGGCCCATATCGGATAGGGTACTTGTATAGCTATTATTTATTGTACTGTTAGTATCTTTACTATTTATGAACAAGTCAATGTTCATATCTCCGATGACTATGAGCTCCTCCCTTCTAGGAACACTCTTCAGCATAATATCAAGCTGTTCTATGAAAGTTTTCTTGTTTTTTCGTGGTGGTCGGTACACGGCAATGACATGTATATGTACTTTGTTTATCGATATCTTCCCATGTATACATTCAGCTACAGTAGTCTGCAAGGTCTTACACTCTACGTTCAGGTCATCCCTCGAATATATCACTACGCCCCCTCCTCTCTGGATTTCTCTAGTATGTGCATGGTTAGTACTATATCCTGGTAACGGGTACAACACCACCTCCTCTTGTTTTATATTTGTTTCTGTAAGTATAATCACATCAATTCTATACTCACACCTATGAAGTAGGACTAGTAATTCATTATAGTGTTTTCGCAGTGATCTTATGTTTAGGTGAAAAATATGTAATCCATTTTTTTCAGTGTGTAAGGTCTCTTCAAACCTTTCTATATTATTGTATCTATTATATGTGATACTTGAATAGTTGAAATCGAATTTTGATGATACTGGTAATTATTGTTTGTTGTCTGTTGTTGTTTGTTGTCGCATAATATAGGCTAGCATGGCTTCAATTGTTTTTTTAAGTTTTCTATATCTTTCTCACTTTTTATCTTATATATTTTCTTCTCATTTTCTTTTCTCGCCAAGATATTGGAATTTTGTATCCATATGTATTTGTACATATATTTAAGTTCACTTTTAGCATTCCAGAACAATTGTCTCTTATATTTAGGTAGGTCTTCGTTTATATAAATTCTGTCCTGACTGTTGTCATTATATACCTGCCCATTTGTAATCACAGATTTTCTCGATTCTATCATCACATCTCGTGTAGATTTGTTTCGGCATGTAATTACAACCGGCTGGAATATTTTTCCGTTTATTTCTTTTTCTTTGCCTACCCTCTTTGCATCGGCAATATCTTCGATCTTGATTTTCACGACTTTTGTTATGCTTTTTATCACTTCTTTTATATTTTCACCTTGTTTTTTCTCTATCCCTATTATTTCTACATTTTTCTCCTTGCCTTTTTGTTCTAATTCTAGGATTCTCTCTTCCAGAGCCTGATTTTGTTTCTCCAAAAATACGTTTTTATTTTCCAAAGCTTTGTACTTTCTCTCCGCCTCTTCTTTAAATTCCATGATAGTTTGGTATTGCTCCGCATAGAATTCCACTGTATCTTTCAGTTCTTCGAAGCGTCCCTCTATTTTGTACATAATATCGAGCTTTTTGTTAACTTGGAAAAGAAGTGACTCGACTGAGAGGTCCTTGGGGTCGATCTCAATCTTAGATTTGCTAATGGATCCTGGGGAGTCATCTGCTTGTTTTTTTAATCCGTGGGAGTCCTTTTTGTAACAGTCCTCACACATATTTTCATTTAGCAAAAACGATTTCAGGTTTTTAACGCACTTTTTGTGATACACTGCCTCACAGGCACTGCCCCTACATCTCACAATGTCATCCTTGTTCACAGATAAGTACAATTTACACTTCTTACACTGAACCATTTTCGGTTATTACTTCGCTTATTGTAAACAATGTAGGTACCGGTACTAAGATGCACTCATGGATCTTTAACACACGACCGCACGAGAAGCGCACCCGCACAGCACTGATTCGCACTGAGCACGCGTTCAGACAGACAGACACGCTGCCTCTTCGGTCCATAATAATACCCTTTAGCGTCATTACTAAAAGGCATAAGGCTCTAACTTTGAATGAAGACATAATAATATATCGTTTGAGACATGGCCCTTGGTTATTTACATCTGATTCCCTATTTCTTCAAATAACGTAATATACACGTATAGAGTGTAATATCGATAAAAGATCAGATATTTAAGTTCCGGAGCTCGTGTTACCGTCTCCTAGATACAGACAATACTGTCAGTAAAATGACGACAACTACGTACGAACGGACGATGACCCAGATTGTGGTGGAACTGTCACCTTGGAGGCTAGAGAGAACAGTTCACTACGTTTGAGGTTTTCCCGCGAGTTGTTTAACGTATTGAGTAATTACTTAAGATAATACTAAAATCGGTGAACACGTGATCCGAGATCATAAACTTATAACAGTATCTCTGTCTGTATCGCGCTGTATATTTCATATATTATATTATGTTTTTAAGCTGTATGTCTCGATTCGCGTATCGAATTAGTTAATTCTAATGTTTAAGATTAACGAAATAATATTACTATAGTGAATCGAATCCATAATATGTAAACATCTCGTGGTAGAAGTACCTGGTGTGGCGTATGGTGTATGGCGTATGGCGTATGGCGTAGGTAGGGTGTAGCAGGCAGAGCGCTACTTGTGTAAATGATATACCTACGTATTATACCTACCTATAGGTAGTTGTCATAATTGTATTTACACGCGTTACCTTACGTTTTAGTTGTACTCTACTCTACTCTACTCGTACACTACTCGGTACATCGATAGGGAAAGCAACACGCGTCCGTCCGGCGTCCATCCATCGTGTGTGTATTTAATCAATGTTATACACAGTCCTGTACCAGTAGATGCTAGCTAGAGGTGCCACCCTCGCATCTCCCACGGCCGTGTCCGGAGGTCACCACTGCATACATTACAAACGATCTGATAATAAATCTACCTTCATATATCTCCGACAATTACTTATTTCCGTGTAAAGTGTTTAGCCTTGTATTATGTAACAGCTAGACTTGTAATATTGTATAAATCCAGTGTTTAACCAAGAACCATCACAATAAATTAGAACCGTCAGAGGTCTGAGCTCGGGCAGGCAAATCTTAATTTATTGCTAAACCCCCGGCTCGTAAGAAAATTCAGCTAATCTTTGCAAGTTTTTTATTAAAACACATTTAGAGAACTTTTGTCGGTTAAAATACTTTACAGTTTTATTTATAGGTATTCAGGACGCGACGTAGGTAACTTACGAATGATTAGTGATAGGATAGCTCGGTCACATTATTATCTACTTACTTCAACAAACAACCAAACAACATATCTATACTTGTTCGTTTGTTTGTTTGAACGCGCTAATCTCAGGAACTACTTGGTTTGAATTGAAAAAATCTTTTTGTGTTGGATAGTCCATTTAATGAGGAAGGCTATAGGCTACTTTATTTTGATATTCCCACGTGACTTACGCGAGTGAAACCGCGGGGCGCAGCTGGTAACTAATTAATTTTCGTACTGAGCCCGTGGTCCACCTACTGAGGTTATCTGGAGGGACTAGGGCCACTTATTTTGCCAGTGGTCTCGGCTCACCTCAGTGGACCATGGAAAAAAATGGCCCATGGGCCACCTTAACGATAAATAATACTTTTAAAATGTCTATTCCCCAGGGATTGTATTTTTTGCAAAATGCTAAATAGAATCACCAGTAATATAAAATTCAATGGATTTCTTCCTACTTGTACCACCTCCCCAAGCTCCCCAGGTTCCCCAGTCTCCTCAAGCTCCCAGGCTCCCCATCACCTATATTTAATTTCAAATGATTATTTTTTCTGAAAGAAAAACCGTCGTTTCATTTCGAGTTCCTTCATGGAAACAGAATGAATAATGGAATGATATTTGATCGTGATCCTAATTCTATGTTATTTCACACCATTTCTTCTTTCAATTTTATATTTTCTTAATACTTAGGTAATATTTCCCATTATGAAATATATGAAGCCCTTTACTTGCCTGCATGAAGCACAAGCTATGCCATTATCTGGACAAGTATACCTGTCTAGAACATATTTAGTCATGCAATCGTAATTATACCTAAACTGATGGGATCCAGTATACCACTAACAAAATGGATCGGTCTCAGTTCTGGAATGGGACGATTCTTCCTCTAAGTGACGTAGACAGTAGACAGCTAAAGTCGATCGCACACTTTAAGAAGGTAAAAGCACTAATAGACGATCGTACCCGGTGCGGTCCGCACCGCGCACTTGGTACGCTCCGTATCATATTTCATTCATGTACGAAGCGTACCAAGTACGTTGTGCGGACCGCACCGGGTTCGATCGTCTAGTGCTTTAACATTGAACCGTTACGTTATCAGTGACGTAGTGTGACAACGTTGTTCACGTTGCCCAACGGTGTGCGGTTCAGTACATCTGTATATGATCCAGTTGGAACTATACGATATAATACCGAGCTATCGTACGAACGTATCTAACTATTGTACTAAACTCGACCTCATCTCTATATTGTAACAATAACCTGTCAAATATGTAGGTAACTGGTCGTTCGAGGGGAGTGTTACGCGCCCCACCACTGCTGCTATGTACCAACACTCGAGCCGAGTTATGATTTCCCTAGTTTGTTTACTATCACAATAATTTGTCTGTCGATGGTTCCCATATGTTTACGTGAACAACCTACATACATACATACTTGGCATAGTACCTACAATTGAATGATAGAAGTTATTTCGTCAAAATACCATTAAAATATCTAGATAGGTATCGTTTCACTATATTAACCTTAATATTTAAAAATTAAGATATTTTTCGTTATTGATCTATTTATGTATGGTTATTAACACAAATAAATAAACATATTATACACACCATAATATTAGTAGATTATGCACCGAGGGCATAGAGCAATGTCTTATATTGCGGGTCGCATGTTAAACCTCGAGTGTAACGAGGGACTCTCGGGCGAACTCACTAGCGGAGCGAGGGAGTTATGTAGAGTCCTAAGGGAAGCGAAGGGTTTAAGCTGCCTGAGACGAGGACATGCTCAATCCCGAGGTGCATACTCTACTTTTCACACGGTCTCAGTCCAATTTTTTTAAATTCTTGTTGTGGCCAGTTCCGTATTTGAAAAAAATCCACTTAAAAAAAGGGGCAATTGAAACGAGATGGTAGAATGATGGTAAATATTTGGTAGGTATAGGCAAAACCTATTTGCTTAGACCTAACGTAATAATGATAAAAAAATAAATTAAAAATTTAAGAAACCCCCGACACAAAATAATGAAATTAGTATGAACGTAAAAAGCCAAAAACAAGCAAAAAAAACTATGAAAAGAACCCCAAAATTTAGACCCTACATAAGTATATCTGAATTTTTTTGATTTAATATTGTCGCGTGGGGGACCGTACTTTTTTTCGAGTCAATTTAATATGATGTAGGAGTCGTCGTAATTTTTTTTGTTTTAGCATTTATTTGGATAGTTAAGTTGTGTAAGTACATATTTAGTTTTTAAGTAGTTCTCGTTTAATTCTTATTACTTACTATAACATTTTCGTTAAAATTATCATTTTCTGAAGGTGTTTTTATAGGTAGAGCGGTCCCCCGACGCGACATTATTGAATCAAAAAAATTCAGATATACGTAGGGTCTAAATTTTGGGGTTTTTTTCATTGTTTTTTTTTGCTTGTATTTGGCTTTTTACGTTCATACTATTTTATTATTTTGTGTCGGGGGTTTCTTAAATTTTTATTTCATCCTTTTTGTAGGGAGGGACTTTTTAATTATCCATTTGTCATGCCCTTTCATTTGGTACCCCACTCGAACATATCTACTAACATGCGGTTTTTATTCCTGACTTTTATCCCTCATTACTTTCAGACTGCTGAACCAATTTTGATCAAACATAGCTAAGAACACTCCCGACTAATCCGACTTATCCGTTCGGGAGCTACGATGTCACAGACACGTCAAACTTAAAACACCCCGTCATTTAAAAAAAAATTAAATTAAAAAAAACCCCGACACAAAAAAAAATTGTGTGAACGTAAAAAGTCTAAAACAAACAAAAAACAACTATGAAATAAAACCCTACATAAAGAAAAAAAATAAACCCGAAATTATAACCCTACGTAAGTAGGTACATCAGAATTTTTTGGATTAAATATTGTCGCGTCGGGGGACCGCTCTTTACCTATAAAAACACTTTCATAAAATGATAATATTAAAATTTCGACGAAAACGTTAAAGTAAGTATTAAGAATTACAAGTGAAACTACTTAAAAACTAAATACTTACACAACTCAACTGTAATAAATTCTAAAACAAAAGTTTAAACGACGACTCTTACATTATATTAAATTGACTCGAAAAAAGAGCGGTCCCCCAACGCGACAGTATTTAATCCAAAAAATTTAGATGTACCTAGTTACTTACGTAGGGTCATAATTTCGGGTTTATTTTTTTTTTCTTTTTGTAGGGTTTTTTTTCATAGTTGTTTTTTGTTTGTTTTAGACTTTTTACGTTCACACAATTTTTTTGTATCTGGGGTTTTTTAAATTTTAAATTTAATTTTTTTTAAGACATTATCTCGTAAAATTTTCGTTCGTAAACTGACTTTAGAGACAACCATTTTTGCTAGCTAGTGAAATTCGCATGTTCTTTGGAGTATACTCTAGTTATGTATATGTTGCAATGAATGTGACCAGAGGTCCGGCAGTATGGAAGTAGCTCGTAGAGGTGCGGCCCCGACTACACCACTATGTAGTCGGCCACTTCAGCCCGCGCGCGCGGTATTTGGGTCAACTCTCTCACGCTGCTTCCATTTAATATCTGCAGCCTCCTTCTGGCCTCTTGTTTATGTTAATGTGCCTCCTGAGATCATACAACGGTAATAACAATTATGTATACGAAATGCTTAAATATGTAAGGTCGGCTGCATAATTGCAGACCCACTGTAGAGCTCTAAAACGGCTGTTATAAGAATATTTTCAACACTAGCACGACTCTAGACACCTGCTTTAGTTGAAGTTTAAAGTCTTCTAACTTATCAATTTATCAAACAAAAAATATTAGAATTAAAACATGTCAATAATAGTAATTTTAGAACTCTACCGGGGGCTGCAATTATGTAGCCGACTGTACTTACCTACTACATTATGTGGTATAGTTATGCAATGTTAGCACCTCGTAGGACGCTGTTTATTTGGTACTTACATCAGATAGAAACAAAGTACCTCGCAGTTAACGTAACATACTTTATGATAACAATGAAACAGGATTCAGGACCCTAGGAGGAGTAGCCAGCGCGAGCGACATATCGCTGCGCTGCGATACAATCCACATTGACCGTGCCGTACCAACTTGTGTTGGTTCATAGATGAGAACCGGTACCGTTACGAGTAGAGCGGCATCGATGCCGGTACACCGGTACATCGGTACACCGGTACCATAAACATAATACGTAGGTGTTACAATTTACTGAAGCCGGCCTCTCCTAAATATCTGTAGTAGGTATGTACAAGTTATAAAAGTTGTTTCATCAAATATTTAGTAATTGCGCGGCCGCGCCGTGCGAGGTACTTCGCTCGGTGTACTGTATGTACCTACACCTACTCGCACCTTACTCTACTCGTATACCTTTCTAAGAAATGTTTATGGCATTAGCCTTCAATGTTCTATACTATAGTGTTGCTCGAGACCTTATTCCCCGATAGGTACCTTACCAACCTATTGCACATTCGTATAATAGAGTACTACGATATTGAAAATAATATTTTTAATAAGTAAAATTGAAAATGATAACTACACACCTATTATACCGCTAACTTGTGTTCGAATCGTTGGTTTTCATAAATGAATTGAGATAATAAACAAATACCACTAGGTCAGTGTTGGACCTCCATCGCGCCTGCCTGATGGCTGATGGTAGCTGACGATGCGGTCTAACATGTAGGACGCACTCGCGACCTACATGTTAGACCGCATCGCGGAAGACCCACGAATTGTACACGTCAGGAGAGACCGACGCAAGCGACTGATAGCATTGATGTCACATATCGATTTGCCCGGTCGTGTGACCAAAGAAACGAGTATCTTAGCTTTGGAGGCTAGTTGAGCTGTTCGGAGACTTGATGGCCTTTAGATTCTATGTGGGAAGCCAAAGTTGAGAGTTGCTGTTTTACAGATGCTTTTATAGTAGTGACAGTCAACTATCGGTACGATGGGAGTTCGATGGAATGGACTCCTCTCAGTGGAGAACAGACACACCTGGATCTTAGACGCGTTGAACTCGACCGGGTGGAGATCACCCCGTTCAGAAACTGTCGATAAGCCCTAATTGATCGATATTCACAGATCTTAGATAACAAACCCTATCTCTCATTTCACTCAAATCGCTGAGTTTTCACTTAAATATAAATTCCATCGGTATCTGTCTCTCCGCGTCAGAACTAAACCAATCGTCGAAGCTTCGAGATCTTTCCACACTATTCTATTCGAAATAAAGTTTTGATTGATAAGAGTTTGTCGCCATTGTTCTGTAAGTGAAGTCGTAAGAACTGTTCGAAACGCGATATTATTAAATGAGTTTGAATACGTTGAATAGATTTCAAACAAAATCATACAAATCTTTTTAGCTTTACAAAAGATTGTCAGTATAGCCCTCTGTGTGTATGGTCTATGGTGACGTTTCCCGCCAATATCTACAACTGTTTTACTGTTCGCTAACTTGTCTTGTATTACCTAAGTATGTCGATTACTTCTATTGTTCTGATCCACATTTTCTGATTCGGGACAAGGAGCAAATCACTATTAAAATTTTACAAGATTTGTTTGTATTATTTCTTATTTAATTAGAAGTATATATTTTCAAGATCCCAGTAGGCTTCGAGCACACGCTGCAGCGCGGCGCGGGCTCGATGTAAATTCACAAAGTTTGTGCGGCTCGACGCGGACGAGCGCGCGGCCGCGGCGCGGTCCCAGGCGACGCGGGCGACGCGCGGCGGCGGCGGCGGAGGCGGCGGCACCCTTCAATTTATAAGAATTAGGAAAAGTTCAAGCCCGCCGTTTGTTCCGTGTAATTTATACTCTAACAACTTCGAGTGGATACTTTGTTCTATTAGTATTTATGTTGCAAACAATTTAAACTGAAGTGCGTGTTCTTTCTGGTTTTAGTCTACAAAATGTCCTTCTAAAGTAGTTTGTTTATTTTATACTGTGTTGCGTGACGTGATTGAGGCTCGTCCGGGGGCGGGTGTGAGTCAAGATATAACGAGCTGGAAGTGTATCGTTCACAGTTGATCCGGTGGCTCTATTAACATGCCTAGTTCCCCACTGCTACGAGCCCAGGGCCCGCCTGCCCTTCGAAAATAAAGCCTCTAAAAATACATGTTACGTATAGCACGTTCCATAAAACTTATACTTAAACCGTTTTATAAACACCTAGAGTCTAGATCGACGCAACGTAGAGATTTCATTCCGTAACACGGTCGGTAATCTCAGCGAAATCTTCACGGCTCTGAGGCGGAAAATATCTCCTTGAAGTGCAACTAACCCGGTATCTGGTTTATACTGCGGCACACCCTGTACATTGTGCTCTAATTTGTTGTGAATCAGGGGCGGGTTGATTACCGACGCGGGGGAGGGGGAGGGGGAGAGTCGTGTGCGGCGACCGGTATAATCGCATCCCGTGAACCGAGCGCGAATCTTTTGATCTTCATTCTGACTGATGTTCTTTCAGTGAACTCCCCCGGATCCACAGCTTGCCCCCTCTCTCATCACCTCTGTGTCGAGTAAAAACCTTTACGAGTGAATCCCCACACACTACGCACCCCGCAACCCTCACACGAAAAATTGAACCCCAACCAAAAGAACACTTCTAAACTTCTAATATTTAGAAATTCTTTTGTTTCAAAATCTTGGAAGTGATTGCCAAAAGTTTGGTAAAACGGAAACTCGGCAATCTCTCCCCTTTGTCCGCACATCCGCTTTACAATAATCTCGGAAAGAAACGTTCAAACTAAAATAAACGACTTCAAGGGGAGAGAATCTGACATTTTTAGAAAGTCAAACCGATAACGGTTAATATTGTTTCAGCGATGTCTGATTTTAAAAGTTTTAATTGAATTTGGAGCGAAATAACACGAATGCAATAAGCTATTAGGCTTAATTAAACATGGTCGAATCATCGGCAATTAGCGGTAATTGAATGTGAGGGCGACTGGCGACGGGCGAGGGCGCACGATGAGAGCGCGACAATACGGGACGCGGGAGCGAGAGAGGGCCGGGCTGCTCCTCACCGGACGGGCGCGTTCAGGCCGCGAGCTAGCGACGCGACGCAACGCGACGCGACGCAACGTTCGCGCGATCGTTTCCTATGCAAATTACAGTTTTATTACGTGGCTAACGAGCCGCGCCGTGTCGGGTTCGCACAATGCAGCATTGGCTCGCTCCACGCTTGGCTCCAACTCTAACGAATATAGAACACAATTCTTGTAAATGTTGTAATATCCGTTCACTTTATTGCGCACATACAAATGATTACGAACTAACAATTATATTGAAATGGCAAGACTTTCAGCCAAATATTTTTATTCGTTTTGGTTACTTCATTTGTATGAGATTAGCATGTGAAACTTGATCGGTAATTAGCTGTTCAAGCATGTAAACGAAACAGTTTAATATGTTTTAATCATTTTATTAAGTCCAGTCGGTGATGTAGGTAGGCACGACGTACATTTCGTCATTTTGCCTGGGAGACTGCTCAGTGACTCAGTAAAAATTATAGTAATTAAATTATTTGTACGACTTTTCTCAGTTCAGTTAGCACCTGTGCAACAAAGGTCACCAAATTATAAATGAAATTAAATATAATTATTAACAAGAACAAGTTTTTTTATATTATTTTATTTTATTGTTTTTAGCGCATTTAAATAAAATGATAAGTTCTTTTTATTTTTATTTTATTTTTAACTTTTTAGTATTATATTCCCTTAAATCTTCGGTGGTAAGGTGTTGGAACTATTGAAACTGTCCGGCTATTGGCAACATTATCGATTGGTACAAAATATTTTTTTGCCAAATTAACAGGTTTGTTCTTGACTTTGCTACTTGCTAACTCTCCGAGTCACTTGGTCTGAACTTCATAATTGCACATCGTTCAAAACTGTGTTGGGGGTAGGTATAAAATCGAAAGTTCCGTGGTAGGCCAATAAAGATGATGTCAAAATTTTAATTTTGACATATGGAAAGAAGTTTCACCATTTTACATATTTTGTCAGAGTTTTGTTATCATACACCGTAAGGAGTTTCTAAGGTATTTTCTCTGCTTTGAAGATGGGGTTACGTCGTTTCTTTACTGGGGTCCTATGACGACCTTCCAGGTTTATCATCAAATCAAACCCTGGTAACTATCTAAAAAGAAAGTACTCGTCAAGACGAATCAAACGAGCCAAACTCGATAGGGTTCGCATCGTTTCATTTCAGATTCGAGTTCCTATGAACACCTTCCAGCTTCATCATCAGATCCTGGTTGCCATTGAAAGACAAACTGCTCGTTAAGACGATTCTATCGAATCCAAACTCGATGAGGTTGTGTCGTTTCATTGCGGAGTTCCTATGGCCACCTTCCAGGTCCATCATCAGATCAGCACCATGTCATCATAATTTTGCATTGTCATGCGATTTACACATGTATGCAAAATTTCAGCTCAATTGGTAACCGGGAAGTGGATCAAAATTAAGTTGCAAGATTTGACCCGAACACACATACATATATACATAGAGACATTGCGAGTTAAATAAAAGCTTTTAACTTTTAAAATAACTTGGTCAGTTGTCGCACACGTCACACGTCACTCTAGTGACCGACGACGGGTCGGACGCGCGACCAGACGACGACCTGTATTTTGGCGCGCTTTCATGCGATACACGTGAAAGCTATTTATGCATAAATAGCGGCTTCTTTCATCGGTTGCTATTTGTTATGACTTCTTTAGTTTTTTTTACCAGATAAGAGCTACTTTCTATAGCAGTTATGATTACATTGATTGATTTATGTTACTTTACCGACATGTTTTTAGTATTATTATTTTGAGTCTATTTATCATCATTAGATCATTCTTGCGTGATTTAACATAAAATTTAACAACATAATGATAAAAATAATATTGTGAACTTAGCATTCAAGAATTTACGTAATAAATAGGTAGTAAACGAAGTAGATACTTAGCGTAAATAAAAATATGATGGTAAGCTCTGTCTGGATATTTCATATTCTTCTCTCTTCGCTTTATTGAAGGGTTTCCACGAAAAAAAGATTAATTTTTAATATAAAATATCTCTCGAGTCTCATTATTCTTTTGTCAGATATCTAATAATAATTAATTAGCCAAGTTTTCTCTGGGATTCGTTTTCAAGAAGCTACGAAATATAATTTTGCTTGACACAAAGTTGAATGAAATGTCAAAGTTATACTTCTTTTTTTAAGACTTTATAAAAGATGTGGTAAACTTATAATAATATAAAAGTTATATCGACTTAAAGCATTTAGATTAAGTGTGTATTTTTAGAGCATAAAAGTTTTCTTGACTAAAATGATAGTATTTTTGTCAATGTAAACAAATCTAAATAGTTTAGAATAATATAAGCATTCGTATAAAAAGTTGCAAATTAACCCGAATAACCCGGTAGGCTCTATAACTTAGATCGCGATAGTGGTTGCGTGGCGCGCGCGCGTTACCTCGCTTCCGGCGGAGTCGCGGGGCGGGGCAAGGCGCGGGCCATGCCGCCGCGGCCGCCGCGCCACACGCGCGCCGCCTGTCGCATTAATGTCGAGTGATCGCGGGATAACACCCCTCACCAGTCACCTCACCTTACACCTAGTACCGCGGCGCGCGCGCGCGCGACCGCTATATTTACTACACTTAGGTAGGTGGCTCGAGTGTTATACGTACTTAGCCATAATTACATACTTTAAGAACAAATTCATTGTAAAAAGGTTATTATAATAATTAGGTATTGAGACATACAAAAACTTTAACAGAAAAGCTAGTGTAAATGTTATTACTAAAATACTCATTTGACATTATTATATGTACACTAGTACCTCGTACCTACCTATCGTGCCGGCTGCGTTATATAGCTGTATGAGAATATAACACTGTAGTATTGTGTTGTACAAGAGTGACGCGGGTCCCGCTACGGTACGGTACGGGTACGGTATGGAATATGGGATAATCCTTAGAAAACGCAAGATCATTAGTACATGGCTTTGGGGGAAATTCGGACACAAGAAACTGTATTTAACCTGAGCTTTATTTTTATAACAAATCCTTTTAAGAAAGTTGAGATCAATTTAATCCGATATCTGAAAAGAGCCTTGTTCGTACCGCTATCGAATCAGCTTTCAGCGATTTTACCGGCAACCGGGATTATACCGGGAGTGACCGAAACGTGGCTATCCTTTACGAAAACAAATCTATCATGTATAAGTATGGTAATTTGACACATGTTGGTAGCTTGACAAAGTCAAAGTCAAAAATCTTTATTCCTTTGAATGCTTAATACCTAGGTATAGGATCACTTGGACACGTCTTAAAAACTAAGTTAGGATGTGTGCCTTCGGAACGCGCCCACCAATGTGAAGAAGGCACAAGAAACTCATGGGGTTTTTTTTTTCATGTGATCACGCTCACAAAGGTACACCGTACACCGTACACCGTACCACATAGATTAACTAATAGATAATGATATCAACTGTTCGAGCAGAACAACTTCAAACAACGATCAGTGCAGTTTACTTCGTACCTACTCTTTATTTATAAAGTTACAAATAGTTTGTTTGTAACGAGTGGAGAGTGAGCCGCCATGACAGCCATGACAGCCGTGACAGCCGTGCAACCGATCTTTGTTTGGTGTTTGATTAGAACAAGATCGAGTGACATCTCGTTATCCGCACTCACTCACTACTCGGTACAGTTTTATTGGAACAACGTCTCCTTGATGACTTCACGACGGGACAGTATTCTCTCTCTCTCTCTCTCTCTCTCTCTCTCTTTACAATCAAATAAATAGAAGATACATAAGCGAGTATGTCGGTCTACTATTGAACTGTTGTAGGTACTTGACTTCTGAATTCAAACGTTTAATATAGGTGCGTCACTAGTCATTACATTCTATATGTTATACTCGTAGTAAACTGAGTCTCATCTAACACGTGTTTTATAATTAGGGTACCGGCGCTCTCTCCATAAAAACGTAGTCGACTGTTTCCTCCCTGGATAATGACACTAGAGCAAATATTTTTGTGCCATAAAACTTATAACTGCCAACTAACTACGTTTGTATGGAGAGAGCGCCGGTACCCTTTCCTCTTAAGGCTCAAGATAGATAACGCTCGTTGTCAAACTTCCTACGCTTTGAACTAAAATTGTTAATTATGAAAAGAATTGTTACTTTTTTGCAAATTTTGTGCCATTTGTAGGTGAAATCTTTTCTCGCATTTTGGTATAATTTCAAGACGAAACTTGCTTGTCGTTTCGAAGCTTATGGTTTCAATCAATAAAGTTAACATTTCTAAGTAACGTTAGGTTTATCTAGACTCTAGAGTATTATAATGTCGTGTAATAGATACGTAATGAGAAAAAGATAGATTGGAAGGAGCCGCGTCAGCAGCTCGCGTCACGTCGTCGTCGTCGTCGTCGCGCGCGGTCTCATGGTGATTGATGGAGTGACACCCCGCTGTAGCTCCTAGCGCGGCTCCTCGCGCTGCTGATCCTGACCAACTTGCTTCATTACAGTGACCGATACTGCGAGTGCCACTCGGTCTAACCTGTAATACTTTGTAGAGAACAATAGGTAAACTCATCCCGAGCGATAAACTCAACTGAGATCAGTCTACTAGACAGCCGATAGGAACTATTCTAATATAGAATATAATATGTAATTGGAGTTATTTATTTATTTAAGAAATACTTACACATCATTTGATCAGTATGTTTATACCGGACGCGTACCTACGTGTAATAAGGATCACTAAAGGTTTTTTAAAAACAACATATAGGTAGGTACATGGACAGGATATTTTTTTTGAACATTCGACACATCACCATCTAGCCCTAAGCTAAGTAACTAGACTTGTGTTATGGGTACTAGACAACGGATATACTACTTATATACTTTTCTTTTGTAAATATATACTTATAATACATATAAACAACCAGACCACAGACAAATATCTAAGCATAAATACTTGTCTGAGGCGGGAATCGAACCCGCAACCCTGTGTTTGCCAGTTCGGCATGGTGACCATTGTGCCAACTGGGTCGACATATTAGTGACACAATAACAAGACAATAAACACTGTTTATACATTGTGATTTAGCGATAGAAGTTCGTTCTCTTAATATAAAAAATGATATAGAACAGAGTAACCTATGGCGAAGATATTTGTACTTAGAGACTAAAAGTACCGCGAGTTTCATTCATAGTGTAGCTAAGTGATGTCAGAGTACTGCTCGCTCGGCATAATCATGTTAAAAAATAGTTTTCAGTATTTTTAGTCTAACGCTTGATTCATACATTTTTATAAACACGCGAAATATGAAAACCGTAGGGTGGAATAATTTAAGCTTCTATTATAATTATTGTGTATTTAAGTTATTTATAACCTGTGCAATTTATTTTTGACTGATTTCAATTTGTTTTATTATAAGTTAAAACTCAAATCACCTCGGTTTCTAAAGTTTTTGATTCAAAAAGTTACCTGTCTGGGGCTACGTAACTTGGTATATTTATGCCAAAATTATTGAGTAAAGAAAGAAAGAAGCAAGGTTTCTAAAATTACTCTACTTTTATCAATTTCGCTTTAATAAGACCCATTTTGGAATATGGAAGCCCTATATGGTCTCCCTACTATCATTGCCACGAAGATAGGATTGAAGGGATCCAGAAAAAGTGCCTCAGAATTGTGGCTTACAGACATAATTTAGGACGAACCCTGTCTGGTTATGAAAATAGGCGTGAGAAGTTTAAAATCACTTCTTTATCTACTCGTAGGCAACGTACAGATCTTCTTTACTTACATAAGATATTACATTCATCAATAGACTGTCCCAACCTACTATACTGCCTCAACATCAATACATATTACAGAACACGTGACCCCCGAACGTTTGTTTTGAAAACATACAAAAATAACACTTCCTTTTACAATCCCCTAACAAGAATGTGTCGACATTATAATGAACTTGTCTCCAATAGGTATCCCAATCTAGACATGACTATGGCAGCTGCATACTCTATACACGTATTCGACGGCAACTATACCCGTTTCAAAAGGTGTCTGTGTTATCTTATAAAATAATGTCATATTATACTCATTATTAGTATTATTGTAAGTTAATCTTTATCTGTTCTAATGATTACTGTAACATAAAATAAGCTTTTATATTAACATTTAGGATTACAGTCTAGATCATAACCTGTTATGCAATTGTATACTTACCTACTTATTGTGATTGTAATCTGCTGTGTGAATTATTCATAAAATAAATAAACAAAATAATAGCTTGTAAAGAAAATTAATACTTGATTTAGATGACACTTACTGAGAATAAACAATGCATACAAAGTTTTTCCACAAATAAACTCTTATCTATATCTATATATATAAAAGGGAAAATCACGGACTCACTAAAGGGGGCAAATGGGGGATGGAAGTTTGTATGAAGGTTTGATTTTTTTTAAAGGTAGAAACTTGAAAATTAGAATTATATCTTCTTATCGTAAATAAATGATGACGTGTTTCAGGGATTTTCAATATTCCTATTTTAATGAGGGGAAAGGTTTGTTAAGAGTCTGTTGCTGTGTTACCTACCTTTAGTTGCTGTAGTTTACATAGCTACTCAATAGATGGCGTTACAGATAATATTATAAATGTGAAAGTTTGTGTGTGTGTGTATGTTTGTTACTCCTTCACGCTAAAACTACTGGACCATTGCGATGAAACTCGGTATGTAGATAGCTGGAGACCTGGATAAACACATATAGTCCATTGAAAAGTTACATTTGGGGTTGCGTTTTTTAGAGGACGCAATTTTATTTTTTTGATGTGTAGGGGGGGTCAGTGTAAAGCTAAAACCAAGTTTGTGGGGTCGCCACCCTTGTCCCACGGCCGCCATCTTGAAAATAGGGGTTGGAATGGTTTTTACGGTATATCTCTTAAACTATTTATTTGATCAAAAAAATTTGTTAACATTTTTTGTTGCAAATTAAATTCTCTACAACTTTGGTTCAGTAACTTTTTGTCGTAGAACTATAAATAAAAAAGTTATAAGCGAAAATGTTCAGAAATTCGAGAAAAAAAAAAATATTTTTCGATATAACTTTTTTTTATCATTTTACGAAAAAATGATATCTGACCATTTTTGTAGATCGTTTTTTGAGGAACAACTTTTATTCGCAACATTTTTTCATTAAGTCAATAGCTAAGGTTTTACAGCGCTCCGAAGTGAGTACTATTTTTCAGTTCTCTTAACTATACCTATATTATACGTGTGTACTAATAATGAGTTATCAGTTATTTTTTTTATTTTTTTTCTATTTATTTTGTTATTATGATTATAAATTTTGCAATATTATTGATAATTAATTATTTATAGTATTATTATTTATCAATAATATTGCAAAATAGTCAGATATATTTTTTTCGTAAAATGTAAAATAAAAGTTATATTGAAAAATATATTTTTTTCTCGAATTTCTGAACATTTTCGCTTATAACTTTTTTATTTAAATAACAAAATAAATAGAAAAAAAATAACTGATAACCCATTATTAGTACACACGTATAATATAGGTATAGTTAAGAGAACTGAAAAATAGTACTCACTTCGGAGCGCTGTAAAACCTTAGCTATTGACTTAATGAAAAAATGTTGCGAATAAAAGTTGTTCCTCAAAAAACGATCTACAAAAATGGTCAGATATCATTTTTTCGTAAAATGATAAAAAAAAAGTTACATCGAAAAATATTTTTTTTTTCTCGAATTTCTGAACATTTTCGCTTATAACTTTTTTATTTATAGTTCTACGACAAAAAGTTACTGAACCAAAGTTGTAGAAAATTTAATTAGCAACAAAAAATGTTAATAAATTTTTTTGATCAAATAAATAGTTTAAGAGATATACCGTAAAAACCATTTCAACCCCTATTTTCAAGATGGCGGCCGTGGGACAAGGGTTGCGACCCCACAAACTTGGTTTTAGCTTTACACTGACCCCCCCTACACATCAAAAAAATAAAATTGCGTCCTCTAAAAAACGCAAGGTAAGGCCTAAAAAATGTAACATTTCAATGGACTAATAGGCTACTTTTTATCTCGAAATTCCGCGGGGCGCAGCTAGTTGCTTAATATAAAAAATCCGAGTGGGTCCGGTCAGGTCCGGTTGCCCCACGGGAATCTAATGAGAGGTGCCACCACTGTGCCAGTCCTAGTGACTCGGCGCAACATACGTTGGCAATCTTTCCAGCTTGGGACGATGTCGCCTAGGCTATTCGCTAGCACGGGATAAATTAAAGAAACGAATAACTTAGGTACATAATTTATTTAGAAAGTGAAGTTAATATATAAAAAAGGAAGTTAGTTATCAGAAGTTAAAGTTAAGTTAATTAGATTTATAAAGAGTAGAAGTTAAGGAGCAAAGACTTCCCGTAAGGGGTCGTAATCAGAAGGGTTCTGCCGTACTGGTACTAAAGATACTCTCTCTCTCTCTCTCTCTCTCTCTCTACGAGTTCATGGCTCACAGTTATAAAATACTAAGGACTCAGCTTAGGTGTTGAGGAGTCGTCCAGCTGGTGAGGGGTTCGGTTGTATCAATAAACTCCATCAAGAGGGTGTTCTGCGCCAGCCATCCTCCGACCTCAGTGGGTGCCTCTTCCACATAACTAGGGCAAGCCTCTCTGATGGTGGGCAGAGTTTATGCCCAGACTTTGTTGATGGTGGGGCAGAGTTTTATGCCCAGACTTTGTTGATGGTGGGGCAGAGTTTTATGCCCAGACTTTGTTCCCTGAAAATATTCAGTACCAAGCGGTTACCAGACGGACCGATGACTATCGTTCGGTAAGGGCCTTCTCCGTCAGCGACTGAGTCTAGTTGAACTAAGTGCTAGTCCTTGGAGGCGGCTTACAGAACGACAATCGAGGGGTTAAGATACAGTTTAGGTAGGTACCTAAATAATTATGATTAAAATTATATAATAATTAAGTTCCTTAGAGGAAAGTTAAGGAAAACAGGGTTTCCTTTGCAAGGCAGTGCAAGGAAACAAGGCTGCGGTGCTTTTGTCAGCACAGCAACATCAATGCTAGAGAGTAAAAGGTTATTTAGAGATAACACGCGCCGAAGAAAATCCATGTGATTGTGTCGGGGCGTGCTTTCTTGAAAATAAGTTATTAATTAAGTTATAATTAAAGTAGACAAGGCCTAGGAACAGGCTTGATAGACTTACAAAAGGCAGACCAGAGAAGCGGGCACGAGGTCCGATTCGCGAAACACTGTAACTGCGCTATTTTGTAAATAAATTAGTTTTAAGTTATTTTAAATTGCTTACCTATATGTAGGGAATTAGGAGCAAGCGAGATAATCCCGGCTCAATGTAAAGCTTCCAAGAATGTATTAATTCGGAGTTAAGTAAGATGTAGACTCAGTCAGTCTCAGTTCGCAAAAGAAAGTGAATCCACAAGAAAACCAGGGTGGAGACATATGTATTATAGCAGAGGAAATACGTCATCCGACGAGTATTCCACAGACAAAATATATTGTTAGATTCTACTTTAGAGTTAGTATTTTGCCTGTTTGTTTGTATATTTAAATGTAATAAGCTAGATTTTGTAGGAAACTAATTATTTAAAATGTTTAATTAAAAGAAATAAAATTGATTTTGGAATTCCCAAGTAACTCCATCTAGTGGTGGAGAGCAGCAGGAAATGGGCTTGCTTATTCGAGTAGAAACGATAATCTTTCTAGAAGGTTCTATAATTTATTTTATCTCTGTATTTAGTAATTAATGATTGATTAAAATTAAAGGGACTGTCTAAAGATATCGGTTTATTGATCATTTACCTTGTTTACTGTTAGATTAAGTTAGTTTTAATTGTCTGAGAGAAATAAATATAATTGAATAGCGCGCCATCTACCGAGGTTGGGCGGCGTTATTACAGAAAACTCCATACGAGTGCAACTAGCTTGGAGCTCTGAGTTACTAGCTCTTCAACAAAAGAGGGCGCTGACTGTCCTACAAGAACCTATTTGCTTATAATTATTTTAGTTTAATTATTCCTATAATAGCTATAGGTGTCGTCTATGTGTCGAAATGTAACGCTACGTTACAACGAACAGTGGCGTGCCCTCACTGTGGAAGTCGGGAGTGATTTGTCGTTGCCGGCCGTCGTTCGCGCGATGGTAGACAGCGACGAGTCATGGCAGGCAATGAGGACTTTTTGCGAAGCCGTTATGTCAGCCAAGGAGGCAGCTGAGCGGGAAACGGAGATCACCTCTACAGATCCCACGCGCTCCCGGCGCTCCAGGAGGAGGAGAGTCAGGAATGATAATCTTCCTCCTTAAAGGGGCCTGTGGTGGTTTATTTATACGAATGGAGTCTCAAAACCTCTCCACCTTAACTCAAAGACAATCGGTAGATATACCTGCAATGCGGCAGAATGTACCGGTTATTGTCAGCCGCCGTAGCCATACCGCTGTCTGCTGAGATAAGTCAGACAGCGGTATGGCTACGGACAGGGTATATAGTTACCCTTCCTTACTTCACTTTCAATCAAATACCGCAATGATAATCTAAAATCAAAATTGTTCGTAACTGATAACAACCTCTAGCCAATTGAACCAGCTATTCCATTTCTTGCTTTATAATTAAATAACTATCCGTGTAAAGTAGGTATACGCCGTATGAACTATGTTGTTGAAGTGATCGTTCCTTGTGTGTTGAGTGCGTTGTATTGTAGCCGGTGTAGCCGGTGGCTATCAGGGATGCTTCTCATTAGACCGGGCCGTGTACGGGCCCCGCCCTGGATACGGCCCTGCGATATTTTGTATGATCGCTTCGATTGCGGATTAAACGGAGAGTAACATAGACTCTCGCCATTCAACGCTCGCCTCTACTCCAACTTTACCTGCTCACTGCTCACTGAATCATTCGTCTCGTTAACCACTCTTGTTACAACACTTTCATTGTCAAATTAAAATACGTCCACGACCTCGGCTTCGCTACTAATATCAGGAATTCATGAAATATGTTTTCTTTCGTTGTGTAATTGCAACGAATTATTGTTGTGAGCAATGTAAGCTCATTTACATATTTATACGTAGTAATGTAGTTTATTTTATAACTTGGAGGGTATTTTGGAGAACACCGTCGTCGGCGCGGGGGCGCTGGGGCACGCGGGCCGGCCGTCTCGTGAATGTTTGAGAGGGATTACATAGAGGCAGATGTAGGTAGACAACAATCGTACCGAAACATTGAATAATGTCGGTGAAGAGGTCGCGGTCGGAGGTGAACGCCGCACCGCACCGCAGTAGGTACCTCCTCATTAATAAAGTACCTATTCAGTTGAGATCTGACCTACTACTGTCTCTGTATTACAACAAACAGACACGATGCGTTGATACGGTAGACGACAACTCCCCGGCCGCTGACGTCCACTGAGGAATGTGTCCACACTAGCCCCGTTACGGACACATGTCCACCTACACACGAGTGTCGCGCGTCGTGTGTCGTCGCAGCTACAAGCTACAGCCCGGTGTAGCGCTGCTTGTAGCGAGCTAACACGGGACGGACGCGGGATGGATGCGGGACGGACGCGGGAAGTACTCGGGACGGACGCGGGAAGTACTCGGGACGGACGCGGGATGGATGCGGGACGGACGCGGGAAGTACTCGGGACGGACGCAGGATGGATGCGGGACGGACGCGAGAAGTACTCGGGACGGACGCGGGAAGTACTCGGGACGGACGTGGGAAGTACTCGGGACGGACGCGGGATGGATGCGGGACGGACACGGAAAGTACTCGGGACTGACGCGGGAAGTACTCGGGACGGACGCGGGATGGATGCGGGACGGACGCGGGAAGTACTCGGGACGGACGCAGGATGGATACGGGACGGATGCGGGAAGTACTCGGGACAGACGCAGGATGGATGCGGGACGGACGCGGGAAGTACTTGGGACGGACGCGGGATGGATGCGGGACGGACGCGGGAAGTACTCGGGACGGACGCAGGATGGATGCGGGACGGACGCGAGATGGATGCGGGACGGATGCGGGAAGTACTCGGGACAGACGCAGGATGGATGCGGGACGGACGCGGGAAGTACTTGAGACGGACGCGGGATGGATGCGGGACGGACGCGGGAAGTACTCGGGACGGACGCAGGATGGATGCGGGACGGATGCGAGATAGATGCGGGACGGATGCGGGAAGTACTCGGGACAGACGCAGGATGGATGCGGGACGGACGCGGGAAGTACTTGGGACGGACGCAGGATGGATGCGGGACGGACGCGAGATGGATGCGGGAAGTACTCGGGACAGACGCAGAATGGATGCGGGACGGACGCGGGAAGTACTTGGGACGGACGCAGGATGGATGCGGGACGGACGCGAGATGGATGCGGGACGGACGCGGGAAGTACTCGGGACGGACGCAGGATGGATGCGGGACGGACGCGAGATGGATGCGGGACGGATGCGGGAAGTACTCGGGACAGACGCAGGATGGATGCGGGACGGACGCGGGAAGTACTCGGGACGGACGCAGGATGGATGCGCAATGGATGCGGGACGGTCAGTTGCTATATGCTATCATATTCACTATTCATTAGATTGTTTTAAAACAAATCTTCACCGAGGTTTATTATATTACTATCTTGCTTTGTTGCCTGTTCAATGTTTCGTGTCTGTTGTTAATCAATTTGAGAAAAACACTAGAAACAGTTTGGTTTGGAGTATTTATAACAAATATACAAATGTTAAGTAATGTGAATATAACAAAGGTCGCGTCGCGTCCTTCTTAAATGTCTCGAACATCAAATTCAAATTGTAAACAAATACTTGAGATAATTTAATTGAAATACCGACAGTAACATCCATTTATACATTAAATTGTGACAAAGGTGGATCCATCGATGGTTTATATAAATAATGGACACAAACTTGGAGTCTAACGTCTCCCCCTTAGCCCGGTAACTGACAGACTTTCACCTAATATTGTTCAAATTATATAATTTCCTGATACAAGCTACCTGCTTGTTACTTATAGCTTTTAGTCTAAAGGATATCCCACGTCATGTATACGAGTACCTACCTAATTGTCTAAAGGATATCCCACGTCTTGTATACCAGTACCTACCTAATTGTCTAAAGGATATCCCACGTCTTGTATACGAGTACCTACCTAATTGTCTAAAGGATATCCCACGTCTTGTATACGAGTACCTACCTAATTGTCTAAAGGATATCCCACGTCATGTATACGAGTACCTACCTAATTGTCTAAAGGATATCCCACGTCATGTATACGAGTACCTACCTAATTGTCTAAAGGATATCCCACGTCTTGTATACGAGTACCTACCTAATTGAAAATTAAAGAAGCGGCCCGCGAGCCACGACCCGTAAGCCGTATTCTACTACTACGTAGATGTAAGTTGAAGATACTGCATTCTTAATTGACTATTCATCAATAACTGTGTTGCTTATACATTATAATCCGTTGTGGATCAAATACTCCGTAGTGAACGTAATCGGTTAGTCAATTGTGTATAATTGTAGGGCGAGTGGTGTGTTAGCCGGTGTCGGACGGGGCCGGGCGGGGGGCGCGGGGGGGGGATTGTCAAAATACTTACCTAAATAATGTGACAAAGTGCACGTTTATTGTAGAGTTATCGTTACCTCGTTAGGGCGATCGCTATCGTTAACTTATACACATCGCGACCGGACCTCGTTACACCCTACGTAAAGTACCTTATTATTGTCTACAAAAAAGTCCGCGTCGCAGTAACAGGTTTATGTCTTAAATTTCAATTACAATGCAGGTAAGAACTAAGGTTGGTTGCATTAGTATCACGGTATTAACCCGAAAAAAATCAAGACTCATTTTATACATACTTCATCATCAAGACTATTTATTTCTCAGTAAATTCCTTTTTTAATTCATTCGAATCGAATATTTCGTTTGAAAGTTATGACGATCGAGCTTTGCCTCTCAGCAATACCGCGTCTCGCGATGTCTTGAATGGCCACAGAATATATTAGTTAGTATAGCTTATTCTTTTTTTGTTGTGTTTGTTAATGTCAGGAGATCGTAAAATAAAATAAAAATGTGACTATGAAAAATTACTACGCAGGTGAAATCGCGGAGCGCAGCTAGTTATAAATACTTTCAAAAATGTCCAAACCAAATATTAGGAAATCATGTGTTGTGCCGAAATGTACGAATACAACCACCAATGCGCCGGACATATTGTTTTTTTATCGCTCCAAATGCGAAAGAAATGGATAAAAGCTATGAAAAAATGGATAAAAGTACGAACGGCACATCTTCTAACGCCTCTTCACATAGAATGTATAATATTGATCACTCAGACTACAATAAATAAAATAAACTTTATTTATTGTAGTCTGAGATTGATCAATAATCAGAGAATCCTAATCAATATTCAGACACGGAGAACTCGGAATGCGAAACACAGTTTTTTAGAAACTATAAATACTATATGTAAAAGACTGCTCCTTTATCCATATCTAGAGAGCCGAAACTGTTGTTAGGTTTACCTAAAGAATGCTATTTTTGTATAAATATGTTATCTGAAACAATGAAATCACTATTTGTTAATAAATAATGGGCGACCATTAGTGCATCAATTTTAGAGCAAATTATCCGAATCCTTCATCCATTTCATCAATCGAATATAAACTGTTAACTATTACGTAATGCGCGGATGAAAGCAAAACCTAATACTGCGCAAGCTCCTTAGCCACTGGCCTACTGGCACCGGTCACCGCTGGCGACTTGCTACTCAGTGGAGCGTTATACAGTGACGTCACACGCGGTCACGTCACTGTTAGCGGGACTCGATATTTATCGTAAGTTTAAATGCCTCTAAAATCAAAACTAATAGGTATTTTTGACTAGAACAAAAACTAGTGTATTTGTTTACATACAAGCTCTACTGTAACTTTGAACCGATTTGGCACACCTATTAACATTCTTTATAAAAGTCTGAAAAGTTTGAATTAAAATGGGGAGTTTACAAACGTACACGGATAGAAATATAGTAAGTAATAAAAGAATTCGTTGTTTGCTCATCGTCGACCGTCGCGTCGTAAGAGGGGGGCAGGGGGCCAGGGAGACAGATGGTCATATTCGTTTTATTCGCATAGTGTAGCGTACTCTCTCCGTATTGTTGCTAATTAATCAACGACTCAAATAAGGCGGGCCCGGGAGCACAGGGGCGGCGTGACTAGAGGCACGGGAGCACAGGGGCGGCGTGACTAGAGGCACGGGAGCACAGGGACGGTGGAACTAGGGGCACGGGGGTACAGGGGCGGCGGGACTAGAAGTAAGGGACACGGGGGCTCACGTTCCGACCGCGACGACGTGCTGTTTACGAGCCAGGCATGTGCAAGTACACGTGCACCCGACACTCTACAGGTGATACGTTACATTCATGGAGTGTACGATGTTCAAGTTTAAATTACACCCCTCACAAGTATAACTCGATGGTGCGGGGCGTCGTCGCTCGCCTATACACACAGTACAGTTATTCGAGGAGTAAGTAATAAAATAAATGTGGTTAAGCAAGTTCCTCTAATGTAAGTGAACGATTTACGCGTGAACGATCTACATCCCGGACACTCGAGTCGACAACTCACGGGGCGCGCACTATTCACGACTATCCGATGGTAATTACTCTCGACTTTACGACTATAGCAATAAAGGTCAATATTGCGTGTAGTGTTGATACGTCGTAGTAAAAACAGAATAGTAGGATAACTTCTGATCGCATTCACGTATTACGCTGCACGCCCGCACTCATTTCCTCGCCTGATTCGGACTTTATTTGTTTTGTTTATCAATAATGTATATTAATAAAAGCTAATATCGAAAGGATAAAGCAGGTATTTTACAATAGTAGGAATCAGTTTTCTGTATCTTTATGATTTTAAAAATATCGCTTTTTAAAACGTCTTTTATTTATTTACAGCCCATGTATGAATTAGTGAAACATTTCATTATATTACGTAATTAAAACCTAGTGCTGTCATACATTATACGCAAATAACAATTAAATGAAAATAAAAGCGACAACCCTAGGCGTCAATGCAGGAGTAGGTAATTAAGTTTAAATTAAATCGGCCTTAATTAGCCTACTGTTCTCTATGCACTGTGGTCGCGTCAAGGAGAGGAGCGCGGTCGACGATTACACGCGACGCGACACGCGTGGGTTATTATACCTATTTGAATTACAATTGTAAATATTACACGCAACTTGTACATGTTCGTAGAGTTACCCGGTCAGTGTGAGTGCGCCCCCGTCCGGGCCACCGGGCTCCGAGCCCCGTGCCGCCACGAGACTTTATTGAATTTAACTATATTTTTGAACCTATATAAATACGAATGGAAGACATTCACAACTGACGATAATCAATTCCTTAAATCCTCGCGAAGTGATTCTAATAGAATCCTCGAAATCAGTGTCAATCAGAATTCAGTGCAGCGAGGACGAGAGCGGAATATACGAATAAGGGCATTTGTCTGGTGAGTGAGGGGGTGAGGGGTGCGGACGTGGGGTGCTTATCCCCGCCTTAGTGTTAACCCTTAGCAAGTTGACTAACGTAAATAGATTCTTCTCTGGTAATGTTGTCCGAGCTATGGTCGTGGTATCTCCGCTGGCGGTACAACTACGACAACGTACCGCCTCTCACCGCCTCTCACCGCCTCTCACCGCCTCTCACCGCCTCTCACCGACTAGCGACTAATATACCAATGTAAGAGATACTTTACAACAGTGTAATACAATCTCCGGATAAAAGCTTCACGCAACTTGTAAATACAAAATAGATAATATCGTTTTCTGCAAACATCTATATACAAAGTGATACATTACTAAAACTAAGCCGTTACCTATAGGTAGGTACTGACCTAGCTAAAGCGCCACGCTTTGTTTATATTATTATATAACATCTAGCCACATGACCACACACATACGATCCATAGACAATAAGCTATGTTAGGGTACACGTCTATGCTCCGAGTAGGTACCTAACCTACTCGTGTAAGGCGAGGTATTGCGACCAGTCTATGCACCGGCTTGTTGTCTTCTACTTTATATTCCGATGTATAGTATTATATTACTTTTTATCACAGTTGCTCATAAAGTGGATCTTATTCAACGGCTTTTAGGCTCATAATCCAACATATTATGCACGCGTGCGTTTTAGATTTGTTAACTAGTGCTGTAAAGTTATCCCGATAAGTTAAATACGTATCTTACTGCTAATTACATGTTAGGTAGGTGAAACATTCTTAATTTATCTGGGTTATACTGTTTTGATGTATAAAAAAAGGTAGATACCAAAGAGTTTTTTAGCTAGCAAAAATGGTTGTCTCTAAAGTCGGTTTACGAACGAAAATTTTACGTGATAATGACTTAGAAAACGATTAAAAATTGACTTGTTTATTTTTTGTTTTTTCTTTACAAATATATTGTTTTTTCGTACCATTGTGTTTTGTTCTTAACCCCCGACGCAAAACAAATAGAAAAAACCCTAAAAAATATTGTATGTCAGACGAGGATGTATAGGTTAAAAGTCTTTAGCCTGCCTTTCCGAAACATAATTAACAAAAATATCTGCCTTAAAAAAATGTAAACATAGACTTATCACAAATATTTTGTTAATTATTATTTTGTTTTCTTTTCTAGTCTTTTCTTTTATTCGCAACTGTGATAAAAAACGTCGTACGATATACGTGTGGAATCGATCTTTGCATCTTGGCTTCTTATGACACACTCGCTGCCGCTAGCGCGTCATAAACCGCCTCTATGCAAAGATCAATTTACCACACTTATATCGTAATGTACTATTACCACAACCGCCGCCGTCGCTTGCCTCCTGTATCCTGTCTCCTACCTCCTGTATCCTGTATCCTGGAAAACGATGTATATTACAATTGCTTATCTCGTGTCGGGAGCATTTATCTCACAATATATTGTAATCTAAGAAGTATACCTTCCCGGGTTAAACGATGTCATGTTTAGGATTAATTTTAAAACATTGCAACATTGTCTTTTAATACGAAATGGGGTTATTCTAGATGTCTAAGCGAACAACTTTTGTTCTACGACTTTTGGAAATTCGAACATGTCGTTCGAAGTTTTTGTATGAAACAGCTGATTTTCAAGTAAAAATTCCCTCAGCATTATCGATAAAAAAGTTCGAATTTCCAAAAATCGTAGAACAAAAGTTGTTCGCCTAACCGTCTAAAACAACCCCCTTTCGTATTAAAACCCCTTCGCTGAAACACATTGTATAATCTATACTTTATATTATAAAGCTGAAGAGTTTGTTTGTTTGTTTGTTTGTTTGTTTGAACGCGCTAATCTCAGGAACTACTGATTCGAATTGAAAACATCTTTTTGTGTTGGATAGTCCATTTATCGAGGTAGGCTATAGGCTACTTTTTATCCTGATATTCCCACGGGATCAGGAGTTACGCGGGTGAAACTGCGGAGCGCTGCTAGTATAGCATAATACAACAACACCCAACAAAACTATAACCAAATAAAGTTCTCTCACGTAGCTTTTTCTTCAACTAAAGCAATCTGTCAAATCATGGTTGAAATTCATAAAGTGAACACGGCGGAAATGTAATCCGAGCTTAACCCGCCCTGTAATAGAGTTCATTTCACATTGAAATATGTTATTAGTGCGGTCATGTTTATCGTTGAAATATGCTAAGTGGCGACGCGAGTGGATAGCGGCCGCGAGCGACGCCGCGGGATGTCGTATACTTTACACACGGCTGCATCACCAGCTATACCTACCTACTGTGTGTGTGTGTGTGTCATACACTATACTATACACCGTAATGTCACGGCGATAAGGTGTAGAATCGTTCGACTAGAGATAAGATAGGAGATACGAGCGAGTGAGGCGACAATTCTCCGCGAAGTTAGAAGGCAGCTTAGAGAAACTTAGGCTCAGTTAATACAGTGAGTGAGGAAATACCAGTTTAGTACCGGTTCATTATTTACCGCAAATTACTTGACATAGCTACACACACTCTCTGTACGACGACACGTCGGTCGACTCGTCGCGCGCTCGGCTTATAGGTGCTATGTATACACGGTGTAACAAGGGGGGGGTGGATCATCGGTTGCTAGTTGCTGGTGGGGGACCTCAGTGCCTATCGATTTAACCCCCCTGAATGTTCTGCAATATTTAGTGGTTTAAAAGTTATTTGGACTTGAAATTTTAGTCAAAATTAGATTTCAGCCTGAACTTCGTAATTACAGTCAAACTATCAGGTCTGCGATTCTGCCCTTTTTTGTGAAACCAGTTCAATAATGGACCTTTTGTACCCCTTCACCAATCAGTCTTAAATTTTAAAAAACTCAAAATAGAATCATAAAATTTTCTTTTTTTTTCAAAATTTAATGGTTTATTATCTTTGTATGGTTCTAAAAAATATTTCACTAATTATTTTTTCTGCAACATATCTATAAATATTCCTGAAGCGCTACAATATCTAGGTAACCCTAGAACAGCTCTGAAAGCTTTATTAAACTGGACGCGGAGAGCGCAGTGCATCATGATGTGCAGTGTGCCTGACATAGTGTAATCTTTACCGCACCTGAACACCGCGAGAATCTACGGACTGGCATGTTTGCTCCTCTCGACAGCGCTCTTCGCTCCCGCTCCATATCGTCATGATCTCTGAGGTCAGAGGTGACCGTGTGCCCCGAGTATTTGAATTTAAATACTCTTTCTAGAGGTGTGCCGTAAAGGTAAACAGGTGGTATATTTTGTGGGCACCTGGCTCCTCCAGCCTCAAAAACCATAAAGGATATTGCCTCATTTTGTATGGACGCTGTCCCAAACAAAATGCAACGACGAGCCGTACCACTATGCGAGTTATATCACTTTCATAGTACGAGACGACGAAATATCTCGGTTCCACTGGGTGGGATTTTTTTGCTGCACTGATATAAAATGGAGTACTTATTTAAGACCTTTCAAATGAGGTACGACACATCGTAGCGTTTTGTTTGGGACGCTATGCGGCATTATCTATCTCTTTGTCACGTTATATTTTAGGCCGTGTTGACCAGCGTATTCCTGATAGATTTGTAAAAGATACCTCAAGCTACAGACCGAAGCGCTCAGCAGCACCATATCGTCTACATAGCTTAGGTTATGGACACATACGTCATCGATGTGACAGCCTATATGCCGCCTGCTCCCTGCCTCGCTTCACACTGCATCTGATAAGGTTCTGACACTGTCCCCGCCCATTTCACGTCGTTTACTCGGTGTGTATATCAGAATTTAAAGATGTTAATTAATTCTCTTGGTACTTTAATGTTATCTAGTTTTTTTCAAAGTAGGTCGTACGTAACCAGGTCAAAGGCCTTAGACAAGTCCAAGAAGCACGCGTACACGGGGATCTTTCGGTCTGTGTAGTACCTAACAGTGTGTTTCAGACCCAGTACTGCGCTCTCTGTCGATAATTTAGGTATAAACCCAAATTGATCATCCTGCAGATTAAGGTGATCACCGAGCCGATCATTAAACAATCCATCAAACACTTTTGCTATTATCGTTGCAAGAGAAGTAGGTCTATAGTTAGTCCTAGTTCCCAGGTCTGCAGTTGTATTCTTAACGATCGGCACGACAATAGTCTTCATTATATCTGAGGGAAGGTAAGCACTCAAGGTATATGAGGACCCGCGTATTGTAAATGTTCGATGCTTAAATCGTCATGGCCCGGAGATTTGCCGCTTGTCGTTTGCTTTATTGTATTCATCACTGGTTTGGCACTAAACGTCACCCCCCAGTGAACCTTCCGGCATCTGGTCCGGATCTATACACGACGCTGAACCCAACGGTGACTCAATAGTGAAGTGATCAAAGTCAAAAATCTTTATTCCTTTCGAATACTTAATACCTAGGTATAAGATCACTTGGACACGTCTTAAAAATCGATCCCTAAACATATTGGCAATGACTCCATCTTTATTTACTGGAAGTCCTGGCTTCATACTTAGCTTACTCGTGTTTTTCCAAAAACCCTTAAAATCACCGGTTAAATGTTTTTCAGTAATGGTATCAATTTTAATCTGTTCTTGGTGATTTTGGCACCACTTCAGTCGTGATTTGAAAACCTTCCTACTTTTACACATATCATCATACACAGAACCAGAACTAGGCTTACCGTATAATCTCTCTCTCTGTAGTCGGCCCCTCATGACTGAGGATCGTGGTCATCAGTGGGTCTGCATCTGGAACGAATGACCTGTCTCCAGTGACTCCTATTCATTGCCTCCATAATGATTTTGTGGAACTTGTCGGTTGAATTGTGTTTGATTTGGTCCTTCCATCGGGTTGGGGATCGACCTCGCGAGCGTTTTCCGTCAGTGTTCCCAACCACGATGAGTTTTTCCAAATTCTTATCGCCCCTTCGTACCGTATAATACCCACTCCATAAACCTCAAGGTGTGCCTCCCTGACGTATATTCCACCCCGCGACGCGTGCCTGCCCTGGCCTCAAGGTTTATTGGTTGTATTACTTACCACAGAAGCATCCCTAAGAGCGGAAACTATATCAGAGTATAACCTGTCAAGAACACACTGGTGGGAGGGATTTTTACAATTATTATAATATAAGAGACGTACAGGACGTATAACAGACAATATTAATATAAAGTTCACAAACAAACAGTATCTTATCGGTTGTCTAAATAATCGCCCGTCCGTATACGAAATACAGCTAATATACGTTTTTACATTTTTTCTGTAATCCAATTCGAAACTAAACTCATACCTCGTATCGACTTAGGTAGGTGTAGGTACAATCGACGCTCAAAAGTCCACCGGCATCGTAACGTTTACATTTCTCATGCCAGGAAGTACAACACTCCTGTGCAGCACCGTTTAAACTTTATAACAACGTTACCTATGGATCGAACCCACGTCGGTTGGTGTAGCGGGTGGCCCCTTATACCACTCACACAATTGAAGACATAGCTAACATGTTGAAAATAATAATCACACTGAGCACTTTTAATTCAAGTATTTATGTTTGTGTGTAACGTGTATTAGAAGAAGGTCGTAAGAACAACACTTATTTATAGTACCATTGTAGCAAACTGATAGTGTACTTATGACGCATACTGTACACTGAAATTGGAATCAATATATTGAAAGCATCATCTGTATAGGTAGGTACCTATAGCATATATCTCAGTTCAGTCGAGACATATTCAACGTAATGTATCGCTTTATCGCTGGATACATAATGTATACGAATAGTCATTTCAAATCATTTATACGATTTTACAGTTTCATCGTTTTCGACTGTAAAATCTAATATGTTTCTCAGTTGCTTCAAACATAGAGCTTATTCAAAGAGACTTTTTAACAATCTGAAAAAACTATGTTTTTATCACAGTTGCTCATAAAGTGGATCTTATTCAACGGCTTTTAGGCTCATAATCCAACATATTATGCACGCGTGCGTTTTAGATTTGTTAACTAGTGCTGTAAAGTTATCCCGAAAAGGTAGGTACCAAAGAGTTTTTTAGCTAGCAAAAATGGTTGTCTCTAAAGTCGGTTTACGAACGAAAATTTTACGTGATAATGACTTAGAAAACGATTAAAAATTGAGTTGTTTATTTTTTGTTTTTTCTTTACTTAAATATATTGTTTTTCCGTACCATTTTATTTTGTTCTTAACTCCCGACGCAAAAACAAATAGAAAAACCCTAAAAAATAATGTATGTCACACGAGGATGTATAGGTTAAAAGTCTTTAGCCTGGCCTTTCCGGAGCAAAAAAATATTGCCTTAAAAAATGTAAACATAGAGTTATCACAAATATTTTGTTAATTATTATTTTGTTTTCTTTTCAAGTCTTTTCTTTTATTCGCAACTGTGATAAAAAACGTCGTACGATATACGTGTGGAATTGATATTTGCATCTTGGCTTCTATAACACGCTCGCTGCCGCTCGCGCGTCATAAACCGCCTCTATGCAAAGATCAATTTACCACACTTATATCGTAATGTACTATTATGATTATTTTCAATGAAACTGTCAAAGAACTAAGTGGTATTAGAATGTAACCTTTGGTCGGTCACATCACAACTACAATAGGAGGGTAGGCCGCGGTGGCGACAGTCGGCACTACACGATACCCACACGGTGATGGATCTAAGAACCTCGTCTATCGAGTTACCTCGCTCTACAATCCAACGGTTTTCACTCTCTACGTACCGGTTTAAACATTCATATCACAGAAGTTCGCCCACCGCGACCCTGTCAAATAATTCCCAGACTAACAATAAAAGCTTGAAAGACTACAGATAGAATATATTAGACTTACAAACATCAGGTGCACTATATCTAGTAATAATCTCAAAGATCCTGTAATCTCTATCATGACGGACGACGACGTGGCGTGGGACGTGTACAAGTCTATCCACGAGAGAGATGTCCTCGTAACAAATGAGACGAAATGAACTACGCGGAGCTCCCCTTCCCCTCGATACTCTCGTACTGTAAGCTCTTTTACAAATAACACGAGCTCGGCTTGAATATGAACATGATGTCTTCATTTATTACGTACTTTATGAAATGGCTGCGTCCACTTCTAATGAAACGTCGCTCTTCAAATACTAAATAGGTCACATTTCATTAAAAACTAGAGGTTTTGGCGTTTCATTACTTTCAAACGAAATAAACTTTCGAGCAATAAGCGTTGTGATAGGACGTATCGACACATCTGTACTAGTACCTACTGCGAGTTTTACGTATGTCTAGCTAACGCGACGACTTAACGTGAAAATTTCGCATCAAGTCCGCTAGAGGGCGCCTTCCAACTAAACATGTGACAGTTACAACGTTGAAACTCATTCCGATCCTACTGGTACCTCGATATAACATATAGACACGTAGACACTTCTATGGAACAATTAACTATTTGTCGTTAGAACATAAAACCCATCATCGAACACATTGTATATTTTCTAGTTTCACAACGAATTTATCAGGAAATGGAATAACTAAAAACAATAGACAATATTTCGCCCGCCGATTGGGTAACAACATTTTTTGTAATTGAATATATTGCAATATTCGAGTATAATATTAGTGATCGTCGGAACTGGTCCGCCCGGCTGGCCTGTAACTGGGCTCTATGACAACAATAAACATAAACATACTACTTATTTGGAAGATTTACTTGAAACTTCTAACTCATACCCCCTTATTCCAAAACGAGGTTTACGGGTAGTCCGAGATGTGAATTTCAATATTAGATTTAGACACGGATTTACTCGTGAACTATAGTCTAAACAATAACCCTATATAACCTATAGGGATAGTGTTTTGACTGTAGTTCACGAGTAAATCCACATCTCGGACTATCCTTGAACCTCGTTTTGGAATAAGGGGGATATAGTTTACCGAATTTACTGAACTTAATAATATTCCTATTTTAAATGTAAATTTTATTTTTGTTAACTCTAGACTTATAAACATAACTAAATTTTTAATCAAACATCAAAATTAAAAACTAAAAATAATAATAATAAACACAAAATTAAGTAATTCCTATTTTAATTCTTACTAAACATAGTTTATGTATTGCCCCGTAGAGTACCAATGTGTTTATGTATTGTCGGCGATATGTCTCGGGGAGCTGGTCGCTCGATGGGTCTCTATCCGTCACTATCATGTGTGACTAGAGATAGCGAGAGACACGATGGAGGGGGGGGGGGGTGTTAAAGGGGTGCTATATTACTATACGTTTTGTTCATGGCGAGTCGAAAAACAAATTCCTTGTTTTATGATATGCAGTGATGATGAACTGATGATATTGAACAGATGAGTCTCAATGATAACTATGACGAGTATTATTATCTAGAGCAAGTTGGGGGAACAATGTTTCACTTCAAACCGGTGTCTAAAGTGAGGATTCTCGAGGACGCGCGGAGGTAGTAAGCTCAGGCAGTAGGTAGGTGCTAGGTGTAGTACATACTTCGCACAAACATCAAACGGAACTCCACGAATATTTCACCTGGTTCAGACAGAGGGCCGTCATGTCACGGAGCGGAGAGCGGACACCGGCCGCGTAGCTTGTAGGTAACTTACCTACCTGCATATTATTATATCTTAATCTAAATATATATACGATCTCATCTCATCCGATCGCGTCACGTTACATCACGTCACGTCACTCGGCATCACGCCTCGTCGTCGTATACAAACAGTATATATAATATTTGTAAAACTATTTAAAAGAACTTCCTTTTGTTTTGAAGTCGGGTTAAAATCAGAAACTCTATTGAAATCCAAGCGTCTACGGCAAATTTCGACAAAAAAAAATCGTCGTAAAAGTGATAAATCCAGTAAAACGCAAAATTAAATAAATAAGAAATGTTTCATCAAAGAAAAGGTTCGATGCTTTCGATTAATAACAAAGCATAGAATGTTTCCAACAAAGTTTACATTGGAAGTGAACAGAGCGTGGAGTATGGAGCACGGCGGGCGACGGCTGCCATCCTCGACTATATTCAACTATATAGTATGGTATATTTCCCTGAAGTATTCAGTCTCACTTTAATATAGGTAAGTTGATATCTGCCTATATTCAAAACCAAAGACGTGTAAATTAACCGAATAAATACAAGTTTAATAGCTTAACGCGACGACATTGTCGAGTAGACAGACAGACAGACCGGTACCTACGTACGGTGACTCTATATGTTGATTAGTTGCGATGTCATCGTATTAGTGGAACAACATTACTTAGGTACCTACCTGCCTATACCTATGGTATGTTACTCAGTCATTACGAAGTATATAGATACAAGTCTCGAACGTAATTGATATAATTAAAAGGTTAATTCATATCGCGACCGATATTTTCATCTTAGAAAATTGTTGTTTTGTAGTGTATCCGTTCTTAGACAAACGTATTTGTGTCTGTCAGCTGCAAGACCTTGGCTTTTAATCAATGAATTAATAAAATCGTTAGAGGTGTCTTCAAGTCGGGCACTTTATAAAACATAATTACTGTCGATGTAAATACGGAGCTCTCAGGGAACGAGTCGGACTCGCACTTGACTGGTTTGACGTGTGACGTGTGACGTGTGACGTGTCACCGACGTGACGTTGAATTTAGGTAAGTTTTGATAAGCGTACGCTATGCTAAAAGTAGAATAATAAGATACGAAAGTCCATCAATGAATCAAATAAAATACACTAATAATATGTAATGGTAATAAAAATTAACAAAAAAAACATATTAAAAAATTTATTATTTTTTTAATGAAAATAACCGTTACACCGTGTATACATATAGTACGAGGGCGACGTGACGTCACGTGCTCAACTTGACGACGCGGACGATACAACCTTCTCTATATCCTACCTACAAGGTACAAGCTACAAGCTACAGGCATAATATTTTATAATGTTACAAATATTTTCAGTGAGATGTTGACAAATCACTGATTATTTTCAGGTACTTAATTCATATTAATTATTATCATTTAAACAAATCATAAATCAAATCAGGAATTAGAATTGTAAAAGTCAAAAAATGTACACGATTTAATTAAAATTATTTTTAATGTCAAAGATATATAGATTTAATTATACTTACTATCATTCCAATAACCAACGCACTAGCAACGGTTCTATCACTGTAACACACACACACACACATATCACTTCCTTGAAAATTAATTAATCGTAACGTAATATTTGACAAAAAGAAAGTATCATGATTCCACAGCGTAATCTTATATTCATCTGAAGAGATGAATATTCAAGGCGGGGGGATAGCGCCCGGGGCGAGCGGCCGCCGTGCCCCGGGTGACGCGACGTGGAGATAATGTGGCTCATAAATAATACCGTGTTAATTCAGATTGCTGATTGTCGCGGGGGGGGGGGCGGTGTTCCCTTGCAGACTACTTCATTATCACTAATCTACGCACTTATCTCTTGCAATAATGAATACATCCAATACACAGTAGGTGCCGTCAGTGTGGAAACTGGCTCCGTAGCGTCCGTAGCTCGTAGCTATCGTAGACCTACTACCGACCGAGACGAGACGTGCTACGGTGCTACGAGACAGACGCTACGAGACATGCCGCCGGGAACAACACCACACATGTATCATCATCATCAGTCGAGTGCCAGTGATTGTGGGGTGACGTCATGCGTGTGCGTCTACATAGCTAGTGTAATCGACTTGCTTGCTTGCTTGCTTGGCGAGCACGGCGGCGGCGTTATGTGTCTTAATTACTATTAGGTTTTAGATATGTATAAATGTTTTGCTTTCACATAAATAATACATATGAAATGTACAATAAATAGACAACAAAATTGTAATCCCATCGTTGAATTGTAATAATGTGATTGTTACAATGTTATCAAGTGGAACATGGAGGAGGGCTTCCACTTCAGTCCATAGATACATTATCACAATAACCGCAAGCCTTCACTTATGGAAGAACTTTGAATGTAGACTTGAGTTCTCGACTACACAGAGCCAATAAGCTCTGGTCTAACCTACCACTACCCGAGCCCCGAGCCCCGAGCCCCGAGCCTTGATCTCCGTCGTTGTAGTTAGTACCTCGGGTCAACACTTGTTGCTTCTAACTTTTATATAAAACAAACGTTGAGATCTATCCTCGACGATGATTCCCCGGTACATTCACGTCCGATGCAACTCGACACCGCCACTGTCCGCCACTGTCCGCCACTGTCCGGCTCCTACCGTACAACTACAACCGAATGTACATTCTACATTATATTGTACAAAGTTGGTATACCTACTCAGTATCTACTTACAGGTACAATCGTGTATACATCGTGACTCGGGCCCCGCCTCTCTCCCGATCCTGTAACGATATCGGTCTCCAGCTATCTACATACCTAGTTTCATCGCAATCGGTTCTGTAGTTTCTGTTCGAATAAAGGATGATAGTGGGATGACGGGTCACGTCACGTCGACACACGAAACGGAAGTGTTTAACGTACGTACGTACGTCCGGTGCGTGCGTCGCTGAGGCCATTACACGCGCGGGTTAGCGCCCCCGCCCCTACTACCCGTGTGTACCGGTAGACAGACACCCGCGTCATGTACACATGTACTGGACAGCAACTGGCGTGTTACACTCACCACTCCACCAGGGGCCTAAGTCTGCTAATACAAGTGTGTTTCAATAGAGTGTCGATGGAATCGTAATAGTCATTTAATGTCAAAAATATGACATTACATGTCAAATTGGTATTCGCCTAATGTTAACTATTCTATCGAAACACCACTGATTCACCACTGACTCACTTTGGTATTCTGCTCTAGAATCGTGCCTCAACGGAATCTTGACAGTTGTCAAAACGGTATATCGCTCAGCAACATACACCATGTTGCCCGTTAACACCAGCGACGTATCTATTACCATTCCATTGGGAATCCATAACGATTCTATTGCGATGTTATTAAAACTTTACCAGAATACCAAATAAAGTAACAATCTCGATATAATGACAATGGTAAATCCATTAATGCAACATAGCAGAATAAGGTCCCAGGTCACCGCCACCCATACGTATTGTCTCATGTCTTCACAGTCGATAGATATTCATCTCTAATGACAAATGTTATCAATTATTCCTTTACTTTTTTACCTATTTAGTTAGTATTTACATTGGATACGATCAAAATTTATAAATCACAAATATAAAAAAATCACCGAGTCCGTCCCCCTGAAGCGTCGCACCCAGAAGTCTGGCAACGTTTCCCCCTCGGACGGGCGCACTCCGAGCGAGCGAGCCACCCCAGATGGCACGTAGGGGAGCTCCAGGGACATAATGTACCGTGGACCGTTCTATCGCATCACGTCGAGGTCACGTCCCGGCTCCGGTCTAGCTCTAGTATAGATGATCGTTAGATGGTCGATGATCGACGCGGAGTGACCCGACTGCCCGATACATATGTAACGGATCGATCTACGTACAACTAGGACTGCGTAGGGTTACTCTTCTTTTTCTTCTTCTTAGTGGTAGTGTTGCTCGGTAGGTCGGCGGTCAGCGGTCGGCGGTCAGCGAGTCAGTGGAGAGGTCGCTATATGCACCGTTGTTTGTTTAACACGTTAGTAGCCGGCGACGGTGGTGCGGTCGTCTCGGTCTCATTACGACCACGTACGAAGGCAACACCCCCCTCTTGGACTCGCAGCCGCAGGCTACCTACTGTTGAAGCGACATTCTGAACCTTCTCCTCTCCTTATATCAAAGTGTCAGTAAACTCTGAATTATATTTATATACATAAATATACAAAAAGAGTTAAAAAACGAAACAACTTGAAACACAGCAAAAATGTACGAGACGTTTCACTTCATAATCTTCAATTACCTGAGGGAATTATCTAAATATGAAGTCGACTGCCATCAACTATAATAGCATAATATTATTCTCGTACACGTACCTACCTATACGTACCTACCTATACGTACCTACCTATACGTACCTACCTATACGTACCTACCTATACGTACCTACCTATACGTACCTACCTATACGTACCTACCTATACGAGTATGTAAACATATAATACAAGTAACATGTCGTGACATCACATGACGTAACACTACGAGTACCAAATGAAAGTTCAAGTTTACCTTGTTTAGATTAGCGAACTGTCTCGTCTCCTCTCCTCGTACCTATTGTTTGTTATCTTACAAGTTTTATATTGTATTGTATTCGGGATCGGAATTGATTCAAACGATCATTCCTCAACCGCGCACTTAGCGTTCCTTATTTTCCTTTTCTTTGTTTAAAACAATACATTCTATCATAAATGTGCTCGTGTTCTAGTTCGAGTGTACTCGATACGACAAACGACGAACGGGAATTGTGTTGATTATTGTTTGGTTATCTATTTGATTCGATTATAATTCGGTAAGCGGAGCTCTAGCGCTCCACGTGACGTAACGTGGCGTCCGATATTGTCGGTATCGTTGATGACAGCGATAACCTCGCGACTCGCACTCGTCGGTAGGTAACGGCAATAGTAACGGTAAACATCGTAACGTCGGTAGTTATAGTGCGACGAGGGGAGGGGCGGTGTGGGGCGGCGTTTACAATGACGAGTTGTTATTGCAGTGACGACGTCGGGGCGGCAACGGATGTCCGGTGTCTCGAAGCGTGGGACTCCGCGCGCATTGTCTGCCATCTTATATCTCTACCGCTCGTTTACATTTTTTATTCATCAAGAACGGTACTCCGTTCTGTAAATCGCGTGAATAAAATATTTGAACGGAGAGGAGAGAAATGCATCAGTTCCTTCTCCGGCATGCAGTCTACGTTCCCGCAACGTTTACTTTGTATTGGAGTTTACTCCTTAAGAATCGATTTTCATATATAAGGCGCCTGGTATGAGAAAAATCCGAGGGGTAAAACCTACTAACAAGTAACGAAAATCGTGTTACGTTTTTGGTGCGCACCTTTCTAATTTGGCTGTGAGTGTATTGCGTATGGTTAGATACTCGTACTTAAGGAGTAAACTCCAGTCGTGCGTCGGTACTGACACACACACTTTTTTATTCTATCATTTCGATCCAAAAAACTAGGGTTTTTATTTCCTGTAAGACCTAAAATTTCGAACAGGGAGCGACAAAATGAAGCCGAAATGAATAATATCTTAATAAAATTTCGAGTCACGAATTTTACGAACGTCGATGTTCGTTTTAAGGGTACCGCAGATGTATTGCTCTTAATAGACCATTAATTTCAGTTTGGTGTACCGTCCGCCGACCGCACCGCCCCACCGCCCCGCTACCGCCCCGCCGGACGGACGCTCGTATCCTACTCTACATTACACGCCGGGGAATCTATTCTATGTTTCGTAACCCCTTTATGAGGGCATCGTTTGTACCTGCAACAAATGATAACATATTGTTAACGTCTGACGATCATCGAGCGCACACACGTTACCCAGTAGAGAGGAAACGTGCTTTATTTTGTTTGCCGCTAGACCAATACTTACAGCGATACCTGTCTTCCGACTGACTGACTGACTGACTGACTGACTGACTGACTGACTGACCGACGATTCCAATTCCGATTTTCAACGTAACGATACAATTGGGCTAATATACAATTATTTACTATCGATATTAATTACCCAAACATTTTGTTTAACATAAGAAAGTCGTATTTATCAGGCCGTTCACCGATGTATGTATATGCGCTAATTGACATTGCTCTTTCGGTGCGCGGAAAATATCGTGATGAAACCCGCGGCTTAGTTGGCTCCAGAAGTATTGACAAGTGCTCTCCTCTGGAAATGGTCCACTAAGCTGAGAGGGTAGTAGGTGCCGGGCAAGCCTACTCCATCCTCACGCAAAAAGAAAGCAGTCTATTTGCGAAAACCAGCCCGTACAAGTACAAGTCGTATTTATCACCGATATCGTTTAAATAAAATCAAAAACACTGAACATTTTCAATAAGTGACATTCCCCAAGTAAATCGTCAAGACGAGCATAACAAGACGACAATGCATTGTGTCAGCTCGTATTCCTCGTAGTGTTCTCATAATGCAAGCAGAGCACGCGCGCCGCCCCGCACCGCCCCGCACCGCCCCGCACCGCCCCGCACCCGCTGCCTGCACTCTGAACACTTCTTTATTGTTCGAGCTTCTAATATAATTGAATATCAACACATCGACTGAGAAAATCTTTCTCTCGAGATTGTTTACAAAAAGATAAAGTAATTATTGTGAAATGATGAAGTGTGAGGAATACTGGATTAGGTACCTTCTTCTTGCAATGCGAGTATAATATAAATGAGGTTGCAGAAACAATAACGTACATTGATGTTCAACGGACGAAGTGGGGCGGCGTGGGGCGACACGGGGCGGCGTGGGGCGGCGCGGGCTCAGCGTTTGGACAGTAGGCGGTCTGGACATTATTTATATTGCGACTGGCTCGGTAGCTTACACGACCTGTAGGCTGTGCGGTACGAGTGTATTGTAAGTAAAGGCATCAGGAACACGTCCAGGTACCTCCCCCTCACAGGGCACAGGGTACAGGGCACAGGGCACTGGACGCAGGGCACGAGCGAGCGAGCCCCAGGGATTGTGTTGAACGCGGGAAGTGAATATTACAACAATTACCTTTTGCGATACTCGATGGCAAGATATCAATGTTTCATGTTTAGGAAACACGGAGACGACCGATCTGTGACGAACTGCTGCCAGGGACGAACGTGAGCGTCGTCTCAGGACGTCTACATATTTTTCATTATAAAATAAAAGGTATTTAGGTATTTTGAATACATTCACTCATGACGACCCAGTTGGCATAATCGTCATCATACCGGACTGCCAAACACTGGGTTGCGAGTTCGATTCCCGCCTCAGGCATTTATGCTTAGATATTTGTCTGTGGTCTAGTTATTTCTATGTATTATTAATATATATTTACAATAAAAGTTCCGGTAAACATCCGTATCCGTTGCGTAGCACCAATAACACAAGTCTAGTTACTTAACTTGGGGCTAGATGGCGATGTGTGGAATGTCCTGCAATATTTAATATTTAAAATAAAAATAGGAAAAGGTGAAAAAATAGTGTAGATAGGTACATGATATCCGGCGATCGGTGGTCGGTGGTGTCGGGCCGCGCCAGACGTGCTTGTCGTCTTCGGCGTGTGATCGTTGTGACGTCACAACCAGTAGCACTAGACACATTCAACGTAACATGATATCTGCTACTGCAAGACAAGGACGGAGTGTTGTCATCTCACGGTGCGGGACGTGTCGTCACGTCACGTCACGTCACTACCACGTCACTACCACGTCACGTTGTTGATTTGAGTTGGTACATCACATTCGAAGTGGATATCATATATTTAGACAATTATTATAGGTACTAGATTAGTTTGTATGTGTACCACCTGAACCGAATATTTTGATAGTACAGTATACAACATGTTTATGTTACCTCTTGTCATGTTGTATTGATACAATAATACAACAAACAGAAGAGTAACTAATTGTCATCTCGCTGATTACATGAACATACAACAACAACGGACACGTCGCGTCGCGCCACTTGCACTTGTTACTGTCATAGATATCGAGTGTTACACTTACAATATAACATACCGTACCGTGCCACGCCACGTGTACTCCCACGACACGGCACTACACGTAAGTATTACATGTTAAATATGTTTATTCGATTAGTTCCTTAGTAGAGTTGTTTGTGATGTCGTGATATGTTCGTTAGGATTACATGGTCGCATCACGTGACGTCACGCGTCTACGTCATATATTATACCGAAGAGCAAGGTTTCCCCTAGGTGGTTGCACACTACAGGGGCAGTATGTTCAGTAGATCTTCATCTCGTGCTCTCTATGAAGGTTTGAGGCGGTTAGTCACAGTGCACGTGTGGCCGCAGTGTGCAGTATTGTCGTGCGAATGACGTGCACGTTACCATTACGTATACACTCACCCTCCATACATCTCCATGCTATACACAGACATAAAGACCGAAAGGAGAAGTTGTAGAAAACTACAACAATGAGCGATTTCCTTTGATTTACCATACTAAGTTTGTTTCCAGGCATTGATTTCTATTGCAATACTATCTAATAATATCAAATATTTTGACGTAATAACGTCTAATAAATTGATGAACACCTGCATTCACAAAAAAGTGTGACGTGATGCGTCATGGTAACAATATGACCATGCCGCCGTCATGTTCCGCTAAACGTCACGCGTTTCGTTTTTGTTTTATATTGTTTAATGATAATATTGCTCGTCTGGGCTTGTGTTATGGTGACGAGTGACGAATAGACAATTATACAGGGTTATTGGTAATCAGCAAGCCGTTGAAGGCTACTTCTGTGCACCTAAACAAACGACTTTTGGAAATGCGAATATTTTTTTGAAAATTTTCCTGAAAAGTTTCTGATGTTTTTTACACGGAGATATCATTAAACCTAAAATTTTACTTATTTTTTAAGGTGTATCTACTGTTCTAGTCTGAATGACATTTGTTAACCTCACAACTTTCATATATATTTTTTTGGAATTTCCAAAAGTCGTAACACAAAAGTTGTTCGTTACGGTGCACAGAAGTAACCCTCAACGGCTCGCTACTATAATAACTAATAACCCTGTATAAAGAAAAAAAAAGCTTGAGAGGTGTCAAGGGACACGCGGATGGAACGAAGTCCCTTTCGATTAATTAGTGAAGGAATTGTAATAAAAAAAAATTGTTTAGTAATTTTGCCGGTCCTAAGCCCGTAAAGTATGAAGGGAAAGTTAGAATAAAAAAATAAAGAAGTTTATTAAAACATTTGTTTATTATTTTTTTATTATTACATACCTACGTAATATCTACACATAGGTACCTAACTATCGCCGTAAACAGAGTAGGTAGGTAGTCGGTGGCGCCGCACCCGCACGAGCGCGAGCGGCGCGGCGCGTGGCTCCCGACCGCGACCCGATCACGGCCGACGAAGAAACGCGAAATTATGAGTGAAAGAGTTTTTTCCGGCTAGCCCCGTCACAACGCGCGATAAGGAACTTCGTTCCAAAAAATAAAGAAAAGAAAAAACAAAAAATTATCTCAATTTTTCATCGTTTCTTATAACGTTATCACGTACAATTATCGGCCGTAAACCGACTTCACATACAACCATTTCTTTGGAATATTATCAAGCTCAGTTCCTGGCTAGAGTGATGACTTTTTAAAAAAAATTAAAGTATGTCGTTGGTTTAGTTTTAATAAAAAAGATTGCGTAAAATACTGAAAGGAGTTGCGTTCCTTTAGCATAGAGACCTGAAGGCCCATGTAAGAGATTCACTCTGTATAAGTACTGTAATTAAATAGTATTAAGTAAACCATGCGATACGCGAGGAGTGGAGGAGGAAAGGACGAGGAGAACATTCCCAGCTTGCCCTTGCCTTGTTGTTACATTTGCAGGCGTTACGGTTTCAAATCCGGATACAGATTGAATATGTAATACTCGTAAAACATGGTCACGGTACTCACGGCCGATCATCCTGTCTCTATGGCAGACGACGCACGAAGCCGCTAGCCCGTTCCGATGTTATTGTAGTCCTATACCGCCACCATCTGCCACATGAACACACGTCTCGACCTTATAGGAATACAAACGATACTTTCTAAATTATTAGGGCTCGCAAATATCTATCCATGCTGTTCAATTTACAATACTGAATATTTCTTTCTTACATGTTTACGGTTCTGTCTTAAACAGTCAATATGTTTGATTACACTTACTATTTGTTGCATCGATCGTGGAGTCTGGGTGATTGGGCGAGTGTGTGTGAGCGTAGCTCCGTAGCGTACGTGGCTTAGCGACATAGCACACGTGGCTTACCTGCGTAGCACCTAACGGTGCCGTTAGTTGACTTGTACTGACAAGTATGTATCTCGATCGAGTCTCGTCAGTGGTCAGTACTACAAGACACGCTCCGCCCCCCCTCGTCTCCCGCCTCGAACCGCTGCTGATCGCTCGCTCGTTCAATTCACACTACGTATATATATTTTTACAGCCCATGGAAAAAACAAGAGTTATCCTTATTTCCCGAATACACGGCGGATTGTAGGATTTACTGCTGAGTTTTTATTTTTATGTGTACCCTCCCCCCTCTCCGCGGCGCTGGGGTTAACAGGGGGGGGAGGGTAAACGCGGAATCGTTTTCAATCAGTCGTTGAGCAGTTTCAGCGGATAGTATGACAGCACCCCGCGCCCCGCACCCCTCGCCCCGCACCCCTCACCGTGTGTGCTCGTTACGGCGACGGTTACTTACATTACTTCGGTGGTAAAATGAAGTTCCTAAACGATTATTAAGTGCCACCCCGAGCCACGAACCTCGAACCATGAGCCGCGAGCCGCGAGCCACGAGCCACGAGCCTGTTTTCTTGAATTACGATATTTCATATAAATCGACGGAATAAATCACCGCGGGTATAATTAACTGGTGTTTGTTCAAGTTTTTCAATAAGGATGAAAATGGCGGAGGTCCCGAACACCTACATAATACGGTAGCGTCATTTTAGATGTTGTCTTCGGAACGTCCGGCGACGCGACGTGACCACGGCGCGACCGGCGCGTGACTCACGCCACTTTGAGACATTAGGGTAAGGAAACTGCGGAGCGACGAGTACCTACGTGGGGCAGACTGACGGTTTATAAACAAACTATCATTACAGTTATTAGCGAGGAACGACCTGTGGCAGGTGGCAGGTGGCCGGATAATGTGAACTTTACTTCCAGTACATGAATTAGATGCATGAGTGCGCGGACCCGGCGGGGGGGGGGGTGGCGAGGGCGGTGGGGCCACGGGAAAATGAGCAACCGCAACAACAATAAAACTCGGTTCGTGATAATAAAAGGTCATGCCTCAGGAAAGTAGGTCCCCCGCGCGCGGCCGGGGCCCCCCGCCTCGTTGCACGGGGATCCGCCGGCCACGGAGAGGGGGGGGGCGCTGTGCATATACACTACACTATATACATTATCTTCTTATTTAGTTACATACTTGACGATGACGTCACGGCTAACTTTAACACAATCACCCAAAAGTGAACCTCGAACGTATAACCTATGTTAGTTGAGTTATGTACCACTATGTATACTTCCTGCATACTATATTGTGTGATCTATATACCTACATTATATACCTAGCTATGTGTAGTAGGTAGGTATAGTTGTACACATAATTGTTGAAGTGGTAGTTGAAGTAGTGTATCCATGCTACGTTACGATACTATTGTTTCGTTGTGTCGAGCACACAAGGACGCGAGGACGTGACGCCGCGCGATGCCAGAACGTTCTCATATCCCGCACTTGTATTCGTGAATCCATCGACACGTCCAATGTACGAGTGACTCCCTCGCTCCAGTCGCTCTACACCCTGCCGTCTCTCTACTATCTATGCCCATAGAGAGAGTCTCATTCACACACACATACACACACGCTACACGCGGGGGAACTATGTGTTATCACGTGAGATATACACGGAGATTCTTTTATGTGGGCCTTCAGGGCTATAGTCTCTTATAGTTTAGGATATATCCTAAAATATAAGAGACAGCAAAAAAAGTTAAAAGGAGTTCCGTGCCCGATTTTGATGAAAACTAAAACCAGGAATCGACCCTGTTGATTTTGCAAAAAAAATAAACATATTTAAATTGTTATACCAATGAGATAGTGTTGCCGATGGAGATAAATTCTTGAAAACAAACATAGTATGTCAAATCGAAGGAAATAGCTAATTTTTGTAGTCTTCTGTGATTTTATACTGCCATCCCAGATAAAATGTAGGGAGGAGGTATGGTCGATGACGTAACAAACTGCTGCACAATGCCGATCGGAACCAGTGTCTACGCGTGCCGTTCGTTTCATCAAAGGATACCGCCACGCGATCTCTCGACTGCCACTATACCGATTTTCATTTCATCGGTCTAGCCAGTAGTCGCTTGACCGTGAAGAAGGAACAAACAGATAAATAAATAAACTTTCGTATTCATAAAAATAATAGTTAGGATACCTCGTCCACCAGATTAGTGACGTCACATCGTGACGGTGACGACCGGACGTCACGACACGTCACGTATTGTAGGTATACATACATACATCAGCAGTCAGGTGGCACCTAGCTCTACCTACCTACTGAAAGAGAGAGAGAGAGAGAGAGAGAGAGAGTACACGTTGGAACTAGAGCCTCTTCCATTCATTATAATTAATGGTTATCAGAGGTCATTCATTTGCATAATTATAAGAAAATTACGGCATTGAAATGCTAAATACTCAAACGAAACACAAGTTGAAGCCGAATTAGCATACCGGCCGAATTAATTGTATAAAGTGAGCCGCCCGCGCCCCGGGCCCCCGGGCGCCGTCCCGCGGAGCCACGTGTTGCAGCCGTGCCTGCAGCTCGATGCACGACGAGCCGACGACGATGTGGTCCGCTGTTGTACTCGCCTGCGCGCCCTGGGCGCGAGGCCCGCCCCGGGCGATCACGGGGGCAACGGGGCTATTGTATCATTATTGCTTCGTTGTTCCACCTGTGTTTGATTAGGTAACGTTCCATTTCAATTACATTTCGTTAAACAAATGACCTCTAGGTGCCTTTAGGTTGCCTATATATAGAAGTACCTGTAGGCGGAGATGCGTATAGGTGCCGTGCTGGCAATATTGATGATGATTGGATTCTATTGTACCTTACGGCAGACAGACAGACAGACAGACAGATGGCAACTGTTACACCTAGTACCTACCGAGTACAGTAACTGTAACGATGCAACGTTGCATTATTTATGTTCACTTGTTATGCTTGCGTTCGACCTCTGCATTGTTGCCGTTGGCGTCATGCTACATCTATACGAGTAGGTAACGACGTAAGTTTCTTACACCTGTCTTGGTACTTAACATCAAAACAAGCAAAAAATATATAAAACAATGGATATTGGTTATTTGTTAGGTTAAGGACACGGACTTAGGCCAAGGGCTCGGGAGGCAGGGGGGGGGAGTTGGAGTTCGTTTTAGACTAATTAGTTATATTCACTACGTACTATAAATAAATATTTTCCAATTGAAGAATTCACAGCACATCTCCGCTAAGAACCGTAAAGCTCCGTAGCACGCTACGTTACGATAATATACAACAACATGAGACGTAGCAATATTCGTAGCACGTAGTGATTCCCCGTAGCGTAGCACTCGTAGTGCACACGATTCATCGTCGTCGTCTACAATGATCGAATTTCTCATAACTATTCCCGATTTCCGGAGGAATCTAATAAAAACGAGATTTATGTAATCCCTCTCCCCTCCCCCCCCCCGCCTCCCCCCTCGCCTCCCCCGAGATCACGATCTCGCCTCTAATTAATTACACGCAGGCTGGCCTCAGCGCGGCCTTGTACGGACATATTTTATTCACTGCGACGAAATTAGTATCGATTGTATCGGGGGCTATCTTTACGCGTCTCATTAGTAGTAAACGATTAGATAATGTCTACCCTCGGCCACTAGGTGGCGCCGGTAGTCTCTAGGCGACGGTCTCCGTGTACAATAGATACATAGAATACATAATGTGTGTTGCAGTGTTGTCGTGCGGCGAGGCGGGCGGCTCCCCGCGGCTCACGAAGCGGTACGTCGGTCTGTACACCGGGCCGTACTTCGACCCGTCCGCTCCCAACAACATCACGACGCAGCTCGGCACGCACGCCTACCTCCCGTGCAAGGTGCGCCAGTTGAGCAACAAGTCCGTCTCGTGGATCCGGCGGCGGGACGCGCACATCCTCACCGTGGACAGGTTCACGTTCATTGCGGACGAACGGTTCCAGGCGTTCCTCGTCGAGGCCACGGACACCTGGACCTTACAGGTACATATTATACCTCTTCTACCGTCCATGACACGACCGCACGACCACTGACCGCACTGACGCCTCACAACTTACTTCCAGGTGAAGTACGTGCAAGCGCGAGATGCCGGCGTCTACGAGTGTCAGGTCGGCACCGAGCCCAAGATGAGCCACTTCGTCCAGCTCAATGTCGTCGGTGAGACCACTCGTTCAACTATCTCTGTACTCTCTATATGACCGTTGTGTGCGAGTGTATATACTATATACAATATATATATATGTATGTCCAGTGCCAAAGATCGAGATAGTAGGCGAGTCGGACCTGTACGTGAAGGCGGGCAGCACGGTCAGCCTCAAGTGTGTGATAACGCAGGCGCTCGAGGAGCCCGCGTACATCTTCTGGTACCACAACGACGACCGCGTCCTCAACTACGACCGCACCCTCGTCGAGATACGCATGGAGCGCATCGCCCCGGACACTACGGTACGTCGGACCCTACCCTACACCCTACCCTATACACTACATCTATACCTAGTATGTAACGTCGTCCCCTTCCAGGTCGGGAACCTGATCATCTACAGTCCGCGGCGCGAGGACTCCGGCAACTACTCGTGCGCACCCTCCAACCTAGACTCCGCCTCCGTCGTGCTGCACGTCCTCAGCGGTACGTCACCACGTTCATGTCGAGCTTCGATCGAGACGTCCTTCGTCGCAAACATGTATCAGATCAGTATCGTTCCCGGTTCCAGGTGAGCAGCCGGCGGCGATGCAGCACGGGAACGGCGGACCGTCGTCGTCGGCGCGGGTGTCGCGGTCGGTGACGGTGACGGGCGCGGTGCTGGCGACGGTGCCGGGCCGCTCCACCGCGCGCCGGCTGCTGCACCTGGCGGCGGCCGCGCTGTTGCTCGCGTGAGTGTCTGCCGACGTGAGAAGGGTAGAGCGCCTGTAGACGACCCCAACCCCCCCCCCCTCGCTCACCGCGTGCCCTCTCTGTACAGGATCATGTGCCACGACGAGGACGACGGCGACGCGGGCCAATAGCGCCGCCGCCCGGCCGCCCGCGCCCTCGAGCCGCGCTCTTCTCTCGTCGTAAAACGATTCCAAGCTAATATAATTAGTCGGAGAGGACGTTACCTCGTCCGCGTTGTGATATGGACGTGGGCCGCGCGCGGGGCGCGTGGGTCGCGCGTGGTGCGCGGGCCGTGGTACGTACTGCCCGAGTGTCGAGTGTAATGTACTGTATATAGAGACATGACGTCACCGCGCGGTCGGGATATGGTCGACGTCAACGTGCGCGCTTGTATTATACAATGTACATATTATATTATGTTATATCGGTAATTTACTATATTTAAAACGATTGATTAAAATGATAATTACATAATATACCTAATAAGGGGATGACGGGGCGGTAGCACCGCTCTCCGGTGTACATACATCGAAGTGACCACCTGTACACCATCTCTACCGCGAGTTGTTAACTCACTCGATTATATACTCGTCGTGTCGGGTTGTCGAACGATCGAAACCTCGATACGATATATACTCGTCGTGTCGGGTTGTCGAACGATCGAAACCTCGATACGATATATACTCGTCGTGTCGGGTTGTCGAACGATCGAAACCTCGATACGATATTGACGAATGATTTGTTAATTCTTTAGATATATCTATTATTTATTTTAAAATGTATAAATAGTTAGATAGATACAATATGGGCGGAGAGCGCGTGCGACGGTCTCCCTCACTCTCAAACATCTGGTCTTATTCAATAAGTACCTACCTTTAAGATAAACATTCGTATTATTATTTTATGTTATTCGTTACTGAAAATTGTTTTAATTACCTTCTTGTAAAAAAAATTAAACTACGAAAGTTAATGTTATTTAATTCGGTTTGTGACGCCCGAGCTGCGTGGCTCGTGGCTCGCGGGTCACTGCTCGTGGCTCGCGGGTCACAGCTCGTGGCTCGCGGGTCACAGCTCGTGGCTCGCGGGTCACAGCTCGTGGCTCGCGGGTCACAGCTCGTGGCTCGCGGCTCGCATGTCGTGCGACCGGCGTCGAACGTGTTGAGTATCAGATTTATTTGACTCTTATTGTAGTCGAGTCCTCAGACTAACGTCCAATCTAAACAATCTCAACTGTAAATATTTAATATATTTTAATATAAATAAAACAATGTATGTATACAAATCATTTTTATTTTCATTGCAAATTTCTTTTTAATTTAGAAAATTCAAGAAAAAATAATAAGTCCGACCGACCAAAGACAAGACGTTTAGGAACTAGATTTACGTGAAAGTATTCCACCTTTATTGTGTTAATATATACATACAAACATACATCGTACTGTACTGTAATGTAAACATACAAGGATACACACACATACACAAGTACGTAATGCTATCGGTTGACAGTCGACACATCATCACTGTTACTGCCTCACTTGTAAATATTATTGTATTCTAAGGTAATATAATATTAATAAACATGAGATCGTTGAAACATTCTTAACGTATCTTTTTATTTTCTCATTCGGTATATTCCGTCTCCTTCCCCTTCTCCTTCTCCTTCTCCTTCTCGTTGTTGTACAACATTACGGGAGCGCTGTAATGTTCCAAATTGAAAGACCGCTCCTGCAATGGATTCGATTCTCCTCGTCCGCAAACTCGACACCTCGAAAATAATCACAATATCTTATTTCCCTGCATTCTTTTGAGAAAAGCACTACATATGCCGCGGCGGAAATGGCAATTGCCTGTCTCGTATTAAAGAAGTCATACTCGACCTACAATCGCTTATTTCTTGGCCTTTGCAATAATGTTCTATTAGAAGAGATATATAAAGTAAATAAGGTCGTATCGGTGAGTCAAGAGCGAGGCTCGTGCGAGGTTCGGATGTAGGCGCGCAGCTCGTCGCGGAGCGCGTAGTTCGGTGCGAGCCGGTGTGAGGCGAGCCTTGCGCCCGTCGCCGGGGATACACCGCCCTCTGTAACGACACGTCACCGTCACCGTCACCGTCACCGAGGTGTGTCACACGTCACACGTCACGACCGTCACGTACCGGCCGGCGACGCCAGCAGCCACTCCAGTATAGCGGGCCGGTCGTACGTGAACCCGTCCGCCGCCCGCGCCGGCTCCACCAGCACGCGGTGTGTCAGCGGACATCGCAGCCGGTGCGGCACCTGTGTACATGTCACTATGGATGTATTGGCAACTGGCAACTGTCACAGTTCCAATACGGTGGACACTTCCAATACCAATTAATGGATCCCTACAAGTAGCACAAAATTCAAAGAATGAATAATAGTATATGAAATAGACCAGTCTCGGCGACTCCGAGGTGGCGGCCGACTCGTCCCTCCGCCGCAACCACTCGAGCTCGTCCCGCGCGCGCGACGCCATCGGCTCCTCCTCTATACACACATACAATACATTATGTATTATAATCGACTTGACTCGTGCCATCTCTCGTCTTCCATTAGATGAGACGACCGACACCCGACATACCTAACCCTAGTTTCTGTAACAGTTCCTCGATAGGGTCCTCCATCAGGTGGACTCCTGTCAACCCACCGCTGGCTCCGTGGACCTTCGACATCAACTCTTCTTCCACTGGTTTGGTTATATTACAACCTGCAACACATCATGCAACTAATACAATAAACGAACGATACCTCGCCAGTGTTCCAGCTATCTCACACGACAGGTGTGACGTTGCGTTCCTGGATCATAGTCCGGGTGCTGGGTGCCGGGTGCTGAGTGCTGTGAGACACATTCATACGAAGGCACTCGTCGCTCGCGGTCGCGTTACTCTTCTATCTAATTATATATTCAACACGCAAACTTTGCATCTTTCTCATATCTTTGCACGCGACATAGTGTCTCACAGTGGACGGACCGAGGAGGTTGCATTTAGCTATTCAATGGCGAAAACTGATTCAGTAGTTCCGGAGAATTGACGCGTTTAAACAAACGAACAAACTCTGCCGCTTTATAACTGTGATAACGATATAACATGTAATATAGTGAACATGGAAGGTTATGTTACATCGACTCTGCAATGTTTATATCGCATTCAAATGTATTGTAAATATTTTATTTTCACAAAATAAAGCAATATTTACCCAGCCGACTAAAAGAAACGAAAAGCGGGCGGCCATGACTGACCTTCGTGTGACGTCACGATTTTCCATTTTCCTAGAGGAAAAACAAAAACGCGCGCAAGCGAGGAGGCCGTAACCAAGGCTTAGTGAAAATCAGTGAAGATCTCAATTGCTAAGAGATATTCGGAGAGGAAGCGGCTATCGGTGTACCTACCCGGTGCCTCGACGATGTATTCCCGGATCCAGCGGACGACGTCTGCTTCGAGCCAGTGCAGGGGCAGCGTGCAGTCCTCGGCGTCGGGGGGCGGCGCGTGCACCTTCCACACGGCCAGCTCGCCGGAGAGCGCGCCCAGGGCGAGCAGCGCGCCCGCCAGCGGGGTGGCGGCGAGCGCCCCGCCCGCGCCCCGCGCCGGTACCGCCCCCGCCGCGCTCGCCCGCACCTCGCCGCCCAGCTCGAGGGGCGCGCGCGTCACGCTCCACACGCGCGCCCACCGGTCCGCGCCCGACGACACGAGCACGCCCCCCGACCCCCGGCCCGACCACCGCACGCTCGCCACGGCCGCCCCGTGCGCGGACACGGCTCGCGACAAGCTCACCACCGCCCTCAGACCCTCCGTCTCCTCCACTAACACCACCGTCCACAGCTTCACGAGGGAGTCACACCCTCCCGTCGCGAGCAGGTAGCTCCCCTCCCCGAGGCGGACCGCCTCCCCGTTCGGAGCGAAGTCGCAGCTGAGGACACCTGTTTAACCAGATACGACACGATTATGCTAATCCTCGTCGTCTTACATCGAATATAGTCGAACTGCAGGGTGGGTGGGTAGGTACGGACCGAGGTCGTGGGCGTGCGAGTCGTGGTGCAGGTGGAGGGCGTGGGGCGGCGCCAGCACGCGGAGCTCCCCGCTCGCCGCCCCGGTCGCCGCCACCCTCCCGTCCCAGCTCCACGCGCAGCAGGTCACCGCCTCCGTGTGGCCACCGTACACGCTGCAACACCACGAGGAATGGCTATTGCATTATACGAGTACACCTCCGACTTGTCTATACATACATTTCCTTATTGTCTATTGTTAGTACAATATGGGATCCGGATCGGTGGATGCCAGGGTGTAGAGCGGCGCGAGCCCGTCGTCGGTCCCGAGGAGCAGGGAGTGGGGCGGGCGGGGGGAGGCGCGGGCGGCGCGCACCCCGCCTCCGCCCGCCTCGCCGCCGCCGCCCGCCCCGGGCACGCTCAGCGACCGCACCTGCACTCCGCTCTGCAACATACACGTACGTAAGTCGGTACCCACCTACGTCACCGTATTACCACGTAGCGTAGGATACGAGGCGACGTGACGTCACACCTGTACGTCCCAGATGAAGGCACAACCGTCGAGACCGGCCGTGAGGAGCAGCGACCCGCCGGCGGTGAAGTCGACCGCGAGCGCGGGGTACAGGTGAGCCGCGAGCGTGTGCTCCACGCGCAGCTGCGACCCTTCCGCCTCCCACCGCCACACCTTCACCGCGCCGTCACTGCAACCGAGCGAGGTACGTGTGACCGCGTTCCGACCGCGCCGACAGCGCCGACAGCGCCGGTCGCGCCGACTCACCTGGACGCCGTCGCTACGAGCTCGTCGTGCACTGCGATACAGTTGATGGGCCCGGCGTGCGCGCGCTCGCTGAACAAGCACTCGCTCCCGTCGTCCTCCTCACTCCCAGGACTCCCCCCCCCGTTCGGTACCACAGGTGCGACCGGCTCCTCTGACACCGGACCGATGCCCTGAAACGACAGAGAACATGTCCTAGTGAGGATTTACTATTATATTCACATTTAATTTATTGTATAAGTAATGTAACCTCTAGATCCCCGACGGCGAAGTGTGAGAGCGGCGTGCAAGGTGGCTCCAACTCCTCGTCCAGGGAGAGCTCGCCCAGGGACCACATGCGGACCGTTTTGTCGTTTGAACCTTTCAACGTACAACGTTATAATAGTTAGTATTATAACATCGAGGTTGTAGTGTAGTGGAGTGGTGGTGTACGTACCGGTCACCATGTAGCGGAGGTCGTCCGCGAGCGCCACGCAGGTCAGGTAGCGGGGGTGGGCGGTGAGGACGTGCAGGCAAGCGGGGGGGTGGGGCGTCCACAGGCGGGCGGTGCGGTCCAGCGAGGCGGAGGCGAGCAGCCCGCGCGACCACCGCACCGCGGTCACCGCGGCCGCGTGCCCCGCCAGCGTGCCCGCCGCCTGCAGCCCGGCCCCGACCCCGCGCCCCGCGCTCCACAGCCGCACGCGCGCGTCGTGCCCCCCCGTCGCCACGAGCGCCCCCTCGCAGTCCGCACACAGCACCCCCATGTCGTGCGCGCCGTCCTCCCACGCCAGCGCCGACACCGAGCCGCGCACACTCTCGCCGCCGACATCGCGACACAATTCTAATATATCATACAAATATAACGATATACTAGGTAAGTATACAGGTACAGATACAGGTACAGGGTGGTTCGTCGTGAGTGGATCGGTGACGGCAGCTCTTAGAGAAGCTGCAGCTACGAGATTTTTTTATTATGCAAATGTCAATTATCTCAAAAATAAGCGAAGGTCTCGTTAGGACGTCACCTCGTAGCTGCAGCAGTTCCAGGAGGTGTCAGTTCGACTCTAACATTGATCATTTTCACTAAAGAATATGTAGAAAAAATATTCCTACTCGATTAGCAGTTTTCACTTATTGAGAATTAGGGTTTCAAGTCGATGGTATTATTTTTAACCGACTTCAAAAAAAGGAGGTTATTTTCGAATGTATGATATATTTTTAAGAAGTAAACTATAATTTTATGTTTGTTTTGTCCGCAGTTGGTTGTAAACCTCGCACTAGTGATTTACCACGCGTTGGACTACACACATTCTGAAGATGAGGAGAGACTCATATCGCCGGACCTCGAGGGACTCATCACGGAGATGACCGCTTGTGATACTGCTGGTAAGGTCCAAAAACATCTTGTTTTATTATTTACTTCTGCCAGCGACTTCGTCTGTCATTTCAGCCTTCGGATTTTGGAAATGCTTTTCTAAGTTAAACTTATATACTTTATAAAAAATGCCCTCCGAATATGATGTCTTTAGGACTAGCAGTTTAAGCTGTACGTTGATCTATCAATCAGTTAATTAGGACGTTGATTTTTATAATTAATATTAGATTATTTTAGGAACGTGCCTTCTATGAGAAGAGTTTATAGTTCTTTACTTTTTGTCTGTGATTATGATCGTAAACCTTAGGATCAGAGAATTTAAAGTATATTTAAACAGACGCCATTCAAAATCATGTCCATAGGTTTTTATAATTGAAAACGTCGAAGGCGCTCTTGAGTTCCATTTGTAATGGAACTCAAGAGCGATGTAGTACAGTAAACCTAGGCCACACTCGACGGTCGTATGTAACGGTTCAATAGGACAAAACAACATAACAGTCCAGCTTTACATCGAGAACGTTAGAGAGGGGTTTGTTCGATTAGGTTTACTTTAATTTTTATTTTATATTGCTATAGATGTATTTTGTATATTTTAAGTATAATAAAGTATGATGATTTATTTAATACTTATTAAATTTAAGAAATTCAACAAGGCTTCATATTATTTTTTTCAATAGGTCCCAAAGTTACGGTGTTGAAACCGCATGCTACACCTAGTCCTATATACTATAGCAACCCATAGAACACAACATTAATTAGCTGTTGTCACACTCGTTGAGGCATTATTTTATTGTAGATGTATAGAAACAGGCAAATAGAATATAAGCCTCGTAGATAATGAAGGTCAGCCAGTTAATAACGACAATCAATACCTACCTACCCTAGCCTAGCAGTACCCACACTTGCTCGTGCTCGGTCGGTTGGACAGTTGGACGGTTGACACACACCTGTCCCTATCTCTAGCCTCGGCGCCGGACGCCGGACTCCGGACGCCGGACGCCGGACGCCGTACGCCGGCCGCCGGACGATAAACAAATTATACTTAATTATTCATTGATAAGAACACGCAACGTTTACTTTCGAACGAACAATATTAATAGTTACCTAAATTGTACACCTTTTAAATTGATTATCGCATCCAGTCCACGGGTACCGTGTACCGTGTACCAGGTAGGTATCGACGGCTACGTACGTAGGTACGCTCCGCAGCAGCAGCTCACGTAGGTATGTTATTGTACAAAATATAGAACGATATGCAACATAGCTATATAACTATGTACGGCATCAAAAGGAAAAGGTTCGCCGAGCAAATGGCGGGTGGCCACTCCGTCCTTAGATCTATGAGACACAGTTCAGGAACTAACCGATAAGATCGTAAACTTTAAGGACGCCGTTCGTACAGGCGGTGAACAGGAGCGCCCCCTGGGCGGCGACGGCGAGCGCGTACACCGAGCCCTCGTGTGCCTCGAGCCGAGCCAGCAGCGCGCCGCGAGCCACGTGCCACACGCAGACCGCGCCGTCGTCGTGCCCGGCGAGCAGCCGGCCGGCGGCGGCCCAGGCCAGCGCGCGAACCGCGGCCGCGCCTGGCGCCGCGAGCGTGCCGCGCGCCGCCAGCGAGCGCGACCAGAGCCGCGCCGCGCCGTCGACCCCGCCCGAGGCGCACAGCGCGCCCGCGGCGGCCCACCGCACCGCCGTCGCGCCGTACCGGTGCGCCAGCGCGGCCTCGCCGGCCGGCGCCCAGCCCGCGGCCGCCGCCCACGCCCACAGCCGCAGCGCGCCGCGCCCGTCCCCGGTGACGAGCCTCGCGCCGCGCGCGTCCAGACAGCTGACCTCGCCGCGGTGCGCGCGCACGCTCTGCACCAACGTCGGCGGTCCGCTCCACTCCATCCTCCGTCCGCACCGTTCTCTGACTGACTGACCGCACCTCCTCGCCCTGCCCGGTGCCCGCCTGACCTCGCTCGCCCCCATCGATCCATACACTCGTACACTTGTCACCTCGCCTTATGTTCACATTATACATACATACGTATATAGATGTCCTATACCTACATAATATACATAATATAATATCGCACCACCTCCTCCGGTGCGAGACTGTCACTTATGCAAATAATGTAATTGTTCAGGAGAAGCGTTTGAAAATTCAACATTCTATAATAATGCATAGTACAACTTTAAACTTCATATCAAAGTAAAAAAAAAACCATCTCACAATCTTGTAATAATAAAATATAAAACGTTTAAAACTAACAACCCCCGCAGAAGTGACGTAATGGCACTAGAAAACAATAAATCGGACAATTATGTCATACAATGACCTTTACTATTTATTCGACTTTTTGGTCATAGTCATCTTCTCACCATTCATTAGGAAAGGTTTGAGACGACGACGTTTTAAATAATATAATTATGCAATAATAAAAAGTATCAAACAAATACAATAGTACATTGTTACCCTAGGTGTGAAAGTCACTATTCCCTCGAACTATATTAGCGCCCTCGCTACGCTCGGGCGCCAAACTCCGTCTCGGGACTCAATGAGTCTTTCACCCGAGGTAAACACTGTGCTTTTCATTACGAATAATACATAAAATTCTTCCTAATAACGAGAGTGAATGAGAGACTCCATACTACCTGATCCTCTTACAAGTCTTGTAGTGTTTTGCAAAGCAAGGAGGTTAGGTTTTTGAAGTTCCTAATGCGTAATGATACTGATACTGGCTACAAGCACATTGCACACGTCGTGCGAAGCCATAATTTGACATGACAGCTGTCAGTGAAAGCGATTCTCCCTAGGGCTGAAAGTTTTTCTTTCTACACGCTCTTCAGGCTCTACACCTACTTTCGAAGTATGAGTAATGAAAATTATTTTACTTATCTATAATTATTATCATTATGTTCGTATCTTTTGACGTGATAACGTCTTATAAATCGATGAACACCGGCATTCACAAAAAAGTGTGACGTCATCGCTCACGTTCCGTTATTGCCATTTTAACGTTGCTATGGTTGACATAAATGTTTTCTTATGACGTTGTCACGTAATAGTACATTACGATATAAGTGTGGTAAATTGATCTTTGCATAGAGGCGGTTTATGACGCGCGAGCGGCAGCGAGTGTGTCATAAGAAGCCAAGATGCAAAGATCAATTCCACACGTATATCGTATGACGTTTTTTATCACAGTTGCGAATAAAAGAAAAGACAAGAAAAGAAAACAAAATAATAATTAACAAAATATTTGTGATAAGTCTATGTTTACATTTTTTTAAGGCAATATTTTTTTGTTAACTGTGCTCCGGAAAGGCCAGGCAAAAGACTTTTAACCTATACGGCCTCGTTTGACATACAAATTTTTTTAGGGTTTTTTCTATTTGTTTTGCGTCGGGGGTTAAGAACAAAATACAATGGTACGGAAAAACAATATATTTAAGTAAAGAAAAAACAAAAAATAAACAACTCAATTTTTAATCGTTTTCTAAGTCATTATGACGTAAAATTTTCGTTCGTAAACCGACTTTAGAGACAACCATTTTTGCTAGCTAAAAACTTTTTGGTATCTACCTTTTTTATACATCAAAACAGTATAACCCAGATAAATTAAGAATGTTTCACCTACCTAACATGTAATTAGCAGCAAGATACGTATTTAACTTATCGGGATAACTTTACAGCACTAGTTAACAAATCTAAAACGCACGCGTGCATAATAGGCTCATAATCCAACAGATTATGAGCCTAAAAGCCGTTGAATAAGATCCACTTTATGAGCTGTGATAAAAAATAAAATGATCGTCCGTAAACCCACTTTACAGACAACCATTAGTTTTTTGTTGTTGTTTGTTACGAATAGGCTCCGAAACTACTGGACCGATTTGATAAAACTTGGTATGAGGATACATCGCTTTATTGGGAATAACATACTAGCGTGGCCCAAATGATGAGGCTAATTGCGGAAACAACCCCCTAAAACCCGATATTCCTACGGAATCGGTAGTTACGCGGGTGAAACCGCGGAGCGCTGTTAGTATTTAATATACATACCTACAGACCCTCAGACCACAAACAAATATCTGAACATAAAAACATGTTTGAGGCGGGCATCGAACCCGCAACCTTCTGCGTGGCAGGCGAATGTTCACCAACCGCGTCACAGAAGTCGTCAATTACCATGAATCAATGAGGCGCTTGTATCAGACCACTTTTTTTAAAAGAGATATTATGTTGGCAGATACTTCGACTTTCATTTTGAAGGTCGTCGGTTCGAATCCCGACCGGCCGTGCACCGATGGATTTTCCTAAGAAAAATGTATGTGCGCTAATTGACATTGCTCTTACGGTGAAAGAAAACATCGTGATGAAACCCGCGGCTCAGTTGGCTCCATTGACAAGTTGTCTCCTCTGGACATGGTCGACTAAGCCGAGAGGGTAGTGGATGCTGGACAAGCCTACTCCATCCTCAAAACAGCCCGTATACAAGTACGAGTACAAGTAGACCATTCGTACTACGAGTATACTGGAGGAACATTGTCACAATCATTGTTTATCGAGCGTTAACTTTATACCATCAAATATTAGGATTGGAGAAACAACGACACTACATACCTACACAAGTGTCTTTGTTGTTAAAAGAAGAAAAATGTCACGACTAACATAAGTGCCATTATTGCTCCAAAAACATAAAAATAAATTGTCACAATTATCTTAGTGACGTTGTAGCTCCAGGAGACTGCAACTCGTTCAGGGGGCCGCGCGACACAACACCCCCACGTTGTAGCTCCAGGAGACTACAACTCGTTCAGGGGGCCGCGCGACACAACACCCCCACGTTGTAGCTCCAGGAGACTGCAACTCGTTCAGGGGGCCGCGCGACACAACACCCCCACGTTGTAGCTCCAGGAGACTGCAACTCGTTCAGGGGGCCGCGCGACACAACACCCCCACGTTGTAGCTCCAGGAGACTGCAACTCGTTCAGGGGGCCGCGCGACACAACACCCCCACGCGGAAAGTATACGAACTACAAAAGCGACAATTACGCACTAAGTAAAGGGGTACATTTATATTTATTTCTCATACTCAGTTCAATTTTGACAAAAGTTGCATAAGTGACTGTCTTGCACCGGAGGTGCGATATGTGTACCTATATAATATGTGTAAAGTGATTCAAAACATAAATACTTGTATGATTTGTGATTTAATTTATAATATAAGTCAGTCTGTCAAAATGTCTCTGTGTATCGATACCTTTTCCTTTTTCCTTTACGTACAGGGATTTTGACGATTGGGTCCTCCTTGTAAAAAAGTTTAATTGAATAAAAAAAATCTAATTTAAAACTATAGGACTCCCAATCATTTTTTTTTAAAACTGACGTTTCGTTTGTTTGTTTGTAGGGTTTGTAGACCAGGGTCGATAATTTTTAAAACCAAAAAAATAAATATAGTTAGTAAAAAAAATAATAAATGCAATCCATTAGAAAAGGATTATAAAGATGGAAGGAAAAATAATTTACGGGCGATCTGAGGTCGGGATGGGGGTGAGTTTTTAAGGGTAAAAAACGGTTTTTCTCGATTTCCGGCAAAACTAAAAGTCCTATCGAAAAGTCTAATGGCAAAGTTGTAGGTAATAAAAAGATCCAAAACTTTTGGATATACACTTTTTTCACATAACCTCAAAATTTATGTGAAAAATTCAAAAAACCAAGTTTTTGGTTTTTTATTTTTATATTTACCCAATAATTTTTTTTTTAACGAAATTTCGTGAAAACTTACCTTTTTATGTCCCAAATACGCTGTAATTTATTTGATTAAAAATATTTATTTCTTCACCTTATTTTGAATTAATATCGAAAAAGCACCCTAATTTTGAATCGAAAATTCACCCGTCAAAATATCCAGCTTTTTTAGGTGTTTTCTCCCAAAAACTATGTCTTAATAAAAACGCAAGTGATTTAACAAAATATGAAGATATCGCTAGCATACGAACCGGATGGAGACACTGAGACTACTAGCAACATACGGACCGGATGGAGTCCCTGAGACTACTAGCAACATACGGACCGGATGGAGTCACTGAGACTACTAGCAACATACGGACCGGATGGAGTCCCTGAGACTACTAGCAACATACGGACCGGATGGAGTCACTGAGACTACTAGCAACATACGGACCAAAGCAATAAACAAAGCAGATTGAGCCACAAAGACTACTAGCAACAAACAATCAAAAAAGCAGATTGAGTGTCAACAAACATAGCAGATTGAGTCACTACGACTACTAGCAACTCCTTAAGCAGACCGCGGCCTAGGACTACTAGCAACAAACAAAAAAGATTGAGTAACAAAACCCCAAATCAGATTGAGTCACTAAGACTATTAGCAACAAACAAAGCAGATTAAGTCACCAAGACTACTAGCAACAAACAAAAACTTAGAAAGATATCAAGATCGGTAAACATTTAGTTTTAAACAAAGGATAATTTTAGCAAGTAGTTTGGGACTTAACATATTAAGCGAAAAAAAGACGATACGGGGAATCCACGTCCAATTTCCCTCAGAATTCTCAAACACTAGTAAAATTTTGATATATAAAAAAACTAGTAAAATTTTTAGACTGGTGATATCTACCTGTTATATGTTATGTTTTATAGCTAGACGCTGGAAGGCTCCCGGGGTGAGGTTAGGTTAGGTTAGGTTAGGTTAGGTTTTTTTTTTTTTTTTTTTTTTTTGGCGCCTACTAATCCCACCGCGATGGGTGGGCCGACGGCTAATCATGATTTCCTCTGGCATGACCAGAGTCATTTTTATTTCAGTTTAATTTATATCTCAACAATAGTTATAATTTCTTAATGATATGTGGTTATACAATTTTTTAGTCTTATTTCACTATTTCAATTTTTATGCTTACGTACATTTTGTCATAAAATACATCAACTGCATTATTTCATAATTAGAAACAATTTAAAAGGAATACAATTGCTAAAACCAGTTCTTTCTATAAAAAATGTCATATGATATATAAATTTACATATCAGTATGCTATGTTTTTAATTGTGCATTGGGTTCAAGTTTTATTTCTGCAGGTTAGGTTAGGTTAGGTTAGGTTAGGTTTTTTTTTTTTTTTTTTTATTTTTCCTGTCCGGGCGCTAACGGCCCGGCCCGCGAGCTAATTACTCCCCGTTTTTTAACAGGTTTTTATCAATGCCTTTTAATTTACTTTATTTATTGAGCTCTTTTCGGCGCTTTTTGCGCGTTGTTCTTTTTGTCTCTTATAACTATTACAATTTTCATTTATTATACATAGTTTAGCATACATTTTTCTAACATTACATATAAAATTGATAAAACATTATTATTACACTATTATTTAATATTATTACTATTAAGTTTGAATTTACCATTACACAATTATTAACAATTATTATTATTACATTACATTACATATTAAAAATAAAAAACTTACAACTATACTTTCCCCGGGCTAGTCAAATCACAGTGTTGTCACTTAAATACTAATCATCACAGTCTTATATACTAATATCACAGAAATACAATTAACTTATATACTATATCACAGTTATTTACGTTTTATTTCTTAAAACTACTCTATCTACAATTTTCAATGCAAATTCTAAAAATATATTTCTTTGGTCATTATCTTTCATTATTTCCCATAAATTCTGCTTGCTGAGGTGTGTGTGTAATTGTGTGCGTGTGTCGTGTCTGTCTGAGTCGTGCAAAGGGCAGTCTAGGAGGACATGGAAGATGTCCTCCTCAACAATAGGATCGCAGACGCATCCTGGGGTGCCCTTACATTTAAAACGATGGAGGTAGGCAGAGAAGCCGCCATGTCCCGTCAGCAGTTGCGCACTCATTCGATCAATCTTCATTCTTCTCACAACGCCGAAGGCATCCTCCCCGCTTGGGAAGAATGCCTTCGTTGTAGCGGCCGTGGTTTCGCTCCTATACCTTCTGTCCCATTCTGCTTTCGTCTCACCACGTATATGTCGTTTGACGTAAGAGATGGGACAGCAGTCATAGTGCGATTTGCTCTTTAACTTGAGGGCCGCTTCCTTCGCCAGCTGGTCCGCCCTCTCGTTCCCGATCACCCCGACGTGGGCCCTGATCCAGAACAGGGTAACGGTTTGTCCGTTGTCCCTGATCTGCGCCAGATTGCCCTGTATCGCCTTGGTGATCGGATGCGAGGATTCTGGATCAGCTAGCGACTGGAGAGCGGACCTCGAGTCACTGAGGACGGCCGCCTCCTTCCATCCCTTTCCCATCACACATTCTGTTGCTTGGAGGATAGCATACAGCTCGGCTTGGAAGACCGTACAGTATGGCTCCAACTTGAACTTTCGAGAAAGCACTTCTGCCTGCCCTTCCCAGCAGGTTAGGGCGGCTCCTACCTTTCCCTCCAGTTTGCTGCCATCCGTATAGATCTTCACAATCCCATTTGCCGTTGTGCCATCCTCTTCTGCATTCTCCACGCATTCAAATCCAATCATTCTGCAACTGCTGGGGTGGTCTGCCTCCATAAATGACACCCTTTGCTCCACCTTTCTTCCCCTTAATACTTCCTGGGGTTTCCCACGCTTTGCCTCATAAAGCAGGGATGTTTCTTGGACCCTAAGGTCCAGAGGAAGCAGCCCCGAAAGTATTAAGGCGGAGTTTAGGGAAACGGTCCTATAACATTTTGCAATTTTTTGCGCGAATCCCCTTTGCACGACCCCGAAAATCTTTTTGCTCATCAATTTCTGGGCCTCTTTGGCCCACACACTGGATGCATAGAGAATAATGGGCTCTATTACCGCTACGTATATCGTTCTAACCACCTCCGGATCCAGCCCCCACGTTGTCTTTGCGGCTCTTGCTACTCCTTTATATATATTTATTGCCTTCTTGCATATGTAGCTTATGTGGGGGTTGAATGTCAACTTGTCGTCGACAATCAACCCCAATATCTTCATTTCTTTTACTATTTCGATTTCTTCTCCCGCCATGATCAGCCTGGGGGTGTCGAACTTGAGTTTGTTGGTCATTACCATAGCCTTGGTTTTTTGTGGCGCGAATCTTAGTTTGTTCGACTTCCCCCAGCTACTGACCACGGCGAGAGCGACATTGGCTTTTTGAGAGACTTCGTGGGCACTGTTTCCTTCGATGATCAGAACGATGTCGTCCGCAAATGCCTGGCTGTAGACATTGGCATCGGCAAGTTCGCAGAGGAGGGGGTCTAGGAGAATATTCCAAAAAAGAGGGCCCCCTATGGAGCCTTGTACACAGCCCTTGTTGGTGGGCTTTCCCCACTCCTCTCCCGCGTATCTCACCGATACCCTCCTATCCTGAAGATAGCTGTCAACGAGTCTCCTTATATTTATTGGGCATCCTTTTATTTCCAATTGAGCACGGATCTGTGGCCACCAAGCGTTGTCGAAGGCCCCCTCTATGTCCAGCGAGATCAGGGCCATGATTCGCTTATTTTGCAAGTTATGCCTGATTCGCTGAACCATGTCGTAGAGGGAGTCCTCTGTACTTCGCTGTGGCACAAACCCGTACTGTCTTGGATTTAATTTTGGGAGCACGTGCCATTTAATTCTTTTGACAGCCATCTTCTCCAGGATCTTCCCTAATACAGCCAGGAGTCCTATCGGCCTATACGACTTGGGGTTGGTGTAGTCATCTTTGTTTGGTTTGCGTAACATAATGATTGTCGCTTCTTTCCATGGCCTAGGAAAATGGGACAGCTCCAGACACTTGTTGTACATCGCGAGGGCTATGTGAAGGTCAGTTTTTATAGCCGCCGCGCATATGTCCGCTGTAAAACCGTCTCTACCCGGAGCCTTTTTAGGGTTGAACGATTCCACCGCATGAACTAGCTCGGCTTCCACGAATGGGGGGTCACAAGCTCCATGTTTGTTCTCTCCATTCGCTTCCGCCGCCCTAATTCTAACGGCTTTGTGGGAATCGTTCTCCCCCTCTTCGGTATCTTCCGGGTAGAAGGTCTCAGCCATTATGCGCGCCGACTCCTGCAGGCTGGTGGTTTTTCCGTCCCTCGCGATGGGTAAGTCATCTTGTTGGCTCTTTGTTCTCGTTATGACTCTGTAAATGCTGTCCCACATTGATTCCCGGTCCTGTTTGCCGCAAAAGTCTTTCCAACTTTTCACACGTGCCCTGTCCATCTCTTCCTTGTACTCTTTCAGAATAGACTCGTACCGCTCGACCACATGCTCTCTGCGGCTTGGTGCCGCCCATCTTATCCGTCTCTTCCTTTTGTTCTTCTCTTTCTTCAGTTTTTCTAGTTCCTCGGTCCACCACACAATCTTTATTTTAATATTATTCTTTTTAGGTTTTAATTTATTATTACATGTATCCTCTATTACTTTTGTGTATTTATCTATAAATTCCTCTAATTCGTTTCGATCTAAAATTTTCCCTACCTCCTCACTGTTTACTTTTTCTTCTATCATTTTTCCTTTCAAATACTCAGTAAAAATTTTCCAGTCTACATTTTTAGTGTTAAATTTTCGAGTCGTTTTGTTGTTGCCTACTTCGCTAATTTTATTTAATTTAATTTTAAAAGTGATCGTGTTGTGGTCCGAGGTTACTAGATCGTCCCTTAACTCCCATTCTTTCACTTTGTCAAGCATATTGGTCGAGCAGAACGTAACATCTACATGGCTTTTATACTCTCTTCCCCCTCTCCACGTGTGAAAAGTCGGCTTCGTTCCTTCGTTGACCACACTCAAACCCAAGTCGTTTGTTAACCCGAGCAAAGCTTCCCCTCTCTCGTCGCTTTTCACACTCCCCCACCACTCACTCCACGCGTTACCATCTCCTCCCATTATTATATGTTTCGTTCTTATTTTGCTTATGATTATCTCTGTTTGCGTGAGGTACTCTTCTATATCTTTTTCCGGTTCGAAGTAGTAGGAGATCACCGCGACGTCATATTTTGGTGTTATTAATTTTATTACTGTAATGTTTGCTGTTGTGAGGTCGGGAAGTTGTTGGATTTTAATTGTTGCATCAAAGACTGCAATTGCTGCTTTATTTACCTTCCCGACCTCATGTTTCGCTTGTATTATTCTGACCCCGCGGTGATCCCCCACTACTCCTGTGTTCCCTGTGTATGGTTCTTGGATCAGTGCCAGGGTGGTTTTGTTTTTTGCAGCCTCCAGTATGAGCTCGCTTGTTGCGTTCTTGCTCCGCTGGAGGTTGGCTTGCATAATTTTGTATAACGTTTCCACCTTGTCGCCCTTAGCAATACGCTACCCTGGCCCTCGCTATCCTGTCCCATTTTTGCCTCAATGGACATGCGCTATTAAACGTGTTATGCTCCACATTTGGCAGCTTCTCTTTTTTGCAATTGATGCACGACGGAGTCTCCTCTTTATTTGGGCACGCGGCGTACAAGTGCTCCTCCCCACAATGGCTGCATCTGTCCAGCGCCTCCTCACAGACCCGTCTGCTATGGCCGTAGCCCAGACAGCGGGAGCACTGGATGAGAGGGGACTGATCTTCCACTCCGGATTTACACCATTGCAGTTGGAGAGTCCCCTCCTCTGTCAGCTGTCTCCATACTGGGGGAGTCACCCTAACCACCACGTGCGCCACGTGTGGGTTCTTCGTCCTCTTTTCATACACTATCTCCGCACAGTCGGTCACTTTAACTCCTTTCCTTCCTTTCTCTATCGCCCTTTTTATTCCTTCCATTACTTGTTGCTTTTTGTCTCCTCCTCTAACGTACTTAACAATTATTAGTGGATTTTTGTTTGTAGCTTTTTCCACTTTTAGATTTTCCTTTTTTGCTATTCTTTCTTTCATTCTCTCCGCTTCTGCTTCTTTTTCAAATCCGAAGATCGCTTTCTGTCCTTTTGCCTTTCTTATCCTGCTAACCTCAAACCATTCCCCTCCTTCGTCGTTGTCGACCGACTCCTTCACCATTTCTATTACCTGGTCGCTGGTTTTGGATGCGTCGGTCGAAGTGACTATAATTGAGTGCAGGGTTTTTGGAGTGGGAGCAATCTTTTGTCTCACTACACTCGCATATGTCCCCTCTTCCTTTGTTCCTTTGATTTCCTCTCCCTTTCCTTTTCCCTTCTCTATATCCTTCTTTATCTCTTCCATTATTTTATTGCTTTTGCTTACTATTTCTCTAATGCTTTTATGTTCCGCTTCCTTGCTTGCGCTTTCTACTGCTTGTTTGCTTATCTTTTCTATTATTTCTTCCATCTTCTGCTTTTCCTTTTTTGCTTCCACCTTTCTCTCCGCTTCTGCTTTTTCAATTCTTTCCTGTACTTCTGATATTTTCTTTATGTCAGCTTTTCCTCCTATTTTTTCAATTGCTTCCTTCATTTTCTTGCTTTCTTCTTTTTGCTCCTTTATTGCTTTTATCAATATTTCTTTCATTGCTCTGTTCTCTTCCATCTGTTTTTTCATTTCTTCCTTCATTTCCTTTGCACTTCTGCTTTCCTCTTTTATTCTTTCTTTATTTTCCTTTATCAATACTCTTACCATTTTCGCTATTTCATTCATCTCTTGTGTTTCACTTTCGTTTCTGTATTGCTTTGGTTCAGCTGTTCCTGCTTTATCCTTATTACCTTTCTTTTCTAATTCGTTCGTCAATTCTTTATTCCTTCCTGCAATTTCCTTAACAATTTCTAACATTTCTTTTACCTCCTCCACTATTCTTGCCTTATTCTCCCTTGTGACCGACTTGTTTGGACCTTTTGGTTCCATTTGTTGATTAATTTTTGTTTGTGCATCAATTGCTCTTCTCTCCAAGTCGCGCATGTCCATTCCAGGTCTAAGGCTATCCATTGTGAGCATACCTGACCTGGGTTTATCTGCCTCCTTGGGTGTGGTGGGGGCTGTGGAATTCGTTTGGGACCGTATTCTTTCCAAATTTACGCAGAAGTCTGTGCTCATACGGTTAGGTTAGGTTAGGTTAGGTTAGGTTAGGTTAGGTTAGGTTAGGTTAGGTTAGGTTAGGTTAGGTTAGGTTAGGTTAGGTTAGGTTAGGTTAGGTTAGGTTAGGTTAGGTTAGGTTAGGTTAGGTTAGGTTAGGTTAGGTTAGGTTAGGTTAGGTTAGGTTAGGTTAGGTTAGGTTAGGTTAGGTTAGGTTAGGTTAGGTTAGGTTAGGTTAGGTTAGGTTAGGTTAGGTTAGGTTAGGTTAGGTTAGGTTAGGTTAGGTTAGGTTAGGTTAGGTTAGGTTAGGTTAGGTTAGGTTAGGTTAGGTTAGGTTAGGTTAGGTTAGGTTAGGTTAGGTTAGGTTAGGTTAGGTTAGGTTAGGTTAGGTTAGGTTAGGTTAGGTTAGGTTAGGTTAGGTTAGGTTAGGTTAGGTTAGGTTAGGTTAGGTTAGGTTAGGTTAGGTTAGGTTAGGTTAGGTTAGGTTAGGTTAGGTTAGGTTAGGTTAGGTTAGGTTAGGTTAGGTTAGGTTAGGTTAGGTTAGGTTAGGTTAGGTTAGGTTAGGTTAGGTTAGGTTAGGTTAGGTTAGGTTAGGTTAGGTTAGGTTAGGTTAGGTTAGGTTAGGTTAGGTTAGGTTAGGTTAGGTTAGGTTAGGTTAGGTTAGGTTAGGTTAGGTTAGGTTAGGTTAGGTTAGGTTAGGTTAGGTTAGGTTAGGTTAGGTTAGGTTAGGTTAGGTTAGGTTAGGTTAGGTTAGGTTAGGTTAGGTTAGGTTAGGTTAGGTTAGGTTAGGTTAGGTTAGGTTAGGTTAGGTTAGGTTAGGTTAGGTTAGGTTAGGTTAGGTTAGGTTAGGTTAGGTTAGGTTAGGTTAGGTTAGGTTAGGTTAGGTTAGGTTAGGTTAGGTTAGGTTAGGTTAGGTTAGGTTAGGTTAGGTTAGGTTAGGTTAGGTTAGGTTAGGTTAGGTTAGGTTAGGTTAGGTTAGGTTAGGTTAGGTTAGGTTAGGTTAGGTTAGGTTAGGTTAGGTTAGGTTAGGTTAGGTTAGGTTAGGTTAGGTTAGGTTAGGTTAGGTTAGGTTAGGTTAGGTTAGGTTAGGTTAGGTTAGGTTAGGTTAGGTTAGGTTAGGTTAGGTTAGGTTAGGTTAGGTTAGGTTAGGTTAGGTTAGGTTAGGTTAGGTTAGGTTAGGTTAGGTTAGGTTAGGTTAGGTTAGGTTAGGTTAGGTTAGGTTAGGTTAGGTTAGGTTAGGTTAGGTTAGGTTAGGTTAGGTTAGGTTAGGTTAGGTTAGGTTAGGTTAGGTTAGGTTAGGTTAGGTTAGGTTAGGTTAGGTTAGGTTAGGTTAGGTTAGGTTAGGTTAGGTTAGGTTAGGTTAGGTTAGGTTAGGTTAGGTTAGGTTAGGTTAGGTTAGGTTAGGTTAGGTTAGGTTCCCCCCCACGGGACCACGCCTTGTCGTGGCGGGGGGGCTCAGTAGCTGCAGGCAATCCAGCCTGTAGTGAAGCGAAGTGGTCCCCGGAGGGCGCTCTGCCTGTCCCTCTGTCGAGCAGAGGGCAGAGTGGATGTGCGAGTGGTAGGAGGCGGCGCTCTCCTTCTGTGGGGCAGTGATGCTCCAGAGGGAGGGCGCGGGGCGGGATCGGGAGAGAGCTGATCCCGCTCGATGGCGGCGGCGGCGGGCCACATGGTGTGGCTGGCCGCCGCGACGGGCTCGCGTGCGGGTGCACCGCGGGGGTTGGTGTGCCCGTGGTAGCGGCCCGGGATGGCGCCGCCGTTATGGCGGGCTGTTGCAATGAGGGAGCCCCTGCTGGGCTCCCTCGGGAGAGGGCCCCCCCAAGTAATTGGGGGAGCAAAGGCGGGTGGGTCCCGGTGTGCTGACGCGATCCCGGGGCCCCCCCAGATGCCTGAGGAAGGCGACCGTGAGGTTTTTAGTGGGTAGGCCGGCCGCTTCACGGCCGGAGAGCCCCACATACCCCACCGCTCCACCCCTGGGACGGTGGGGATGCAGTTCAATGCATTTTCCTCACGAAAAAAAAAAAAAAAAAAAAAAAAAAAAAGGTTAGGTTAGGTTAGGTTAGGTTAGGTTAGGTTAGGTTAGGTTAGGTTAGGTTAGGTTAGGTTAGGTTAGGTTAGGTTAGGTTAGGTTAGGTTAGGTTAGGTTAGGTTAGGTTAGGTTAGGTTAGGTTAGGTTAGGTTAGGTTAGGTTAGGTTAGGTTAGGTTAGGTTAGGTTAGGTTAGGTTAGGTTAGGTTAGGTTAGGTTAGGTTAGGTTAGGTTAGGTTAGGTTAGGTTAGGTTAGGTTAGGTTAGGTTAGGTTAGGTTAGGTTAGGTTAGGTTAGGTTAGGTTAGGTTAGGTTAGGTTAGGTTAGGTTAGGTTAGGTTAGGTTAGGTTAGGTTAGGTTAGGTTAGGTTAGGTTAGGTTAGGTTAGGTTAGGTTAGGTTAGGTTAGGTTAGGTTAGGTTAGGTTAGGTTAGGTTAGGTTAGGTTAGGTTAGGTTAGGTTAGGTTAGGTTAGGTTAGGTTAGGTTAGGTTAGGTTAGGTTAGGTTAGGTTAGGTTAGGTTAGGTTAGGTTAGGTTAGGTTAGGTTAGGTTAGGTTAGGTTAGGTTAGGTTAGGTTAGGTTAGGTTAGGTTAGGTTAGGTTAGGTTAGGTTAGGTTAGGTTAGGTTTTTTTTTTTTTTTTTTTTTTTTTTTTTTTTTTTATTGTGGAAGAGAATAGAGGTTGACGCTTAGGTGCTATCGGGATACTCCATCCACGCCCCCATTTTCGAAGAGAGTAGAATAGAAAAGATAGAAAGAAGAGTAGAAAAGAGTGTTGGTTTGGGAAGATATAGAGGAATGGGAAGGTCAAATATGGACGGAATTGTGAGGGGGTATGTCAGAATGTTAACCCGCACCTACACGCAACCCATATATACTTGTATTTAGTTTATACAATAGATAAATTTATTTAATAGTGGCAAGAGTGCAATCAGATGGACGAGCGAGGCGATCACTTCTATACCAGTCGCCCATGGACGACAGCTGATAGAGAGTGAGTAGTTTGTAGATGTACCTCCCTCGTTCATCGCACCATATTATGATCAGATTGATCAATTGTTTGAGACTTTGAATATTATAATGTTAGATAATAATAGATGAATAGATTTAATGATGGACAGACCGAGCACATCGAGTGAGGCAAACTCCGCTTAGCCTAAAGCCTGGCTATTCTTTGGGAAGGGGTGAAATAAACAGGCGAATGCTATAGCGGTAATCAATCAAGTCATGACTATGCCAGTCGCCTGTTGAGCTGTGAGCGTCTAACGAAAAATAGTAGTATCCTTGCCAGATTTGGCGATTCAGATACAGATTCGCACAGCCTGAAGCCTCAGGCGGCGACAGATGATAGAGGGTTAGTTTGATAGTAGGCCATACTCAATATGTCGATGAGTCCACTTTATGTCAAGTTGACAATTTCTGTAGGGAGAGAATATAAGTAAATGATTGTATTTAATAAGTGTAAGTAAAAAGATGCGTTGGGTTGGTTTGGGTGAAAGAAAAACAATAGTTACCACTATTATTATTACACTCCAACCAACCCAACGTAATGAGAGATTGAGCTACCTGATTTCAGAGGGTAAGATCAATAATAGTACCAATAATAATCAGTATAAAACTGAGCAAATGTGAGTAAAGTGTGTGAATGATAAAAATAATAGATAAATAGATTTAATGATGAGCAGACAAAAGAGTTGAGTAAGACAGACTCCGCTTAGCCTAAAGCCGAGCTGCCCACAACAACAATAAAGTGGTGGTGGAGCAGCCAGTCGAATGCTATAGCAGTAATCATATACTTAATAATGCCCTTCGCCATTTGGAACGAAAGCAGCACGAAGGAGATGATGGCATGCGCTTGGCACGCCCTTCAAATATGTTTCGAGTTGCTCCCAACCGTAGACGAACTTAAGATTAAGTTGACAGCAAATCTCTCTCAACCTTCAGTGAGTCGTCGTATATGTAGTTTTCATAAAATATATAAGTGCGTGTTGTGTATGTGTTGTGTAAGTGCGTGTGTGTATATTGTTTTTACTCCTTCACGCTAGAACTACTACTGAAAGGACTGAAATAAAACTGAGCAAATGTGAGTAAAGTGTGTGAATGATAAAAATAATAGATAAATAGATTTAATGATGAGCAGACAGAAGAGTTGAGTAAGACAGACTCCGCTTAGCCTAAAGCCGAGCTGCCCACAACAACAATAAAGTGGTGGTGGAGCAGCCAGTCGAATGCTATAGCAGTAATCATATACTTAATAATGCCCTTCGCCATTTGGAACGAAAGCAGCACGAAGGAGATGATGGCATGCGCTTGGCACGCCCTTCAAATATGTTTCGAGTTGCTCCCAACCGCAGACGAACTTAAGATTAAGTTGACAGCAAGTCTCTCTCAACCTTCAGTGAGCTCACTTAAGGTCAAATTGACCAGTACTGTAAATGCGTTAGCTGACAAGTAAGCGAGATTGACTCCATGTAATAGGATTGAACCATAGGGTTGGATTATTTAATAGATTTTGTGGTGTGATCGATAAGAGAGAGATATCATCACAGGTATAGGTATATATTGAAATAGAAGAGATGGGTGGACTCGTATACACATCAGCTGGCGCTAAGTGGGTCAGGTATTTAGTTTATACAATAGATAAATTTATTTAATAGTGGCAAGAGTGCAATCAGATGGACGAGCGAGGTGATCACTTTTATACCAGTCGCTCATGGACGACAGCTGATAGAGAGTGAGTAGTTTGTAGATGTGCCTCCCTCGTTCATCGTACCATATTATGATCGGATTGATCAATTGTTTGAGACTTTGAATATTATAATGTTAGATAATAATAGATGAATAGATTTAATGATGGACAGACCGAGCACATCGAGTGAGGCAAACTCCGCTTAGCCTAAAGCCTGGCTATTTTTTGGGAAGGGGTGAAATAAACAGGCGAATGCTATAGCGGTAATCAATCAAGTCATGACTATGCCAGTCGCCTGTTGAGCTGTGAGCGTCTAGCGAAACATAGTAGTATCCTTGCCAGATTTGGCGATTCAGATACAGATTCGCACAGCCTGAAGCCTCAGGCGGCGACAGATGATAGAGGGTTAGTTTGATAGTAGGCCATACTCAATATGTCGATGAGTCCACTTTATGTCAAGTTGACAATTTCTGTAGGGAGAGAATATAAGTAAATGATTGTATTTAATAAGTGTAAGTAAAAAGATGCGTTGGGTTGGTTGGGGTGAAAGAAAAACAATAGTTACCACTATTATTATCACACTCCAACCAACCCAACGTAATGAGAGATTGAGCTACCTGATTTCAGAGGGTAAGATCAATAATAGTACCAATAATAATCAGTATAAAACTGAGCAAATGTGAGTAAAGTGTGTGAATGATAAAAATAATAGATAAATAGATTTAATGATGAGCAGACAAAAGAGTTGAGTAAGACAGACTCCGCTTAGCCTAAAGCCGAGCTGCCCACAACAACAATTAAGTGGTGGTGGAGCAGCCAGTCGAATGCTATAGCAGTAATCATATACTTAATAATGCCCTTCGCCATTTGGAACGAAAGCAGCACGAAGGAGATGATGGCATGCGCTTGGCACGCCCTTCAAATATGTTTCGAGTTGCTCCCAACCGCAGACGAACTTAAGATTAAGTTGACAGCAAGTCTCTCTCAACCTTCAGTGAGCTCACTTAAGGTCAAATTGACCAGTACTGTAAATGCGTTAGCTGACAAGTAAGCGAGATTGACTCCATGTAATAGGATTGAACCATAGGGTTGGATTATTTAATAGATTTTGTGGTGTGATCGATAAGAGAGAGATATCATCACAGGTATAGGTATATATTGAAATAGAAGAGATGGGTGGACTCGTATACACATCAGCTGGCGCTAAGTGGGTCAGGTATTTAGTTTATACAATAGATAAATTTATTTAATAGTGGCAAGAGTGCAATCAGATGGACGAGCGAGGTGATCACTTTTATACCAGTCGCTCATGGACGACAGCTGATAGAGAGTGAGTAGTTAGTAGATGTGCCTCCCTCGTTCATCGTACCATATTATGATCGGATTGATCAATTGTTTGAGACTTTGAATATTATAATGTTAGATAATAATAGATGAATAGATTTAATGATGGACAGACCGAGCACATCGAGTGAGGCAAACTCCGCTTAGCCTAAAGCCTGGCTATTTTTTGGGAAGGGGTGAAATAAACAGGCGAATGCTATAGCGGTAATCAATCAAGTCATGACTATGCCAGTCGCCTGTTGAGCTGTGAGCGTCTAGCGAAACATAGTAGTATCCTTGCCAGATTTGGCGATTCAGATACAGATTCGCACAGCCTGAAGCCTCAGGCGGCGACAGATGATAGAGGGTTAGTTTGATAGTAGGCCACACTCAATATGTCGATGAGTCCACTTGATGTCAAGTTGACAATTTCTGTAGGGAGAGAATATAAGTGAATGATTGTATTTAATAAGTGTGAGTAAAAAGATGCGTTGGGTTGGTTGGGGTGAAAGAAAAACAATAGTCACCATTATCATTATTACACTCCAACCAACCCAACGTAATGAGAGATTGAGCTGCCTGATTTCAGAGGGTAAGATTAATAATAGTACTAATAATAATCAGTATAAAACTGAGCAAATGTGAGTAAAGTGTGTGGATGATAAAAAATAATGGATAAATAGATTTAATGATGGACAGACCGAGCACATCGAGTGAGGCAAACTCCACTTAGCCTAAAGCCTGGCCATTTTTTGGGAAGGGGTGAAATAAACAGGCGAATGCTATAGCGGTAATCAATCATTTTCTTGACCATGCCAGTCGCCTGTTGAGCTTTGAGCGTCTAACGAAACATAGTAGTATCCTTGCCAGATTGGCAATTCAGATACAGATTCGCACAGCCTGTAGCCTCGGGCGGCGACAGATGATAGAGGGTTAGTTTGATAGTAGGCCATACTCAATATGTCGATGAGTCCACTTGATGTCAAGTTGATAATAGATAAGTGGATTTAATGATGAGCAGACAAATGAGTTGAGCGAGACAGACTCCGCTTAGCCTAAAGCCGAGCTGTCCATGACAATAAAGTCGCAGAAGAGTAACCAGGCGAATGCTATAGCAGTGATCAAGTACTCAATCATGTCCTTTGCCATTGGATCAGATGCAGTGCGAAAGAGATGAAAATGAGGTGTATGCCCATTAAACATGTTATTCGAGTTGCTCCGGGCCGCAGACGATAGATGCTAAAGAGTAAGTTGACAGTGAGTCTCTCTCAACCACCAGTGAGCTCACTTAAGGTCAGATTGACCAGTACTGTAAATGCGTTAGCTGACAAGCAAGTGAGAATGACTCCATGTAATAGAATTGAACCATAGGGGTGGGTAATTTAATAATTTTGTGATCAAATGAGTATGCAGTATTTAGGTGTGATCGATAAGAGAGAGATATCATTACAGGTATAGGTATATAATAAAATAGAGGAGATGGGTGGACTCATATGCACATCAGCTGGCGCACATCAGGTATAAGAAATGACAGTTGTTGTGTATTTTTATTTTTGTTATTTTAATTTAATAGACGATGATGACGAAGAATTATTGGTGAGTAAATAAAAGGTGGTGGCTAACGAGTGGGTCATGTGAATTTTCCTTTTTTAGTTTTGGTTTGGGAAGATAAACATAATGGGAAGGTTGCATATGGAGGAATTGTGAGCCAAATAAATAGTGAGACATATATACATGTATTTAGTAAGTAGTATTTAGCCGTTTGTTCAATACTTTCGTCATCGCATACGGTGACACCGATACAACAATACTACTTGTGAGTACCTCGTGCGGGCATCGCCGAGCGCCATAATACATTATGTATTTAATAGGACGTGGTTTCACTTTTCCAATATCTGCATTTTTGCATACTGTTTTGCTGATACGATGGTACCCAGGAGTATATCGTGTGGGCAATACCGAATGCCAAAATGCATGTATTTGATAAGTGGTTGGTGGTGGTGGTGGTGTTGGTGGTGGATGTACCATTTGTTAGATATCTGCGTCACGATATTCAGTGATACTGATATGAATATACTCTGGAGTATATCGTGTGGATATCACCGCATGCCATGACACATGTATTCAACAAGTGGTTGGTGGATGGATGGATGGGCCATTTATTCAATATCTGGGTCATTGCACTCAGCGATACTGATATGAATATACTCTGGAGTATATCATGTGGATATCACCGCATGCCATGACACATGTATTCAACAAGTGGTTGGTGGATGGATGGATGGGCCATTTATTCAATATCTGGGTCATTGCACTCAGCGATACTGATATGAATATACTCTGGAGTATATCATGTGGGTATCACCACAATGTCATAACACATGTATTCAACAAGTGGTTGGTGGATGGGTTATTTATTCAATAACTGCGTCATTACATTCAGCGATACTGATATGAATATACTCTGGAGTATATCATGTGGGTATCGCCGCATGCCATGACACATGTATTCAACAAGTGGTTGGTGGATGGGCCATTTATTCAATATCTGCGTCATTGCACTCAGCGATACTGATATGAATATACTCTGGAGTATATCATGTGGATATCACCGCATGCCATGACACATGTATTCAACAAATGGTTGATGGGTGGATGGATGGGCCATTTATTCAATATCTGCGTCACTGCATTCAGCGATACTGATATGAATATACTCTGGAGTACATCATGTGGGTATCACCGCATGCCATGACACATGTATTCAACAAGTGGTTGGTGGATGGGAAGTATTATTTAATATCCGCGTCATTGCACTCAGCGATGCCGACCCGATGATGCTCCGGAGCATATCACGCGGGTACAGTCGCATGCCATGACACACGTATCCAACAAGCGGTTGGTGGAGGGGCCATTTATTTAGTACTCGCGTCATTTTATTCAAGGGTAGGCATATACATATCAGATGACATGAAATGGGTCAGGTATATGAGGATAGTGGTTGTATATATATATATATATATATATATTTGTTAAAGGATGATGGGGTGATAAAAGACTCATTCCCCTCTCATTTGCCAAAATTCGGGTTTATTTATTTTTTTTTTTTTTTTTTAATGTTATAAATTAGGAGAAGAATAACTTTCTAAGCCATAAAACAGATTGATGAAAGTACTGGTCGTCGAATACAGGTTAGCCTCTGAGGGGGTAGTGTGATGCGTTCATGTAGAGGCTGAGAACAGAGTTGTTTTCCTTAAATAAATAAATAATTTTATTAATATTAGTGAGTGAGTGAGTGAGTAAGTGAATGAGTATACAATGATTATTTAAGTAGATGTATACAGCCTTATGTGGCTTGTGGTTTGCACTCACGTAATATATAACTGTTTCTGCACTAATCAAATAGCTTCCGTTTTTTTTTTTTTTTTTTTTTTTTTTTTTTAATTTAGTTATACTATTGGTACCTATAAATAAGGCAGAAAGAGTTGACTAGACTACTAGCAAATGATTAGGGTAGAGAGAGTTGTCGAGAATACAAGTAGCTGCTTGCTTGAGGTTAAGGTTGTGTAGTTATAAATACAAAGTTGTACATAGGATTATTATTATTATGATGAGTACTAGTAACCGTAGTTTCTGCCAGCACAGAGAAGTGGTGGTATTTCCGCCTTCTGGCACCCATGACACAAGTTCAGTTGCTCCATATTTGTCCGAAAGACAGGGGTCCATTGATTTAAGGCATATGCTTCTTTTTTTTTTGGCAGTTCTCCGCGCATTTACAATTATTAGTTGTGACATATATTTAACTATATATTTATTCTCATTAGATGTTATGATCTCTTTGTTCTATATATTTATTTCTAATATCATTATGATTTTGGTGGTTGTTGTATTGTAGTGCTGTGCGCAACAATGGATTGGGAACAAAAGTAATATCTAATCCATACTAATATTATGAAACCAAGGGGTTTGTTTGTCTGTTTGAGAGCGTTTGCTTTGAGATCTATTGGTTTCAAATTATTATTGTTACAAGACCGGGACCCTTTTGGGTGAGTGAGACCGCAGAGCGCAGCTAGTATATAGGGTCTACAGAAGGTGAATGGACCAGCTCAAAGGATGAAGAAAAGTAGAGGTTGAGAGAGTTAATAGGAAAGTATGACGTTGATTTTATTCATGACTGAGGTTGATTGAAGCCCGAGAGATGTGGAGAGAGGCGAGAGGATGTAGTCGGTTGTATGAAAAAGAGGTGTTATGAGTTATAATTTAGTTGAGCTGAGAGGAGTTTTGTTTTGCAGAGAGATAATATCCAGCTATCTCAAAATCAGCGGCCGCGTACTGATGTTTGTTCATTAATTTATTCATTCATTTTAATAAAATAGTTTTATTAGAGGCTACTGTCATGTGTTTATATATTTATTTTGTGTGTTATGTTCATTAGATCCCCGCGCCTATATTTAATTGAAGCTTAGGTTAAGTAAAGTAATTGCTATGAAGTTTCGATCAGGAGTTATTGGGATTATATTGTTAGTTTATTTATCTCTTTTTCTTTTCTTTTGAGACTTGCCTGCGGACTTCTGCCATGCACGCATTGATATTAGATTTATAAGAGAAGTTACTATAGGTTTTGCTTCACACCATAAATTAATAATATCTAATTTATACCAATATTATAAAGCAGCGTGGGGTTGTTTGTTTGTTTATTTGAGTGCGTTTATTTAAGAACTAATGACTTGAAATAACTTCAGGCTCGTGGCTTTTGAGGGCAGAAAAGCAAAGCGCGGTTTGTATTATTTCATGGGAATTGTTGGAGCCAATTCCGAGATTCCGATTATATATATATATATGTATATACAAGAATTGTTCGTTTGAAGATATAAGATATATGATTAACTGGAGAGCTTATTGTTTTGTTTTATACTATCTATCTCGAATACCGCTATGACTATGGTGATGGTGTTGTAATGTAATGTGCAAATAATAGGTGAAGAATAACAATATCTAATTTTTACTAATATTGTAAAGCAGCTGAGGGGTTTGTTTGTCTGTTTGAGGGCATTCATTTGAGAATTAATGGTTTAAGATAACTACAGCCCGCACGAGTGAGACCGCAGAACACAGCTAGTATTATGTAAACGGCAGTAGGTGGAGGTATCCTCCCAAGTGGCGGGCAACACAATGAGAAAATCAGGTATTGTTATTATTCATGATTGGAGGTTATTTGAAACTTAGGAGATGTGGAGAGAGGTGACAGAATGTCATCGGTTGTCAATATAGTTGTTATGAATTAATTTTGAGTTTGAAGGAGAGGCTGGTTGAGAGGTTGGAGATGGCTGATAGAGAGATAAGGAGGTGCGTGGACCTCATGCGAAGGTTGCGGAGGTAATCGGCAGTACCAGTAGTGTTTGAGGATGAGTCAGGATGTAGGAGGAGGCCTTTAGAGGCTAGTGAAAGTGACGGTTAGTTGAAACTCAGCAGATGTGGAGAGAGGTGACAGGATGTAACCGAATGTCGATAGAGGTGTTATGAATTAGTTTAGTTGAGTTTTGAAGGAGTGATATTTATAGAGTTAGAAGCTGATCATATTATTGCATTCAATCAGTACCAAATTTGTAGGAAGAGGCCTTTAGAGGCTAATGAAAGTGGAGGTTAGTTGAAACTCAGCAGGTGTGGAGAGAGGTGACAGAATGTAGCCAGTTGTAAGTGGAGGTGTTATGAATTAGTTTAATGAATTAATTAAAAGAGTTTTGTTTTGAGAGATAATATTTGTACTGAATTTACCCACCTTTTATTTAGCGCTAATTAGTTGATAGTTGCATAATCTTTCTCCAGTGTTACCATGGCTATTATGATGAATATAGCAATTTTGTGTAGAATATTAAGTTGAGAGTATCAGCATTCAAAGTATACTGATATATGGATCTGAGAGGTTAGTTAGTTGTTTGTTTGAGAGCGTTCATTTAGAAAATAGATGGCTTGAGATAATTACGAGACCGAGATCAGCTGGTATTATCAAGACAGCAGGAGGTGAAAGAGGTCCATTTAATTGGTGAGTAGAAGGGGTAGTAAGAGTTAGTTAGAAGTCAGACGTTGTTATTATTATGAATGAGGTTAGTTGAAACTTAGCAAATGTGGAGAGAGGTGATAGGATGTGACCGGTTGTCAATAGAGGTGTTATGAGTTAGTTTAGTTGAGTTCTAAGGATTTTTATTTATAGAGTTAGAGGCCAGTTATATTATCACCATTAGTATGTGTAATTTGTTTATTAATTTCCCTTTAAAATCCAGTGAGGTAAACGAGGAGGCGCACCGATGAAATGAGATATGAGGGCTATAGTGGTCATTAGAGGTAGTCAGAGGTGAGCCACTCAGTTTGGAGGTAGGAAGAGTCAGACCGAAGCTAAAGGAGGTGTAATACAGTGTTAAGAGGTATAAAGAGGTTTGATACTAGCTGCTGCCCGTGGCTTATAGCACACGGGTTAAATGTTAGTGAAGACAAGATTAAAGAGATGCTTAGTGTCTTATTCAACGAATGGATCGTTTATTGACGAAAAGAATTTTCAGGTTCTCAGCCTGGAGTATCTAATATTGAGTATGTACGAACTAAGATGGATTAATGAATAAATTATTATTTGTTAAAAGAATGTTGTGCATAACTCTTAGTGGAGCCTGAATTTAAATTTAGAAAAAGCTATCAACCTTTTCATAGGCATTGAGCCGCCGGCGGCTCGGCTATTGTAGAACCAAAATTGCGCTCAGTGGCAGTGAGCCGCCTCGGCGCGCGCACACTATTTGATACCGTATTTTTATTATGATAGAGTATATATTCCTTTGAGCAACTTGTGTTTAAGGTATAGACAATGAACACAAAGAACCGTTGTTGAGGTTTCGCGTCATAAGTTGTCAGTGTAACTGATGGCGCGGATCATGGAAATCTGAGTCTTATTAGTAGGACGTTATGGTGCAAAGTCAAATGACAAGTTGTATGAAACAGAAATGTGTTTGCAATCTAAGCCTTATAGCTAGTAGGTTGGGGCATACAATTAAAATTTCAATTTGTGTCAATTAAAGATTGTTTACGTTGACGTTTTTATGTTTATTTTGTTTGATCTTGTTATTAGTTATTATAAATTACATCAGCATAGAGGAGCAGATAGGAGGGATTAATGTCATTGTATTGAGTAGATTTATATATGAGTTAGTAAATATGTGCATGTGGGCCGGGTGTTGTTTGTGTAGTATAGTTGGAAGAAGAGAGTGACCAGGTGTAAAGGAGTATAATCAACATAAGGTGGTCGTGGAAATGATATTTATTTGATATTATGTCTTATTTATATAGAGGTCGGTTGGGAGGCTGAAGATGGCTATATAGATAGAAAAAGAGGCATGCGGAATCCATATGCTTGTAATTGAGTTAGAATGCAGGGAGAGGTTTTTAGAGATTTATGAGAGTGGAGGCTAGTTGAGTCCAACAGATGTGGAGAGAGGCGGCAAGACGTAACAAGAGGTCAGTTGAGAGACACAGAGGCATGTAGAGTCCATTCAAGGCGGTGGAGGCAACTGACTGTTGCTTGTGACCGAGTCAGGATGTAGGAAGAGGCCTTTAGAGGCTAGTGAAGATGGAGGTCAGTTGAAACCCCAACAGATGTGGAGAGAGGCGACAGAATGCAGCCGACTGTCAGCAGAGGTGTTATGAACCAGTTTATTAATTAATTAAGAGAGCTTTGCTTTGAGAAATGAGATTTGTACTGAATTCACCTACTTTTGCTTTATATGAAAAGATAGGAGTAAGAGCCAGTTATATAGCGCTAATCAGTTGATAGTTGCATAATCTTTCCCCAATGTTACCACGGCTATTATGATAAATATAGTGATTTAGTGCAGAATAATGAGTTGAGAGTATCAATATTCAAAATATACTGATATTGTGAATCTGGGAGGTTAGTTAGTTGTTTCTTTGAGAGCGTTTATTTAAGGAATGGATGACTTGAGATAATTTCGAGACCAGCTGGTGTAATCAGAACAGCAGGAGGTGGGGAGGTCAATTCAAGTGGTGAGCAGAAAAGGTAGTAAGAGTTAATTAGAAGTCGGACATTGTTATAATTCATGAATGAGCTTGGTTGAAACTTGGCAGATGTGGAGAGAGGTGACAGGATATAAACGTTGTAAATAGAGGTGTTATGAATTAGTTTATTTGAGTTCTAAGGAGTTTTATTTATAGAGTTGGAAGCTAGTTATGTTATCACTATCAATCTGTGTTATATTTTAATTAATTTTTCTTTTAAAAGCTAGTGAGGCAAACGAGGAGGCGCACAGATGAAACGAGATAGTGGTCATTAGAGGTAATCAGAGGTGAGTCACTCAGTTTGGAGGCGGGAAGAGTCGGACCGAGGCTAAAGGAGGTGTGATACAGTGTTAAGAGGTATAATGAGGTTTGACAGGTACTGGCTGCTGCCCGTGGTTTTACAACACACAAGTTAAACTTTAGTAAATATAAGATTAAAGAGATTCTTAGTATTTTATTTAGCGAATGGATCATTTATTTCTCAGCCTGGAGTATCTGATACCGAGTATACATGAACTGAGATGGATCAATGAATAGATTATTATTTGTCAAAAGAATGTTGTGCATAATTCTCATTGGAGCCTGAGTTTAAATTTAGAGAAAGCTATCAACCTTCTCATAGGCATTGAGCCGCCGGCGGCTCGGTCATTGTAGAACCAAAATCGCGCTTAGTGGCAGTGAGCCGCCAGCGGCTCGGCGTGCGCATACTATTTGATACCGTTTTTCATTATGATAGAGTCCACATTTCCTTGACCAACCTGTGTTTTAAAATTGGTCCAGTATTTTCCCAGTAATTCTGACGCTAATAAGTTCGAAAGTATAGACAATATACACAAGAAATCGTTGTTGAAGTTTCGCGCCATCAATTGTCATTTGCAACTGGCGGCGCGAAATATGGAAATCTGAGTCTTGTTAGTAGGACGTTATGGTACAGAATCAAATGACAGGTTTGTATGATACAAAAATGTGTTTCCAATCTAAGCCTTATAGCTAGTAGATTAGAGCACACAATTAAAATTTTAATTTGTGTCAAAAGATTGTTTGCGTTGATGTTTTGTGTTTATGTTGTTAGATCCTGTTATTAGTTATTATAAGTTACCTACATAAGCCTAGAGGTCCATTATTGAGTAAGCTATTGTCGTTTATTATTTGTATAGAGGCCGGTTAGGAGGCTGAAGACGGCTAATAGGTAGAAAAAGAGGCATGTGGGAATCATATGCTTGTAATTGAGTCAGGATGTAGGGAGAGGTTTTCAATAGAGGTGTTATGAATTAGTTTAGTTGAGTTCTAAGGATTTTTATTTATAGAGTTAGAAGCTAGTTATTTTATCACTATCAGTATGTGTAATTTGTTTACTAATTTTCCTTTTAAAAGCTAGTGAGGCTAACGAGGAGGCGCACCGATGAAATGAGATATGAGGGCTATAGTGGTCATTAGAGGTAATCAGAGGTGAGCCACTCAGTTTGGAGGTAGGAAGAGTCAGACCGGAGCTAAAGGAGGTGTAATACAGTGTTAAGAGGTATAAAGAGGTTTGATACTAGCTGCTGCCCGTGGCTTGCAGCACACGAGTTAAACTTTAGTAAAGACAAGATAAAAGAGATGCTTAGTGTCTTATTTAACGAATGGATCGTTTATTGACGAAAAGAATTTTCAGGTTCTCAGCCTGGAGTATCTAATATTGAGTATGTGCGAACTGAGATGGATTAATGAATAAATTATTATTTGTTAATTAAAAGAATGTTGTGCATAGCTCTTATTGGAACCTGATTTTAATTTTAGAGAAAGCTATCAACCTTCTCGTAGGCATTGAGCCGCCGGCGGGCGGCTTGGCTACTGTAGAACCAAAAACGCGCTTAGTGGCAGTGAGCCGCCTTGGCGCGCGCATGCTATTTGATACCGTATTTTATTGTGATAGAGTCTATATTCCCTTGAACAACCTGTGTTTAAAATTGGTCTAATATTTCCTAGTCATTGCAACACTAGGAATGCGATAGGTTATGGGTATTTATTTGAAGCGTGATCTGTAATCGTGAATAAAATTGGTTCGTGAGCCGATGACCTTGAAATCATTGTTCGCGGAAGTTTGTAATTAAAACTTGAGCAGATAGGAGGGGTTAATGTCATTGTATTAAGTAAATTTATATATGAGTTAGTAGATATATGCATATGGGCCGGGTGTTGTTTGTATAGTGTAGTAGGAAGAAGAGAGTGACCAGGTGTAAAGAAGTGTAATTAACATAAAATAGTCATAGAAATGCTATCTATTTGATATTATATCTTATTTATATAGAGGTCGGTTGGGAGGCTGAAGATGGCTATAGATAGAAAAAGAGGCATGCGGAATCCATATGCTTGTAATTGAGTCAGAATGTAGGGAGAGGCTTTTAGAGATTTATGAGAGTGGAGGTTAGTTGAGTCCAACAGATGTGGAGAGAGGTGGCAGGATGTAATAAGTGGTCAGGAGCATGTAGAGTTCATTTAACGGCGGTGGAGGTAACTGGCAGGTGCTTGTGACTGAGTCAGGATGTAGAAAAAGGCCTTTAGAGGCTAGTGAAGGTGGGGGTTAGTTGAAACCCCAACAGATGTGGAGAGAGGTGACAGGATGTAATAAGTGGTCAGTAGAGAGATATAGGAGCATGTAGAGTCCATTTGACGGCGGTGGAGGTAACTGGCAGGTGCTTGTGACTGAGTCAGGATGTAGAAAAAGGCCTTTAGAGGCTAATGAAGGTGGAGGTTAGTTAAAACCCCAACAGATGTGGAGAGAGGTGACAGGATGTAATAAGTGGTCAGTAGAGAGATACAGGAGCATGTAGAGTCCATTTGACGGCGATGGAGGTAACTGGCAGGTGCTTGTGACTGAGTCAGGATGTAGAAAAAGGCCTTTAGAGGCTAGTGAAGGTGGAGGTTAGTTGAAACCCCAACAGATGTGGAGAGAGGTGACAGGATGTGATAAGTGGTCAGTAGAGAGATACAGGAGCATGTAGAGTCCATTTAACGGCGGTGGAGGTAACTGGCAGGTGCTTGTGACTGAGTCAGGATGTAGAAAAAGGCCTTTAGAGGCTAGTGAAGGTGGAGGTTAGTTGAAACCCCAACAGATGTGGAGAGAGGTGACAGGATGTAATAAGTGGTCAGTAGAGAGATATAGGAGCATGTAGAGTCCATTTGACGGCGGTGGAGGTAACTGGCAGGTGCTTGTGACTGAGTCAGGATGTAGAAAAAGGCCTTTAGAGGCTAATGAAGGTGGAGGTTAGTTGAAACCCCAACAGATGTGGAGAGAGGTGACAGGATGTAATAAGTGGTCAGTAGAGAGATACAGGAGCATGTAGAGTCCATTTGACGGCGGTGGAGGTATGTAGAAAAAGGCCTTTAGAGGCTAATGAAGGTGGAGGTTAGTTGAAACCCCAACAGATGTGGAGAGAGGTGACAGGATGTAATAAGTGGTCAGTAGAGAGATATAGGAGCATGTAGAGTCCATTTGACGGCGGTGGAGGTAACTGGCAGGTGCTTGTGACTGAGTCAGGATGTAGAAAAAGGCCTTTAGAGGCTAATGAAGGTGGAGGTTAGTTGAAACCCCAACAGATGTGGAGAGAGGTGACAGGATGTAATAAGTGGTCAGTAGAGAGATACAGGAGCATGTAGAGTTTGAGGGCGGTGGAGGTAACTGGCAGGTGCTTGTGACTGAGTCAGGATGTAGAAAAAGGCCTTTAGAGGCTAATGAAGGTGGAGGTTAGTTAAAACCCCAACAGATGTGGAGAGAGGTGACAGGATGTAATAAGTGGTCAGTAGAGAGATACAGGAGCATGTAGAGTCCATTTGACGGCGGTGGAGGTAACTGGCAGGTGCTTGTGACTGAGTCAGGATGTAGAAAAAGGCCTTTAGAGGCTAGTGAAGGTGGAGGTTAGTTGAAACCCCAACAGATGTGGAGAGAGGTGACAGGATGTGATAAGTGGTCAGTAGAGAGATACAGGAGCATGTAGAGTCCATTTAACGGCGGTGGAGGTAACTGGCAGGTGCTTGTGACTGAGTCAGGATGTAGAAAAAGGCCTTTAGAGGCTAGTGAAGGTGGAGGTTAGTTGAAACCCCAACAGATGTGGAGAGAGGTGACAGGATGTAATAAGTGGTCAGTAGAGAGATATAGGAGCATGTAGAGTCCATTTGACGGCGGTGGAGGTAACTGGCAGGTGCTTGTGACTGAGTCAGGATGTAGAAAAAGGCCTTTAGAGGCTAATGAAGGTGGAGGTTAGTTGAAACCCCAACAGATGTGGAGAGAGGTGACAGGATGTAATAAGTGGTCAGTAGAGAGATACAGGAGCATGTAGAGTCCATTTGACGGCGGTGGAGGTAACTGGCAGGTGCTTGTGACTGAGTCAGGATGTAGAAAAAGGCCTTTAGAGGCTAATGAAGGTGGAGGTTAGTTAAAACCCCAACAGATGTGGAGAGAGGTGACAGGATGTAATAAGTGGTCAGTAGAGAGATACAGGAGCATGTAGAGTCCATTTGAGGGCGGTGGAGGTAACTGGCAGGTGCTTGTGACTGAGTCAGGATGTAGAAAAAGGCCTTTAGAGGCTAGTGAAGGTGGAGGTTAGTTGAAACCCCAACAGATGTGGAGAGAGGTGACAGGATGTGATAAGTGGTCAGTAGAGAGATACAGGAGCATGTAGAGTCCATTTAACGGCGGTGGAGGTAACTGGCAGGTGCTTGTGACTGAGTCAGGATGTAGAAAAAGGCCTTTAGAGGCTAGTGAAGGTGGGGGTTAGTTGAAACCCCAACAGATGTGGAGAGAGGTGACAGGATGTAATAAGTGGTCAGTAGAGAGATACAGGAGCATGTAGAGTCCATTTGACGGCGGTGGAGGTAACTGGCAGGTGCTTGTGACTGAGTCAGGATGTAGAAAAAGGCCTTTAGAGGCTAATGAAGGTGGAGGTTAGTTGAAACCCCAACAGATGTGGAGAGAGGTGACAGGATGTAATAAGTGGTCAGTAGAGAGATACAGGAGCATGTAGAGTCCATTTGACGGCGGTGGAGGTATGTAGAAAAAGGCCTTTAGAGGCTAATGAAGGTGGAGGTTAGTTGAAACCCCAACAGATGTGGAGAGAGGTGACAGGATGTAATAAGTGGTCAGTAGAGAGATATAGGAGCATGTAGAGTCCATTTGACGGCGGTGGAGGTAACTGGCAGGTGCTTGTGACTGAGTCAGGATGTAGAAAAAGGCCTTTAGAGGCTAATGAAGGTGGAGGTTAGTTGAAACCCCAACAGATGTGGAGAGAGGTGACAGGATGTAATAAGTGGTCAGTAGAGAGATACAGGAGCATGTAGAGTCCATTTGAGGGCGGTGGAGGTAACTGGCAGGTGCTTGTGACTGAGTCAGGATGTAGAAAAAGGCCTTTAGAGGCTAATGAAGGTGGAGGTTAGTTAAAACCCCAACAGATGTGGAGAGAGGTGACAGGATGTAATAAGTGGTCAGTAGAGAGATACAGGAGCATGTAGAGTCCATTTGACGGCGGTGGAGGTAACTGGCAGGTGCTTGTGACTGAGTCAGGATGTAGAAAAAGGCCTTTAGAGGCTAGTGAAGGTGGAGGTTAGTTGAAACCCCAACAGATGTGGAGAGAGGTGACAGGATGTGATAAGTGGTCAGTAGAGAGATACAGGAGCATGTAGAGTCCATTTAACGGCGGTGGAGGTAACTGGCAGGTGCTTGTGACTGAGTCAGGATGTAGAAAAAGGCCTTTAGAGGCTAGTGAAGGTGGAGGTTAGTTGAAACCCCAACAGATGTGGAGAGAGGTGACAGGATGTAATAAGTGGTCAGTAGAGAGATATAGGAGCATGTAGAGTCCATTTGACGGCGGTGGAGGTAACTGGCAGGTGCTTGTGACTGAGTCAGGATGTAGAAAAAGGCCTTTAGAGGCTAATGAAGGTGGAGGTTAGTTGAAACCCCAACAGATGTGGAGAGAGGTGACAGGATGTAATAAGTGGTCAGTAGAGAGATACAGGAGCATGTAGAGTCCATTTGACGGCGGTGGAGGTAACTGGCAGGTGCTTGTGACTGAGTCAGGATGTAGAAAAAGGCCTTTAGAGGCTAATGAAGGTGGAGGTTAGTTAAAAACCCCAACAGATGTGGAGAGAGGTGACAGGATGTAATAAGTGGTCAGTAGAGAGATACAGGAGCATGTAGAGTCCATTTGACGGCGGTGGAGGTAACTGGCAGGTGCTTGTGACTGAGTCAGGATGTAGAAAAAGGCCTTTAGAGGCTAGTGAAGGTGGAGGTTAGTTGAAACCCCAACAGATGTGGAGAGAGGTGACAGGATGTGATAAGTGGTCAGTAGAGAGATACAGGAGCATGTAGAGTCCATTTAACGGCGGTGGAGGTAACTGGCAGGTGCTTGTGACTGAGTCAGGATGTAGAAAAAGGCCTTTAGAGGCTAGTGAAGGTGGGGGTTAGTTGAAACCCCAACAGATGTGGAGAGAGGTGACAGGATGTAATAAGTGGTCAGTAGAGAGATACAGGAGCATGTAGAGTTCATTTAACGGCGGTGGAGGTTACTGGCAGGTGCATGTGACTGAGTCAGGATGTAGAAAAAGGCCTTTAGAGGCTAATGAAGGTGGAGGTTAGTTGAAACCCCAACAGATGTGGAGAGAGGTGACAGGATGTAATAAGTGGTCAGTAGAGAGATATAGGAGCATGTAGAGTCCATTTGACGGCGGTGGAGGTAACTGGCAGGTGCTTGTGACTGAGTCAGGATGTAGAAAAAGGCCTTTAGAGGCTAATGAAGGTGGAGGTTAGTTGAAACCCCAACAGATGTGGAGAGAGGTGACAGGATGTAATAAGTGGTCAGTAGAGAGATACAGGAGCATGTAGAGTCCATTTGAGGGCGGTGGAGGTAACTGGCAGGTGCTTGTGACTGAGTCAGGATGTAGAAAAGGCCTTTAGAGGCTAGTGAAGGTGGAGGTTAGTTGAGACCCCAACAATAATTAATTAATTAAAAGAGTTTTGTTTTGAGAGATAATATTTGTACTGAATTTACCCACCTTTTATTTAGCGCTAATTAGTAGATAGTTGCATAATCTTTCTCCAGTGTTACCATGGCTATTATGATGAATATAGCAATTTTGTGTAGAATAATAAGTTGAGAGTATCAGCATTCAAAGTATACTGATATATGGATCTGAGAGGTTAGTTAGTTGTTTGTTTGAGAGCGTTCATTTAAAAATAGATGGCTTGAGATAATTACGAGACCGAGATCAGCTGGTATTATTAAAACAGCAGGAGGTGAAAGAGGTCCATTCAATTGGTGAGCAGAAGAGGTAGTAAGAGTTAATTAGAAGTCAGACGTTGTTATTATTATGAATGAGGTTAGTTGATATTCAGCAAATGTGGAGAGAGGTGATAGGATGTGACCGGTTGTCAATAGAGGTGTTATGAGTTAGTTTAGTTGAGTTCTAAGGATTTTTATTTATAGAGTTAGAGGTTAGTTATATTATCACTATCAGTATGTGTAATTTGTTTATTAATTTCCTTTTAAAATCTAGTGAGGTAAACGAGGAGGCGCACCGATGAAATGAGATATGAGGGCTATAGTGGTCATTAGAGGTAGTCAGAGGTGAGCCACTCAGTTTGGAGGTAGGAAGAGTCATGCCGAAGCTAAAGGAGGTGTGATACAGTGTTAAGAGGTATAAAGAGGTTTGATACTAGCTGCTGCCCGTGGCTTATAGCACACGAGTTAAATTTTAGTGAAGACAAGATTAAAGAGATGCTTAGTGTCTTATTCAACGAATGGATCGTTTATTGACGAAAAGAATTTTCAGATTCTCAGCCTGGGGTATCTAATATTGAGTATGTACGAACTGAGATGGATTAATGAATAAATTATTATTTGTTAAAAGAATGTTGTGCATAACTCTTAGTGGAGCCTGAATTTAAATTTAGAGAAAGCTATCAACCTTCTCATAGGTATTGAGCCGCCGGCGGCTCGGCTATTGTAGAACCAAAATCGCGCTCAGTGGCAGTGAGCCGCCTCGGCGCACGCATACTATTTGATACCGTATTTTTATTATGATAGAGTATATATTCCTTTGAGCAACTTGTGTTTAAGGTATAGACAATGAACACAAAGAATCGTTGTTGAGGTTTCGCGTCATAAGTTGTCAGTTGTAACTGATGGCGCGGATCATGGAAATCTGAGTCTTATTAGTAGGACGTTATGGTGTAAAGTCAAATGACAAGTTGTATGAAACAGAAATGTGTTTGCAATTTAAGCCTTATAGCTAGTAGGTTGGGGCATACAATTAAAATTTCAATTTGTGTCAATTAAAGATTGTTTACATTGACGTTTTTATGTTTATTTTGTTTGATCTTGTTATTAGTTATTATAAATTACATCAGCATAGAGGAGCAGACAGGAGGGATTAATGTAGTTGTATTGAGTAGATTTATATATGAGTTAGTAAATATGTACATGTGGGCCGGGTGTTGTTTGTGTAGTATAGTTGGAAGAAGAGAGTGACCGGGTGTAAAGGAGTATAATCAACATAAGATGGTCGTGGAAATGATATTTATTTGATATTATGTCTTATATATATAGAGGTCGGTTGGGAGGCTGAAGATGGCTAAATAGATAGAAAAAGAGGCATGCGGAATCCATATGCTTGTAATTGAGTTAGAATGCAGGGAGAGGTTATTAGAGATTTATGAGAGTGGAGGCTAGTTGAGTTCAACAGATGTGGAGAGAGGCGGCAAGACGTAACAAGAGGTCAGTTGAGAGACACAGAGGCATGTAGAGTCCATTCAACGGTGGTGGAGGCAACTGACTGTTGCTTGTGACCGAGTCAGGATGTGGGAAGAGGCCTTTAGAAGCTAATGAAAATGGAGGTCAGTTGAAACCCCAACAGATGTGGAGAGAGGCGACAGAATGCAGCCGGCTGTCAGCAGAGGTGTTATGAACCAGTTAATGAGAATATACTAACAATTATTTACATAATAAGAAATAAGTAAATAAAAATAAAAGAAAAGATAAAAATATAATAATATTATACAAGCATTTCTAAGAGAAGAAACAAGAATATAAATATGAGAAGAAATAAGAGGCAAGAGTTATGTACCAATAAAGTGAAAGTAATGTTCAGTTATCATACTCTTGAAAATGGGTAGGGTTAATAGAAGTAAGAAGAGACTAAACTGTGATAAAGTAAGAGGATACATGGAGGTCTATGATTAGTGTTAGTTAAGTTTGTATTAAATTAGAGATCATTTAGTTTTATCTAATCTTTTTCTAATATTATCATGTCTATTATAATAAAGATTGCATCATTGTGTAAGAGAGCAAATTGAGGGTATCAATATAAAGTTCTATTAGTATAGTTAGGCTGAGAGGTTTGTTTGTTTGTTTAAAAAGCGTTTAAAATAAAAGGATGGTTTGAAATAATAACGGGACCAGGACTTGTATGGGTGAGACCGTATAGTACAGCTAGTATTGTTTTGTTTTGTGTATTTTAATAGCAGGAGGTGGCAGGAGGAGGAACCCATCCAAGTGGTGTGCAGAAGAGGCAAGATTAATAAGAGGTCAAGTATTGTAGTATTTGTGATTGAGGTTAATTGAAAACAAAAGATGTGAAGAGAGGTTGCAGGATGTAATCGGTTGTCAACAAAGGTGTTATGAATTAATTTAGTTTAGTTGAAAGGAGTTTAGTTTTTTAGAAGCTGGCCGTATTATCATTATAGATTGGCGCAATTTTGCTCAATCGTTTCATATTTGAGCAAAAAAAAATAAATAAAAGTAAGAGCCCATTGTATAGGATCAGTTAGTAGATAGTGTGATAGAATGAGCATTGGTTGATATATTTTAGTCTATTTGGTTAAAGTTATATTTTAGAAGAAGTTATTAATAGCTTTTGTAATTGAGCAAATTTATATGTAAGTTAATGAGTATAAATATATATAGGCTAATATAGTTTGTATTTGTTTAATAGGGAGATAGTAAACAGGACGAGTAAGAGCATAATTGCATAGAGTAATTATTATAGAAATGATAGATAGGAGCTGGTTTGGAGATTGAAGACGATAGATGAGGAGATAAAGGGGCATGTGACAACCATGTGTCAGCGATGAAGGCAGCCAGAGGCGGTAGCGTTGCCTGCAGATGAGTCAAGATGTAGGGAGAGGTCATTAAGAGACTAGTGAGAGTGGAGGTTGGTTGAAATTCAATAGATGTGGAGAGAGGTGATAGGATGTAGTCGGTGGTTAGAGATGTTTAATGAATATATTTAGCTGAGTTAAAAGGAGTTTTTGTTACTAGAGTTAGTAATAGTCATTTTTCGTAATTTGTTTGTATTACTTTGTTAACTAGGGTTTTTTAATAATAATACAAACAAGGAGCCACTTATGTAGTGTTAGCTAGTTGACAGCGTGACAGAGCGCGCGTGTGTTTAGGTTATTAGATAAGCTGGCTGTACACAGAGAAGGATAATCATAGAAATGATATGTAGAGGCCAGTTAGGAAACTGAGGACAACAACAGAGAGGTAGAAACTCAGCCGGTGATTAATCAAAAAGGGGTCATGGATTAATTTAGCCGAGTTTGAAGGAGAATCTGGTTTAGAGGTTGGATAAGGTTGATAGAGAGTTCATGTGACGGCGGCAGAGGTAACTGGCATCGGCGGAAGTGTTCGGAAGTGAGTCAAGATGTAGGGAGAGGTTTTTAGAATTTAATGAAAGTGGAGGTTTTTAGTTGAGATCCAGAGATGTGGAGAGAGGTGACAGGATGATTTAATTATAGAAATGATTAATAGAATCAGTTTGAAATACCGAATATAGCTAATAGAGAGATATGGAGGTTTGCGAGACTCATGCGATGGCAGCAGAGGTAGACGACGGTAGCGGCGGCGTCCTCGAGCGTGAGTCAGGATATAGGAGAAAACTTTAGAGACTAATGAGAGCGAATTTGAGTGACTATGATGATTAGAGATGGTTATTGTTATTGACGGGAGCCACCAATAGAAGCCAGAAGAAGCAAGATTTTGATAATATCAGTAAAGGGGCACTCGAAAGCCCAAGACTAAATTCGGTTAGGCTTTGTCAACAAAGCACTATTGAGTAGAAATTCCTATGTTTCACGTAATCGATTTCTAACATAACTGTGACTATGATGATTGCACTGCGATGCCGTGCGCAACAACAGGTTGAAAATAAGGCTATTTAATCCAAGCCAACACCATCAAGCCAAGGGGTATGCCTGTCTTATTCGAGAGTGTTCACTCTAAGAATCAATGGTTCGTCGTTACTATGGGACAAGGATCTGCATATGTGGAAATGTATTATTGATAAAACAGGTGGATAGATAGATTGATAAATTCCCATTGTAAACACTAATTTCAAATAGTGCATGGAAGGGTCTGCATCACGTGGAGGTCAGTAGAGGTAAGAAGAGCCGGCTCAGAAGGCCAGGCGCTGCCACTATCAATGACAGAGGCCAGATGAGATTAAAAGATGCAACAGTATGTAATAACTTGGCCAAGTCGCTTTAAGCGATAAGACCGTCCATTTTGTGCGACTTATACATTCTCGCTATTGCTTAAATTTGAGTTGTTAATGTATTGAGTTTATTTAATTTATTTAATTTGTTTCATTTTATTGAATTTATTTAATTAGTCCCAATTTATTGCAAATTATTTTAATTTAAATGATTTGATATGTATTTGTTTTAGTTTTAATGAAATTATAAGAATTTATTTTAATTTATTTGAATTTATATGATTTTATTTTAATTTTTAAATTTCATTAAGATTTGTATGAATTTATTTTTATTAGTATGAATTATTTTAATTTTAGTTTTTAATAGTGCTGTTACTAGTAGTAGAATAAAACCGGTCATGATAATATTGTTTATAAAGATCGAAATGAAGGATGTACACCGCCTCGCGTCACATCCACTCTCAAGGGATGCGAAAATGTGTGTAAGCATGATAGCTTCTATCAAATAGATGTGGAGAGAGGTGATGGGTTCTATTCAATTGATGTGGAGAGAGGTGATAGGATGTAGTCGGTGGTTAGAGATGTTTAATGAATATATTTAGCTGAGTTAAAAGGAGTTTTTGTTACTAGAGTTAGTAATAGTCATTTTTCGTAATTTGTTTGTATTACTTTGTTAACTAGGGTTTTTTAATAATAATACAAACAAGGAGCCACTTATGTAGTGTTAGCTAGTTGACAGCGTGACAGAGCGCGCGTGTGTTTAGGTTATTAGATAAGCTGGCTGTACACAGAGAAGGATAATCATAGAAATGATATGTAGAGGCCAGTTAGGAAACTGAGGACAACAAACAGAGAAGTAGAGACTCAGCCGGTGACCAATCAAAAAGGGGTCATGGATTAATTTAGCCGAGTTTGAAGGAGAAGCTGGTTTAGAGGTTGGATAAGGTTGATAGAGAGTTCATGTGACGGTGGCAGAGGTAACCGGCATCGGCGGAAGTGTTCGGAAGTGAGTCAAGATGTAGGGAGAGGTTTTTAGAATTTAATGAAAGTGGAGGTTTTTAGTTGAGATCCAGAGATGTGGAGAGAGGTGACAGGATGATTTAATTATAGAAATGATTAATAGAATCAGTTTGAAATACCGAATATAGCTAATAGAGAGATATGGAGGTTTGCGAGACTCATGCGATGGCAGCAGAGGTAGACGACGGCAGCGGCGGCGTCCTCGAGCGTGAGTCAGGATATAGGAGAAAACTTTAGAGACTAATGAGAGCGAATTTGAGTGACTATGATGATTAGAGATGGTTATTGTTATTGACGGGAGCCACCAATAGAAGCCAGAAGAAGCAAGATTTTGATAATATCAGTAAAGGGGCACTCGAATGCCCAAGACTAAGTTCGGTTAGGCTTTGTCAACAAAGCACTATTGAGTAGAAATTCCTATGTTTCACGTAATCGATTTCTAACATAACTGTGACTATGATGATTGCACTGCGATGCCGTGCGCAACAACAGGTTGAAAATAAGGCTATTTAATCCAAGCCAACACCATCAAGCCGAGGGGTATGCCTGTCTTATTCGAGAGTGTTCACTCTAAGAATCAATGGTTCGTCGTTACTATGGGACAAGGATCTGCATATGTGGAAATGTATTATTGATAAAACAGGTGGATAGATAGATTGATAAATTCCCATTGTAAACACTAATTTCAAATAGTGCATGGAAGGGTCTGCATCACGCGGAGGTCAGTAGAGGTAAGAAGAGCCGGCTCAGAAGGCCAGGCGCTGCCACTATCAATGACAGAGGCCAGATGAGATTAAAAGATGCAACAGTATGTAATAACTTGGCCAAGTCGCTTTAGGCGATAAGACCGTCCATTTTGTGCGACTTATACATTCTCGCTATTGCTTAAATTTGAGTTGTTAATGTATTGAGTTTATTTAATTTATTTAATTTGTTTCATTTTATTGAATTTATTTAATTTGTTCCAATTTATTACAAATTATTTTAATTTAAATGATTTGATATGTATTTGTTTTAGTTTTAATGAGATTATAAGAATTTATTTTAATTTATTTGAGTTTATATGATTTTATTTTAATTTTTAAATTTCATTAAGATTTGTATGAATTTATTTTTATTAGTATGAATTATTTTAATTTTAGTTTTTAATAGTGCTGTTACTAGAAGTAGAATGAAACCGGTCATGATAATATTGTTTGTAAAGATCGAAATGAAGGATGTACACCGCCTCGCGTCACATCCACTCTCAAGGGATGCGAAAATGTGTGTAAGCATGATAGCTTCGATCGTTGGTTCGTGAAGTATAATTGTCTTTAGCCACGTGCTTCGCCGAACCATAGTGCCTGATCAGAATTTTCATATGCATTGCCTCTGCTGCATCCACTTTACAAGGGATGCCGAGAGGTATGTAGGCAAGACAACGTCGATCATCGGTTCGTGAAGTATAATTGTCATCAGCCGCGTGTTTACGTCGGACCACCGAGCCCAGCCAAAAATTTCATATCCCATCAACCGCCTCTGCTGCATCCACTCTTCAAGGGATGCGGAGAGGTGCGAAGGCAAGACAGCGTCGATCGTCGGTTCGTGAAGTATAATTGTCATCATCCCCGTGTTTCGTCGGATATCCGAGCCCAGCCGTAAATTTTCACATCCCATCAACCGCCTCTGCTGCATCCACTCCTCAAGGGATGCGGAGAGGTGCAGAGGCAAGACAGCGTCGATCGTCGGTTCGTCAGTACAACTGTCATCATCCTCGTGTTTCGTCGGACATCCGAGCCCAGCCGTAAACTTCCATATCCCATCAACCGCCTCTGCTGCATCCACTCCTCAAGGGATGCGGAGAGGTGCGAAGGCAAGACAGCGTCGATCGCCGGTTCGTGAGGTATAGATGTTGTCATCCTCGTGCTTCGTCGGGCAACCGAGCCCAGCCGCAAACTCTCACATTCCATCAACCGCCTCCGCTGCATCCACTCTTCAAGGGATGCGGAGAGGTGCGAAGGCAAGACAGCGTCGATCGTCGGTTCGTGAAGTATAACTGTCATCATCCCCGCGTCTCGCCGGACATCCGAGCCCAGCCGTAAACCCTCATATCCCATCAATCGCCTCTGTTGCATCCACTCTTCAAGGGATGCGGAGAGGTGCGAAGGCAAGACAGCGTCGATCGTCGGTTCATGAAGTACAGCTGCCACCAGCCCCGCGCTTTCGTCGAAACCATCGAGCCCATACTATGCACCCATACTACATTCCACCAGCCTCGCCCCGCGACCCCACCCATGTAAGCTCAGATCCCGTGGGAATATCGAGACAAAGAGAGCTCATGCACCAATCCAGGCGTCCAGCCATTCACATGACAGAATTCAATTTCAGTCCATTTCAGTCCCTTCAGTAGTAGTTCCAGCGTGAAGGAGCAAAAACAATATACACACACGTACTTACACAACACATACACAACACGCACTTATATATTTTATGAAAACCACATATACGACGATCGAAGTATAGCTACGGAAGTATAGTTATCACAAGCACTATGTTCCGTCGAAACACCGAGCCCGACCAAGCATTTTATATTATGATGTATCTATATATTCTATGAAAATTATAAATAAAAATATGAAGAATCTGAGATTTTGAAGACGTAGACGCAAAGCTGTTCCATTTACGACTCACCAACCGCCTACTTCCAAGGGGGTCCCTCCTTGTCGCTGCCTACGCAGAGAGGACAAGGAGGCGGAGGAGGATCGCTCGGGTCTCCGGGGGAGAACTCACAAAATTAATTGCTCCTCACCCCAGCCTCAGCGATCCCCGATGCTCTGATGAATGAAAGGATGACTGAAGAAACGCTGTTCAGGCCGCAGAAACAAAACCAGCTTTATACTAGCACTTATTTCAGAGCCGAAAAGGCAGTCCGATGGACGCGGGCACCAGATGATCCAGGTCAGGGGGCCATGCCCATTCAGAAGGGAGCACCGATCTCTCCGACAAGACCAAAAAGCGGTCTGTTTTCCATCAGAAAACCAAGTTCTGATCATCATTTATTCCGATTTTATTCCATCAATTATTCGTAGGGCCCCGCCGACAATACCAAAAGGCATTCCGTTTTCCGTCAGAAATCCAAGTTCTGAACCGTCACCTGTTCCAAAGACAATATGGTGGTAATCCAGGGAAAGCATATTCCAATAATTCCGGTTCGTAGGGCTCCGCCACAAACATCAAAAACACACAAAGCACCAAGAACACTAATAAAATTCACTTGTAAAATAGATACTACACATCACTCGACCTCTTTTAAAATCCTCGAAAAATACACGGGAGCGCCTAGTGGAGTCGACCGCTCTCCACTACGGCCCGAGACCGACGGTTAGGTTAGGTTAGGTTAGGTTAGGTTAGGTTAGGTTAGGTTAGGTTAGGTTAGGTTAGGTTAGGTTAGGTTAGGTTAGGTTAGGTTAGGTTAGGTTAGGTTAGGTTAGGTTAGGTTAGGTTAGGTTAGGTTAGGTTAGGTTAGGTTAGGTTAGGTTAGGTTAGGTTAGGTTAGGTTAGGTTAGGTTAGGTTAGGTTAGGTTAGGTTAGGTTAGGTTAGGTTAGGTTAGGTTAGGTTAGGTTAGGTTAGGTTAGGTTAGGTTAGGTTAGGTTAGGTTAGGTTAGGTTAGGTTAGGTTAGGTTAGGTTAGGTTAGGTTAGGTTAGGTTAGGTTAGGTTAGGTTAGGTTAGGTTAGGTTAGGTTAGGTTAGGTTAGGTTAGGTTAGGTTAGGTTAGGTTAGGTTAGGTTAGGTTAGGTTAGGTTAGGTTAGGTTAGGTTAGGTTAGGTTAGGTTAGGTTAGGTTAGGTTAGGTTAGGTTAGGTTAGGTTAGGTTAGGTTAGGTTAGGTTAGGTTAGGTTAGGTTAGGTTAGGTTAGGTTAGGTTAGGTTAGGTTAGGTTAGGTTAGGTTAGGTTAGGTTAGGTTAGGTTAGGTTAGGTTAGGTTAGGTTAGGTTAGGTTAGGTTAGGTTAGGTTAGGTTAGGTTAGGTTAGGTTAGGTTAGGTTAGGTTAGGTTAGGTTAGGTTAGGTTAGGTTAGGTTAGGTTAGGTTAGGTTAGGTTAGGTTAGGTTAGGTTAGGTTAGGTTAGGTTAGGTTAGGTTAGGTTAGGTTAGGTTAGGTTAGGTTAGGTTAGGTTAGGTTAGGTTAGGTTAGGTTAGGTTAGGTTAGGTTAGGTTAGGTTAGGTTAGGTTAGGTTAGGTTAGGTTAGGTTAGGTTAGGTTAGGTTAGGTTAGGTTAGGTTAGGTTAGGTTAGGTTAGGTTAGGTTAGGTTAGGTTAGGTTAGGTTAGGTTAGGTTAGGTTAGGTTAGGTTAGGTTAGGTTAGGTTAGGTTAGGTTAGGTTAGGTTAGGTTAGGTTAGGTTAGGTTAGGTTAGGTTAGGTTAGGTTAGGTTAGGTTAGGTTAGGTTAGGTTAGGTTAGGTTAGGTTAGGTTAGGTTAGGTTAGGTTAGGTTAGGTTAGGTTAGGTTAGGTTAGGTTAGGTTAGGTTAGGTTAGGTTAGGTTAGGTTAGGTTAGGTTAGGTTAGGTTAGGTTAGGTTAGGTTAGGTTAGGTTAGGTTAGGTTAGGTTAGGTTAGGTTAGGTTAGGTTAGGTTAGGTTAGGTTAGGTTAGGTTAGGTTAGGTTAGGTTAGGTTAGGTTAGGTTAGGTTAGGTTAGGTTAGGTTAGGTTAGGTTAGGTTAGGTTAGGTTAGGTTAGGTTAGGTTAGGTTAGGTTAGGTTAGGTTAGGTTAGGTTAGGTTAGGTTAGGTTAGGTTAGGTTAGGTTAGGTTAGGTTAGGTTAGGTTAGGTTAGGTTAGGTTAGGTTAGGTTAGGTTAGGTTAGGTTAGGTTAGGTTAGGTTAGGTTAGGTTAGGTTAGGTTAGGTTAGGTTAGGTTAGGTTAGGTTAGGTTAGGTTAGGTTAGGTTAGGTTAGGTTAGGTTAGGTTAGGTTAGGTTAGGTTAGGTTAGGTTAGGTTAGGTTAGGTTAGGTTAGGTTAGGTTAGGTTAGGTTAGGTTAGGTTAGGTTAGGTTAGGTTAGGTTAGGTTAGGTTAGGTTAGGTTAGGTTAGGTTAGGTTAGGTTAGGTTAGGTTAGGTTAGGTTAGGTTAGGTTAGGTTAGGTTAGGTTAGGTTAGGTTAGGTTAGGTTAGGTTAGGTTAGGTTAGGTTAGGTTAGGTTAGGTTAGGTTAGGTTAGGTTAGGTTAGGTTAGGTTAGGTTAGGTTAGGTTAGGTTAGGTTAGGTTAGGTTAGGTTAGGTTAGGTTAGGTTAGGTTAGGTTAGGTTAGGTTAGGTTAGGTTAGGTTAGGTTAGGTTAGGTTAGGTTAGGTTAGGTTAGGTTAGGTTAGGTTAGGTTAGGTTAGGTTAGGTTAGGTTAGGTTAGGTTAGGTTAGGTTAGGTTAGGTTAGGTTAGGTTAGGTTAGGTTAGGTTAGGTTAGGTTAGGTTAGGTTAGGTTAGGTTAGGTTAGGTTAGGTTAGGTTAGGTTAGGTTAGGTTAGGTTAGGTTAGGTTAGGTTAGGTTAGGTTAGGTTAGGTTAGGTTAGGTTAGGTTAGGTTAGGTTAGGTTAGGTTAGGTTAGGTTAGGTTAGGTTAGGTTAGGTTAGGTTAGGTTAGGTTAGGTTAGGTTAGGTTAGGTTAGGTTAGGTTAGGTTAGGTTAGGTTAGGTTAGGTTAGGTTAGGTTAGGTTAGGTTAGGTTAGGTTAGGTTAGGTTAGGTTAGGTTAGGTTAGGTTAGGTTAGGTTAGGTTAGGTTAGGTTAGGTTAGGTTAGGTTAGGTTAGGTTAGGTTAGGTTAGGTTAGGTTAGGTTAGGTTAGGTTAGGTTAGGTTAGGTTAGGTTAGGTTAGGTTAGGTTAGGTTAGGTTAGGTTAGGTTAGGTTAGGTTAGGTTAGGTTAGGTTAGGTTAGGTTAGGTTAGGTTAGGTTAGGTTAGGTTAGGTTAGGTTAGGTTAGGTTAGGTTAGGTTAGGTTAGGTTAGGTTAGGTTAGGTTAGGTTAGGTTAGGTTAGGTTAGGTTAGGTTAGGTTAGGTTAGGTTAGGTTAGGTTAGGTTAGGTTAGGTTAGGTTAGGTTAGGTTAGGTTAGGTTAGGTTAGGTTAGGTTAGGTTAGGTTAGGTTAGGTTAGGTTAGGTTAGGTTAGGTTAGGTTAGGTTAGGTTAGGTTAGGTTAGGTTAGGTTAGGTTAGGTTAGGTTAGGTTAGGTTAGGTTAGGTTAGGTTAGGTTAGGTTAGGTTAGGTTAGGTTAGGTTAGGTTAGGTTAGGTTAGGTTAGGTTAGGTTAGGTTAGGTTAGGTTAGGTTAGGTTAGGTTAGGTTAGGTTAGGTTAGGTTAGGTTAGGTTAGGTTAGGTTAGGTTAGGTTAGGTTAGGTTAGGTTAGGTTAGGTTAGGTTAGGTTAGGTTAGGTTAGGTTAGGTTAGGTTAGGTTAGGTTAGGTTAGGTTAGGTTAGGTTAGGTTAGGTTAGGTTAGGTTAGGTTAGGTTAGGTTAGGTTAGGTTAGGTTAGGTTAGGTTAGGTTAGGTTAGGTTAGGTTAGGTTAGGTTAGGTTAGGTTAGGTTAGGTTAGGTTAGGTTAGGTTAGGTTAGGTTAGGTTAGGTTAGGTTAGGTTAGGTTAGGTTAGGTTAGGTTAGGTTAGGTTAGGTTAGGTTAGGTTAGGTTAGGTTAGGTTAGGTTAGGTTAGGTTAGGTTAGGTTAGGTTAGGTTAGGTTAGGTTAGGTTAGGTTAGGTTAGGTTAGGTTAGGTTAGGTTAGGTTAGGTTAGGTTAGGTTAGGTTAGGTTAGGTTAGGTTAGGTTAGGTTAGGTTAGGTTAGGTTAGGTTAGGTTAGGTTAGGTTAGGTTAGGTTAGGTTAGGTTAGGTTAGGTTAGGTTAGGTTAGGTTAGGTTAGGTTAGGTTAGGTTAGGTTAGGTTAGGTTAGGTTAGGTTAGGTTAGGTTAGGTTAGGTTAGGTTAGGTTAGGTTAGGTTAGGTTAGGTTAGGTTAGGTTAGGTTAGGTTAGGTTAGGTTAGGTTAGGTTAGGTTAGGTTAGGTTAGGTTAGGTTAGGTTAGGTTAGGTTAGGTTAGGTTAGGTTAGGTTAGGTTAGGTTAGGTTAGGTTAGGTTAGGTTAGGTTAGGTTAGGTTAGGTTAGGTTAGGTTAGGTTAGGTTAGGTTAGGTTAGGTTAGGTTAGGTTAGGTTAGGTTAGGTTAGGTTAGGTTAGGTTAGGTTAGGTTAGGTTAGGTTAGGTTAGGTTAGGTTAGGTTAGGTTAGGTTAGGTTAGGTTAGGTTAGGTTAGGTTAGGTTAGGTTAGGTTAGGTTAGGTTAGGTTAGGTTAGGTTAGGTTAGGTTAGGTTAGGTTAGGTTAGGTTAGGTTAGGTTAGGTTAGGTTAGGTTAGGTTAGGTTAGGTTAGGTTAGGTTAGGTTAGGTTAGGTTAGGTTAGGTTAGGTTAGGTTAGGTTAGGTTAGGTTAGGTTAGGTTAGGTTAGGTTAGGTTAGGTTAGGTTAGGTTAGGTTAGGTTAGGTTAGGTTAGGTTAGGTTAGGTTAGGTTAGGTTAGGTTAGGTTAGGTTAGGTTAGGTTAGGTTAGGTTAGGTTAGGTTAGGTTAGGTTAGGTTAGGTTAGGTTAGGTTAGGTTAGGTTAGGTTAGGTTAGGTTAGGTTAGGTTAGGTTAGGTTAGGTTAGGTTAGGTTAGGTTAGGTTAGGTTAGGTTAGGTTAGGTTAGGTTAGGTTAGGTTAGGTTAGGTTAGGTTAGGTTAGGTTAGGTTAGGTTAGGTTAGGTTAGGTTAGGTTAGGTTAGGTTAGGTTAGGTTAGGTTAGGTTAGGTTAGGTTAGGTTAGGTTAGGTTAGGTTAGGTTAGGTTAGGTTAGGTTAGGTTAGGTTAGGTTAGGTTAGGTTAGGTTAGGTTAGGTTAGGTTAGGTTAGGTTAGGTTAGGTTAGGTTAGGTTAGGTTAGGTTAGGTTAGGTTAGGTTAGGTTAGGTTAGGTTAGGTTAGGTTAGGTTAGGTTAGGTTAGGTTAGGTTAGGTTAGGTTAGGTTAGGTTAGGTTAGGTTAGGTTAGGTTAGGTTAGGTTAGGTTAGGTTAGGTTAGGTTAGGTTAGGTTAGGTTAGGTTAGGTTAGGTTAGGTTAGGTTAGGTTAGGTTAGGTTAGGTTAGGTTAGGTTAGGTTAGGTTAGGTTAGGTTAGGTTAGGTTAGGTTAGGTTAGGTTAGGTTAGGTTAGGTTAGGTTAGGTTAGGTTAGGTTAGGTTAGGTTAGGTTAGGTTAGGTTAGGTTAGGTTAGGTTAGGTTAGGTTAGGTTAGGTTAGGTTAGGTTAGGTTAGGTTAGGTTAGGTTAGGTTAGGTTAGGTTAGGTTAGGTTAGGTTAGGTTAGGTTAGGTTAGGTTAGGTTAGGTTAGAGTTAGGTTAGGTTAGGTTAGGTTAGGTTAGGTTAGGTTAGGTTAGGTTAGGTTAGGTTAGGTTAGGTTAGGTTAGGTTAGGTTAGGTTAGGTTAGGTTAGGTTAGGTTAGGTTAGGTTAGGTTAGGTTAGGTTAGGTTAGGTTAGGTTAGGTTAGGTTAGGTTAGGTTAGGTTAGGTTAGGTTAGGTTAGGTTAGGTTAGGTTAGGTTAGGTTAGGTTAGGTTAGGTTAGGTTAGGTTAGGTTAGGTTAGGTTAGGTTAGGTTAGGTTAGGTTAGGTTAGGTTAGGTTAGGTTAGGTTAGGTTAGGTTAGGTTAGGTTAGGTTAGGTTAGGTTAGGTTAGGTTAGGTTAGGTTAGGTTAGGTTAGGTTAGGTTAGGTTAGGTTAGGTTAGGTTAGGTTAGGTTAGGTTAGGTTAGGTTAGGTTAGGTTAGGTTAGGTTAGGTTAGGTTAGGTTAGGTTAGGTTAGGTTAGGTTAGGTTAGGTTAGGTTAGGTTAGGTTAGGTTAGGTTAGGTTAGGTTAGGTTAGGTTAGGTTAGGTTAGGTTAGGTTAGGTTAGGTTAGGTTAGGTTAGGTTAGGTTAGGTTAGGTTAGGTTAGGTTAGGTTAGGTTAGGTTAGGTTAGGTTAGGTTAGGTTAGGTTAGGTTAGGTTAGGTTAGGTTAGGTTAGGTTAGGTTAGGTTAGGTTAGGTTAGGTTAGGTTAGGTTAGGTTAGGTTAGGTTAGGTTAGGTTAGGTTAGGTTAGGTTAGGTTAGGTTAGGTTAGGTTAGGTTAGGTTAGGTTAGGTTAGGTTAGGTTAGGTTAGGTTAGGTTAGGTTAGGTTAGGTTAGGTTAGGTTAGGTTAGGTTAGGTTAGGTTAGGTTAGGTTAGGTTAGGTTAGGTTAGGTTAGGTTAGGTTAGGTTAGGTTAGGTTAGGTTAGGTTAGGTTAGGTTAGGTTAGGTTAGGTTAGGTTAGGTTAGGTTAGGTTAGGTTAGGTTAGGTTAGGTTAGGTTAGGTTAGGTTAGGTTAGGTTAGGTTAGGTTAGGTTAGGTTAGGTTAGGTTAGGTTAGGTTAGGTTAGGTTAGGTTAGGTTAGGTTAGGTTAGGTTAGGTTAGGTTAGGTTAGGTTAGGTTAGGTTAGGTTAGGTTAGGTTAGGTTAGGTTAGGTTAGGTTAGGTTAGGTTAGGTTAGGTTAGGTTAGGTTAGGTTAGGTTAGGTTAGGTTAGGTTAGGTTAGGTTAGGTTAGGTTAGGTTAGGTTAGGTTAGGTTAGGTTAGGTTAGGTTAGGTTAGGTTAGGTTAGGTTAGGTTAGGTTAGGTTAGGTTAGGTTAGGTTAGGTTAGGTTAGGTTAGGTTAGGTTAGGTTAGGTTAGGTTAGGTTAGGTTAGGTTAGGTTAGGTTAGGTTAGGTTAGGTTAGGTTAGGTTAGGTTAGGTTAGGTTAGGTTAGGTTAGGTTAGGTTAGGTTAGGTTAGGTTAGGTTAGGTTAGGTTAGGTTAGGTTAGGTTAGGTTAGGTTAGGTTAGGTTAGGTTAGGTTAGGTTAGGTTAGGTTAGGTTAGGTTAGGTTAGGTTAGGTTAGGTTAGGTTAGGTTAGGTTAGGTTAGGTTAGGTTAGGTTAGGTTAGGTTAGGTTAGGTTAGGTTAGGTTAGGTTAGGTTAGGTTAGGTTAGGTTAGGTTAGGTTAGGTTAGGTTAGGTTAGGTTAGGTTAGGTTAGGTTAGGTTAGGTTAGGTTAGGTTAGGTTAGGTTAGGTTAGGTTAGGTTAGGTTAGGTTAGGTTAGGTTAGGTTAGGTTAGGTTAGGTTAGGTTAGGTTAGGTTAGGTTAGGTTAGGTTAGGTTAGGTTAGGTTAGGTTAGGTTAGGTTAGGTTAGGTTAGGTTAGGTTAGGTTAGGTTAGGTTAGGTTAGGTTAGGTTAGGTTAGGTTAGGTTAGGTTAGGTTAGGTTAGGTTAGGTTAGGTTAGGTTAGGTTAGGTTAGGTTAGGTTAGGTTAGGTTAGGTTAGGTTAGGTTAGGTTAGGTTAGGTTAGGTTAGGTTAGGTTAGGTTAGGTTAGGTTAGGTTAGGTTAGGTTAGGTTAGGTTAGGTTAGGTTAGGTTAGGTTAGGTTAGGTTAGGTTAGGTTAGGTTAGGTTAGGTTAGGTTAGGTTAGGTTAGGTTAGGTTAGGTTAGGTTAGGTTAGGTTAGGTTAGGTTAGGTTAGGTTAGGTTAGGTTAGGTTAGGTTAGGTTAGGTTAGGTTAGGTTAGGTTAGGTTAGGTTAGGTTAGGTTAGGTTAGGTTAGGTTAGGTTAGGTTAGGTTAGGTTAGGTTAGGTTAGGTTAGGTTAGGTTAGGTTAGGTTAGGTTAGGTTAGGTTAGGTTAGGTTAGGTTAGGTTAGGTTAGGTTAGGTTAGGTTAGGTTAGGTTAGGTTAGGTTAGGTTAGGTTAGGTTAGGTTAGGTTAGGTTAGGTTAGGTTAGGTTAGGTTAGGTTAGGTTAGGTTAGGTTAGGTTAGGTTAGGTTAGGTTAGGTTAGGTTAGGTTAGGTTAGGTTAGGTTAGGTTAGGTTAGGTTAGGTTAGGTTAGGTTAGGTTAGGTTAGGTTAGGTTAGGTTAGGTTAGGTTAGGTTAGGTTAGGTTAGGTTAGGTTAGGTTAGGTTAGGTTAGGTTAGGTTAGGTTAGGTTAGGTTAGGTTAGGTTAGGTTAGGTTAGGTTAGGTTAGGTTAGGTTAGGTTAGGTTAGGTTAGGTTAGGTTAGGTTAGGTTAGGTTAGGTTAGGTTAGGTTAGGTTAGGTTAGGTTAGGTTAGGTTAGGTTAGGTTAGGTTAGGTTAGGTTAGGTTAGGTTAGGTTAGGTTAGGTTAGGTTAGGTTAGGTTAGGTTAGGTTAGGTTAGGTTAGGTTAGGTTAGGTTAGGTTAGGTTAGGTTAGGTTAGGTTAGGTTAGGTTAGGTTAGGTTAGGTTAGGTTAGGTTAGGTTAGGTTAGGTTAGGTTAGGTTAGGTTAGGTTAGGTTAGGTTAGGTTAGGTTAGGTTAGGTTAGGTTAGGTTAGGTTAGGTTAGGTTAGGTTAGGTTAGGTTAGGTTAGGTTAGGTTAGGTTAGGTTAGGTTAGGTTAGGTTAGGTTAGGTTAGGTTAGGTTAGGTTAGGTTAGGTTAGGTTAGGTTAGGTTAGGTTAGGTTAGGTTAGGTTAGGTTAGGTTAGGTTAGGTTAGGTTAGGTTAGGTTAGGTTAGGTTAGGTTAGGTTAGGTTAGGTTAGGTTAGGTTAGGTTAGGTTAGGTTAGGTTAGGTTAGGTTAGGTTAGGTTAGGTTAGGTTAGGTTAGGTTAGGTTAGGTTAGGTTAGGTTAGGTTAGGTTAGGTTAGGTTAGGTTAGGTTAGGTTAGGTTAGGTTAGGTTAGGTTAGGTTAGGTTAGGTTAGGTTAGGTTAGGTTAGGTTAGGTTAGGTTAGGTTAGGTTAGGTTAGGTTAGGTTAGGTTAGGTTAGGTTAGGTTAGGTTAGGTTAGGTTAGGTTAGGTTAGGTTAGGTTAGGTTAGGTTAGGTTAGGTTAGGTTAGGTTAGGTTAGGTTAGGTTAGGTTAGGTTAGGTTAGGTTAGGTTAGGTTAGGTTAGGTTAGGTTAGGTTAGGTTAGGTTAGGTTAGGTTAGGTTAGGTTAGGTTAGGTTAGGTTAGGTTAGGTTAGGTTAGGTTAGGTTAGGTTAGGTTAGGTTAGGTTAGGTTAGGTTAGGTTAGGTTAGGTTAGGTTAGGTTAGGTTAGGTTAGGTTAGGTTAGGTTAGGTTAGGTTAGGTTAGGTTAGGTTAGGTTAGGTTAGGTTAGGTTAGGTTAGGTTAGGTTAGGTTAGGTTAGGTTAGGTTAGGTTAGGTTAGGTTAGGTTAGGTTAGGTTAGGTTAGGTTAGGTTAGGTTAGGTTAGGTTAGGTTAGGTTAGGTTAGGTTAGGTTAGGTTAGGTTAGGTTAGGTTAGGTTAGGTTAGGTTAGGTTAGGTTAGGTTAGGTTAGGTTAGGTTAGGTTAGGTTAGGTTAGGTTAGGTTAGGTTAGGTTAGGTTAGGTTAGGTTAGGTTAGGTTAGGTTAGGTTAGGTTAGGTTAGGTTAGGTTAGGTTAGGTTAGGTTAGGTTAGGTTAGGTTAGGTTAGGTTAGGTTAGGTTAGGTTAGGTTAGGTTAGGTTAGGTTAGGTTAGGTTAGGTTAGGTTAGGTTAGGTTAGGTTAGGTTAGGTTAGGTTAGGTTAGGTTAGGTTAGGTTAGGTTAGGTTAGGTTAGGTTAGGTTAGGTTAGGTTAGGTTAGGTTAGGTTAGGTTAGGTTAGGTTAGGTTAGGTTAGGTTAGGTTAGGTTAGGTTAGGTTAGGTTAGGTTAGGTTAGGTTAGGTTAGGTTAGGTTAGGTTAGGTTAGGTTAGGTTAGGTTAGGTTAGGTTAGGTTAGGTTAGGTTAGGTTAGGTTAGGTTAGGTTAGGTTAGGTTAGGTTAGGTTAGGTTAGGTTAGGTTAGGTTAGGTTAGGTTAGGTTAGGTTAGGTTAGGTTAGGTTAGGTTAGGTTAGGTTAGGTTAGGTTAGGTTAGGTTAGGTTAGGTTAGGTTAGGTTAGGTTAGGTTAGGTTAGGTTAGGTTAGGTTAGGTTAGGTTAGGTTAGGTTAGGTTAGGTTAGGTTAGGTTAGGTTAGGTTAGGTTAGGTTAGGTTAGGTTAGGTTAGGTTAGGTTAGGTTAGGTTAGGTTAGGTTAGGTTAGGTTAGGTTAGGTTAGGTTAGGTTAGGTTAGGTTAGGTTAGGTTAGGTTAGGTTAGGTTAGGTTAGGTTAGGTTAGGTTAGGTTAGGTTAGGTTAGGTTAGGTTAGGTTAGGTTAGGTTAGGTTAGGTTAGGTTAGGTTAGGTTAGGTTAGGTTAGGTTAGGTTAGGTTAGGTTAGGTTAGGTTAGGTTAGGTTAGGTTAGGTTAGGTTAGGTTAGGTTAGGTTAGGTTAGGTTAGGTTAGGTTAGGTTAGGTTAGGTTAGGTTAGGTTAGGTTAGGTTAGGTTAGGTTAGGTTAGGTTAGGTTAGGTTAGGTTAGGTTAGGTTAGGTTAGGTTAGGTTAGGTTAGGTTAGGTTAGGTTAGGTTAGGTTAGGTTAGGTTAGGTTAGGTTAGGTTAGGTTAGGTTAGGTTAGGTTAGGTTAGGTTAGGTTAGGTTAGGTTAGGTTAGGTTAGGTTAGGTTAGGTTAGGTTAGGTTAGGTTAGGTTAGGTTAGGTTAGGTTAGGTTAGGTTAGGTTAGGTTAGGTTAGGTTAGGTTAGGTTAGGTTAGGTTAGGTTAGGTTAGGTTAGGTTAGGTTAGGTTAGGTTAGGTTAGGTTAGGTTAGGTTAGGTTAGGTTAGGTTAGGTTAGGTTAGGTTAGGTTAGGTTAGGTTAGGTTAGGTTAGGTTAGGTTAGGTTAGGTTAGGTTAGGTTAGGTTAGGTTAGGTTAGGTTAGGTTAGGTTAGGTTAGGTTAGGTTAGGTTAGGTTAGGTTAGGTTAGGTTAGGTTAGGTTAGGTTAGGTTAGGTTAGGTTAGGTTAGGTTAGGTTAGGTTAGGTTAGGTTAGGTTAGGTTAGGTTAGGTTAGGTTAGGTTAGGTTAGGTTAGGTTAGGTTAGGTTAGGTTAGGTTAGGTTAGGTTAGGTTAGGTTAGGTTAGGTTAGGTTAGGTTAGGTTAGGTTAGGTTAGGTTAGGTTAGGTTAGGTTAGGTTAGGTTAGGTTAGGTTAGGTTAGGTTAGGTTAGGTTAGGTTAGGTTAGGTTAGGTTAGGTTAGGTGTGGTTAG